>JAQIUQ010005064.1:0-255000 GCA_030378365.1 Hybognathus amarus | reverse complement strand
TTGCCGTTCGATAGTTTTTGCCGTACATAACTCAGATATTTTAATAAGATTTGGTTCTTAAAACAAATTTGTGGAGAGATAATTTATCACGATTAGAAGAGCTTGCATCTGTCAAATCATCTCAGATGGAAAAAGAGAGCTACGAAGAATGTTTTCTGTTTCATCTCCCACTGTCGTCACTCTTCTTTTCATGCTTCGGAGCTCCTACTGTGGCACTAGGGCTGCAATAAACGATTATTTTGATAGTTCGATTAATCTAATGATTATTAGAGCAATTAATCGACTAATCGTAAATTTTTTCACTCGGCTTATCAGTAGATTTGGAACGATAATTAATTTTTCGATTAGTTAAAACGTTGAGTTATACATATTCTTACTATAATATAAAAAAAGAAAATCAGTTCAGTTTTTGAAAATAGTTTATTTAATAAACTTTGAGCCAACTAAACTGGTCATTCTTTCAGTCTAACTCATATCAGACACAAATGCTCTCTAAGCATTGTTTAATAGGACCACTGCTTTTCTTTGAATTGAAACAGAAAAAAAGGGGGCATTTACTTCAGGAAGAATGGTAAAATATTAATCGTCAAACCATCAAGTATAAAATTACATTTGTTTAATATGAAAATTTGAGCTGACAGAGATGTTCTCATTAACTAAATTTACACTATGAAAAAGAAAAAGTAACTGCCATGATATTCTTCAACATCTCCTTTTGTAAGTCTTCATGATTATGGAACAAAATACAGGCAAGTGATAAGACTATAATACCTAATAGTGTTACAATAATAAAAACAGCCCTGCCTCCTGAAGTCTCGATCAAGCTTTATTCTATGCAAAATAAATCATCACAATACTTTAATTGTATTTATTATTGATAAATGATAATATTATTACTATTATCAGTAATATTGCATTCTCTAATAAAGAGATCTACCGCTAGTCAGTTGGCTCCAGCTGGAGAACACATAACTCTCACCTGGTTCCTCTTTTGCCGGGATGTTTCCTCTTTGAGTGCTCCAACATGCATGTTGTGCTCCCTTAAAAAGCAAGTTTAGCCTTGCATGTATTGTACACGATAGCATTCTTGGTTTGAAGTTTTGTGAAACTTTCCCAAACCATTCGTTTGCACTTTTTATTTTATTTTTTTTCCTGCAATAGCATTTGTAAAGGGCTGCATTATGCCTATGCTCTAGTGCTACAGGCAAATCGTAATATTGCACGCCCTTACATTTGGTCACGTTAGATCAATTGACAACTGAACAACCAAGATATATGTGAACAATTTCTTATTGTCGACAACGAGTAAACGTTTCAGCCTACGTGGGACTAGACACTGGTGTGTCTGTTTATGGGGTGCAATATAACATGTATTCGTGGTTTTTATTTTTTAAAAAGTCTCATTTTTCATAAATTTCACCTTTATTGTCAGCCGTGCTCTCCTCTGTCCCCTGAACAAGCGGTTAACTTCCTGATTCTATGAAAACACTCCCTCAGATACACGTGATGGGCTCAGATTGGTTAGTTTGGGCCGGTGTGTTGTGATTGGCTAAACTTATTTAAACTCCTGTAAAACAAGAAGTCATGGCTGGAAAATTTCATGTTCCTAGTCACCCTGGTAATACAAAAGGTAAATATTACTGGGAATATACTTTATAGACATTTTATTCATAAAAATTCTAGGGGTATGAATAATTGTGGCCAACGTGTTTTGGAGAAAAACATTTATTTTATAATGTGATTTCCCCCTCACTTTCAATTCTTTTACTTAAACGAAATGTTAGGATTTTGCCAATTTTATGAATGAAAGATCAAAAGGATAAACGATGCAGATTTATTTTTTTACAGACATTTTTGATCATATTTACCAGGGGTGTGATTAATTCTTGGGCTTGACTATATGTTAGGATTTTGTAGGATTTAGGATAAGTGCTGTCAAAGGATTTACATTTTTAATCGTGATTAATCGCATTAATGTCACAGTTAACTCTCGATTAATCGCAATTAATCACACATTTTTATCTTTTCTAAATGTCTCTTGATTTCTCTTTTCAACATGGAAACATCAACATGGAGAAGTGGATCGGCTTGCTTTGTGCAAATGTTTTTTATTGAAAACAACATTGGCATTGACTGTGTTCAACTTCACACTAACATTCTCACTTGGAGCAAATAATCTCTCACACAATGGAACACTGTCCATCAATAAAAGGGTGAAAGAGATACATTTTTTGGCGAGGTCCTGATATTGACGAGGGGGTGGAGAATTTGCATCAGCTCTGTGTGTGTTCGTGTGTGTGTGCTTGGCCATCATCAAGCGGTATTTCAGACTGGATGTGCTGCGATGATGATAGCTCAGTTCACAACGACAAAACACACAGATCATTTTGGTCTTGTCAATGGAACCATACGGCAACTTTTAAAAGTAAACTTTCCATTCAGAATCTTATCGGCATCCATTTCGGCGTCTCATGCTCGTCATCCACTCAAAACAGAGCGTTAACCAACTATATGGCCGGCTCGCAAGCCCAAACAAGTGTGCCTGTTGCGGCGTGCCTGTTGTTTTGTTTACGGTCTAGCTAGATCCGCTTGTGCTTTGGTCGACAAAACGTCCTCGCGCGGCGCAAGCCATTGAAATAAATGGGTTTCATAGTGCAGCGCACGCATGCTGTGTCAATGTTGCAAAAGCATGTGAAAGAAAACTACAAAGTTTGCTAGGCCAAAAATACAGTTAATCACTCTCAAAAAATTAACGCCGTTAAAATAGGTTTGCGTCAACGCCGTTAATAACACGTTTAACTGACAGCCCTAATATATATACTTAAAAAAATAAATATTTTTTTTTTTTTTAAAAACTTGTGAATGTCCTGTTCTCTTTAGCAAGAGTGTGTGTTGAGGATGGTAAATTGCTAATACTATGGTCCAGTTTGTGTGCTGCGAGTCACTCTGACGGTGGATGGTTTAGCTCCTGGCGCCCTGCAGACTCCCGCTGTGTTTTGAAATCCAAAGATGACAAGTCTTCCAGCTGAGACGCTCAAACACAGCCATTAGACTGCCATTGAGAAAAGAAAAAAAAAAACACCTGCTCGCATAGCAACCAGTGCAGGATCAGCACTGTAACAGTGATTTGAAGACCACAATATAACAATGTGTTTTTAGGGTAATGGTTTGTTTACGTTTTTGTCATGCAAAACTGCTGATATTTTGCTTTACCTTGCTGTATTACATTCCCAAGAATACTTGATTCTGATTGGTTGGTCGCTGTATTGGTTGAAAAATGTGGTATTATGACCACTGAAAAATTAAATAAAAATGTAAACACTACAATAATGCTCACATACAGTACTGTAAGATTACATAAGATTTTGAATGATTTTGAAAGTCTCTTATGCTCACCAAGACTGCATTTATTGAATCAAAATACTGTAAAAAAGTAATAGTTTAAAAATGTGTTCTATCTTAATTTGTCTTCAAATGTAAGTTATCCCTGTAATGCTAAAGCTGAATTTCAAGTTTTCAGTGTACACAGTGTGCGCATGTTAAAGTTAACTCTACCTCAGTATTTAATCTGACTCTAATTTCAGATGACTCAAATTTAGACTGAGATTATTATTCATTTTAGTTTTGTTATGAATTTGGATGTTTGATAAGTCTGGGAACCCTATGCTTTAAACTATTCGACCATTTGGACCTGATGTTGCAGAGTCTCGATGCCGGCCAGGATATGAATCTCACAGACACAAAATTGCCAATTCTGATCTTACAGTGCATTCCACACTGAACGCGAATAGTGTGTCAAATTCGCGTCTACCACATCTAGTTTGACGCTTGACCACTTTTGTGTTAATTTGCGCGTTAAAACAAAAGTTTCAAAGCGAAATTTACGCAGGTCAGAATCAAAACCCATTGGCGGCCATCTTTTTAATGTTGATCGAGCATTCATAGAGAGAGTCACCGCTCTGTATTTTCCCTGGAGAGCAGAACAGTGGCGTGGGGATCATTGTCACCAAATTTGTCACCAAAAACTCTTCGAGGCGAAACCGTTTGGCGAGTTTCACCATTTGCTCACTCCAGGAGCTGCGCTGGATGACGGCCGCCGTTCAGCAGTACTTACGCCGGTCCCGCGCCTAGTTTGATGACCGAGGATGCAGGGTTAACTATTTCCTTTAAATTGGCCGCTACATGCTTTCTCAATGCTCATAGTTTTATTCAACTTGGTGAGTCAGTGATAGACAGAAATCAATGGCTCATTGACACAATATTTGCAGTAACACTGGACTCCACTTTAATCTACTAGAAATAAATGATTTCAGAAGAATCCAGAATCAGTCAAATATAACATTTAATTTGTCGGGTAAAACGTGTCATGCCAGTTACAAAATTAAACAATAAGAAGCCAATTTAGAAATGATGAATGCATAATATCAATTGCTGAAAGATGAATCTAAGAGTGAGAGATGCATACCTGACAGCAGATAGACATACATCAGTTGTGTGAGTGTTCTGGGTGTAGGACTCAAGACACTGACGTAGCACTGTGTGGGTTTTCTGGTTAAAGAATCCCAATGACTCCTTTCCCACTGTACCTTAAAAACCCAGACCAGAACAAAGAAATCTTCAAAACATCCAAATTCCCCTGTGGTGAAAATCAAGCTTGTAATGTTGTTTGTCTATGTGGTGTTTTTAATATGCTTTAAGACAAACCATGTGTAAATTCAACACCATTGCTGAGTATTTTCTCCTTAAAACTGCAGTGAACCAATAACAGTCTCAAAAATGTGGTTTGAAATCGTGTGAAGGCAAGGGTTTAGTTAAATTAATTTAATTAATTTGAATAAATTTAGTTAAAGCTAATTTAAGGCATGAAGACATTTTCTTTCAAGCAAAAATGTTTAAATGCATAATTTTGGTGATCAAATATGAGTTTTAAGATATAAAATGATGGACTACAGGGGGACTTTAAGTTGTGAATTACAGAAGACCTTTTGGTTCACCTTGTGAGAGAGCACTCCTTTAACAGCAGAAAAGAATTCTTCTACGTTTTCAATTTTATTATAGTATAAAAAGTGAAAGTGACACGATGTGTAGAATTTGTACTCTGCATTTCACCCATCCAAGTGCACACACCCACACACAGCAGTGAATATTAAACACACACTGTGAACAAAAACCCGGAGCAGTGGGCAGCCATTTTTGCTGCAGTGCCTGGGGAGCGATTGTGGGTTTGGTGTCTTGCACAAGGGCACCTCAGTTGTGGGAAATGAGATTGGAAGAAAAGCTGTTCATTCACTACCCTCACCGGTACTGTGACTTGAACCCATGACCTTTGGGTTACAAGTCCAAATCTCTAACCATTAGGCTACAACTTCCCCGACTTTCACAGGTCCATTGTGGTGGAAATTGAATTTACTGCCCACCCAGAGTTACTCTAAATGGGCCTCACAACACTCTGAAGAGGAGGGGTCACCTTCTATATGGTCCGTTTTCAGGACCGTCTTTGCCCCGGCTGACCTCCAGGGGTCAAGGGCGAATCTTGGCTCAGACCAGGAATCTATATAGTGACTGCTGTAAATAAAGTGACTACTGTAAAATTTATGCCATTTTACCAAAATGCACTGAGACATTTGAAAATGATACCCAACTTGAAAGAGAAAAAGTAATAGATGCACAAGATACATTATACAGTACGTAGAATAGACAATCTTTGTGAACTTTCAGCTATGGTGAAAAGAAAAGGAGTTAGGAGAGGGTGGTTTAGGATGGGCGAGCACAGAACATTAGGCCAATAGATTTCCTTCATGATCTTTTCTTCAGATTGGCAAGTTTATTTGTGAGAGCTCTTGTGTTCAGTCTTATTCCGGTCTTAGGCCCCGCCCACACTACTGCGTTTTCGTTCAAAAACGGAGACCTTTTGCCAAGTTTGCACCTCCCGTCCAGACTAAAATGGAAAAAATGAAGACCTAAAACGAAGAAGTTTAGAAACGCTGCAGGTCCGTTTAGCATTTTGAATCTTCGAGAGGCGTATTAGTGAAGACGGGACAAAACGGAGGACTTAAGAAACGCTGACGGCTCTATGATTGGGTGTCATCAGGTCATGACGTGTCCCTCCCTGATTCGTCAGTCACTGTTTACACTGGCGCGCGCATGCCTAGTCTTGGTGAATGGTCACGTGATCCACGTTTCAGTCGCTTTTAGGGCTGGGTACTGAGTTTCGGTACTTTTTAGGTACCGACCGAATTGATTCGAGTACTACCGAGTATCGAAACATGTCTTGTTTTTCGATACCAAATTTCGGTACCTAAGTGATTGATCTCGTCAACGTCAGTGAAACAATAAGCACGCAGCACGATATGCTGTGGCAGAAAACACTAGTTTACACGGCTCTGGCTGCTCAGAGACGTAGCTCGTCGCACGTGAGTGTGTGTGTGCGTGCGTGTAAGCGTCCCAACCCAGATGGATAGAAAATATGTGGAAATGATCCAAAGTGTACCTGTGTGCCAGACTCGATACCAGAAGCACGCGATGCAATATTTTCGACAGGATATTTTCCGCCAAGACCATGACCGGTAAATCGATAAGCGCACACACACTTGTTGAGAGTACAAAGTCCGTCTTCCACTGCAAGAACTGGAGCGCGTCACAGATGAACCGACACTCAGCATATGGGATACTTGCCTCATAGACAAGAGAAACAGGTCTATAGTCGGTCAAAATAATTCTACTTTTAAACAAAACAATTAGAAATGAATAGTTTGATTACCTGATCCATATAACGTTAGGCGCGCGCATTCACTGCTGCAGGAATGACGAGTCAGCATCGCCATAATCATATTTGCTGCCAGCAGACTTATTAAACACTTGTTCATTAATAAACGATTAAAAATATATCCTTGCTGCTGTTTCACGACACATCCATAATCATTAGGCTTCTGTTGCCAGTGCTTTGCGGCAAGCTTCACGTGTGCTGAGCGCGAGGCATATATCCCGCCCCCAGTAGCCTATATTTGATTTAATTCACTTTTATTTGTATAGCATTTTTCACAATACATATCGTTTCAAAGCAGCTTTACAGAAAATGCATGTTTCTAAATTACAATTTAGAGTGATGATCTGTTATTATCAGAGGTGACAGTGTAATGCATTTCAATTAATTTTCATTCAGTTTCATTGTTAAACATTAAGATAATTTGATGAGCTCATTGAAGTAAAGAATACATGTTGTTAAATGATTAGGAGCCATAGAAAACTTTAGCATTGGTGCTTTTTTACATACATGAGTGTGAAAAAGTCAACAACTAAAAAATAAAATAAAAATGTAGGTAATATTATATTGATAAAACTGGTTACATAATATTGGTATCGAAAAAGGTATCGATTCAGGAATCTGTATTCGAAGTCAAGGTATCGGTATTCGAACATTTTGCTACGATACCCAGCCCTAGTCGCTTTAATGTGGACGGAGATCAATTCTAATACGCAGATAAACGCTGGAGTGGACGGAGATCGTATTCGTTTTAATTCTCTGTTTTTAAATGAAAACGCAGTAGTGTGGACGGGGGCCTTACACATGTATGTATGTGTAATATATGCGGCCCTGGTGAACATAATTGACTTCTTTTTAAAAACAAACAAAATTTGGACCTACTTGACACTGGACACTTGTAATGCTGTGCCTAGTCAGAAGTAAGTGCAACAAAGAACTGTTTGCTTTACCTGTTTGACTTGAGTTCAGCAGAGCACAGATGGTTATTCAGCAGTTAGGGACTAATTTCTGAACTGTTTTCATGTACTGTACTCCATGCCAACAAAAAGCCACAGTGCATTTGGCTGTCGTCAGACAGAGAAGTTGTGCTTGACCTGTAATGAGTGGTGAGACTTTTGGTAACGTAATTAACTCGAGTAGATTAGCAGTCAGACGTCAGTATTTCCAGACTCTATGGGCTCCTCTGTGCATCCACACATAGAGATTCATTTGTGCTATAAGCCCATGTTTGTGTTTATTTGTGTGTGCATGTAAGTTTTTAAAGTTGTCCCTCCACCCCCTAGAGCAGTCTTTCATGTGTGCACCAGGGCGGGCAGGTGTAGGAAACACACACTGTACGGCATTGATGGAGAGCGGCCTTTGAGCTTCGCCGTTCACCAAACACCCAAAAAAGGCACTGCTGTGCTCGACACAGCTCTGCTGAAAGCGCATTTACATCAATGTTTACACGCCATGGCTACCTCCACCACCTCTAATTGATGAATTCACATCTCCAAGTTGGCTGTGATTCACACTTCTATGAGGGAACCGTTTTCATCAGCCAGAATAGCGAGATGGAAATAGAGGTTTAGAGATTTAAAACAGAAAGTTTTTTGTTTTTTTAAGTTCAAAAAGTTTGATTTTACAATTATCATGTATTATCAATTAGTGTCGTGTGAGATTCTGCAAAAGACACAGAACACAAACACAATGATGAAACTGGTTTCCTATAGGAAAAACAATAAAAATGCAACACAGTAGATTGCAAAAATATGTTTTGTGTGAACAGCCCTTAAAACGTCACCAAAGTGTGTTTTTTTTAATGTTTTTAAAAGAAGTCTCTTCTGCTCACCAAGGCTGCAATTTTTTAATAAAAAATACACAAAAAACACGGTAATATTGTGAAATATTATGACAGTTTAAAATGACTTTTTCATGTTAATATATATTAAAATGCTAATTTATTCCTCTGAAAAAGGCTGAATTTTCAGCATCATTACTCCAGTCTTCAGTGTCGCATGATCCTTCACAAATCACTCTAATATGATAATTTTATGCTCCAAAAACATGTATGATTATTATCCATGTTGAAAACAGTTTTTTACATTTTTATTTCAGGATTCTTTGATGAATAGTAAAGTTCATAAGAACAGCAGTTATTTAATTAGAATCTTTTCTAACATTATAAATGTCTTTACTGTAACTTTTGATCAATGTATACTCATCCTTGATGAATAGAAGTATTGATTTCTTATTTAATTCCCCCAAAATAAAATACAAATTCTTACTGACCCCAAACTTTTTAAAGGGTAGTGTTTAATGTAACAAAAGCTTTCCATTTCAGATAAAAGCTGTTCTTTTGAACTTTCTATTCATCAAAGAATCCTGAAATAAAAATGTAAAAAAAAACTGTTTTCAACATGGATAATAATCATACATGTTTTTGGAGACATAAAATCATGATATTAGAGTGATTTGTGAAGGATCATGTGACACTGAAGACTGGAGTAATGATGCTGAAAATTCAGCTTTTTTTCAGAGGAATAAATTACATTTTAATATACACTCACCGGCCACTTTATTAGGTACCCCATGCTAGTAACGGGTTGGACCCCTTTTGCCTTCAGAACTGCCTCAATTCTTCGTGGCATAGATTCAACAAGGTGCTGGAAGCATTCCTCAGGGAGTTTGGTCCATATTGACATGATAGCATCACACAGTTGCCGCAGATTTGTCGGCTGCACATCCATGATGCGAATCTTCCGATTCCACCACATCCCAAAGATGCTCTACTGGATTGAGATCTGGTGACTGTGGAGGCCATTTGAGTACAGCGAACTCATTGTCATGTTCAAGAAACCAGTCTGAGATGATTCCAGCTTTTATGACATGGCGCATTATCCTGCTGAAAGTAGCCATCAGAAGTTGGGTACATTGTGGTCATAAAGGGATGGACATGGTCAGCAACAATACTCAGGTAGGCTGTGGCGTTGCAACGACGCTCAATTGGTACCAAGGGGCCCAAAGAGTGCCAAGAAAATATTCCCCACACCATGACACCACCACCACCAGCCTGAACCGTCGATACAAGGCAGGATGGATCCATGCTTTCATGTTGTAGACGCCAAATTCTGACCCTACCATCCGAATGTCGCAGCAGAAATCGAGACTCATCAGACCAGGCAACGTTTTTCCAATCTTCTATTGTCCAATTTCGATGAGCTTGTGCAATTTGTAGCCTCAGTTTCCTGTTCTTAGCTGAAAGGAGTGGCACCCGGTGTGGTCTTCTGCTGCTGTAGCCCATCTGCCTCAAAGTTCGATGTACTGTGCGTTCAGAGATGCTCTTCTGCCCACCTTGGTTGTAACGGGTGGTTATTTGAGTCACTGTTGCCCTTCTATCAGCTCGAACCAGTCTGGCCATTCTCCTCTGACCTCTGGCATCAACAAGGCATTTCCGCCCACAGAACTGCCGCTCACTGGATGTTTTGTCTTTTTCGGACCATTCTCTGGTAAAACCTGAGAGAGGGTTGCGCTGTGAAAATCAGAGAAACATATGTAAAAAAAAAAAAAAACTCTTTAAAAATGTACTATGCACACACATCATCATGCAGCACTGCTTTGCACACACAGTAGCAGCCACATCACACACAGCACAGATCTCTCTCTCTCTGCCAGAGAGTTTTTTTGAGAGAGATGAAAGAATCTTACCGATCTTAAACTTTTGACCAGTATGTGTGTGTGTGTGTGTGTATCTATCCATCCATCCATCATCCATCCATCCATCCATCCATCCATCCATATATATATATATATATATATATATATAGTAAATAGTTAAAAAAAATTGGTTCACAATGCTTAAAGATGACCTTTTATGCCTATTTTCACATGATCTAATATAAATCTCTAATGTCTTCGGAATGTGACGTTTCAGTTCAAAATACCATCCAGAGTTTTTTTTTATGATAACTTGTCAATGATAAAAAAAAGTAATAATTTTGCTTAATAGGTCCCCTTTAAGGGCCGCCAAAACGTTGGAAGTTAACACTGTGGTCAGATCAAAAAATCTGCGGCTGTGTCTGTGCATGCATTCGACGTATCACAAAACACATCTCCACCATCGCCCAATGAATTACTGTTAACTGTTAATTAATTTAAATCCGTATATTTCCAATGGTACATTTTCTGTATTGGCTGTAAATGGTCATTTCCATCTATGAGTGAGTTGGTAATAATAATTCTAGTAGAATTCCTCACACAATTGACGACATTTATGTAAGCTGGGTCAGTCAGGCATCTCGTTTATTCATCTGGCCACATTGCAGTCGATCTCACACGGTCAATGTGTATATTTGCTAATGCATTTGATGCTCGGCTAGGAATAGCCACATGGTTCTCTTCATTGTGACACTCCATTCCGCACCTTCCTTAGTTTTGCTTGTAGACCTTGTGACGAGTTATTATCACCATTCTCGGAGGCATTAGTGGAACAGCGTTTGCCTAAAGCTAATTTTGGATCTTGTTCTCCAAGGTACCCACGGTCACTAAAACAATAGAGAGGCCAAGTCGCACTGGCAGTCGACCTTGAGAAATTACAGCTCTCCCTACTTACCATTATTTATTTCACAACATCTGTTGGCTAGCACAATGCTGCCAATGTGAATCTGACCGCCTCAGTGCCTCAAGAATGTAACCCTTGTACAATTATATTAGTGCATTGTTGGCTAAGCTGCACAATGTGACCTCTGTATGGACTGTGTGCAACTAAGTGCTTTCTTCCCCAGGCCAGCTAGTCAAGATACTCCCATGGCTCAGATTGGTTGGTGGAAAGCCTGCAAAGTTTTTTATTTCACAAAAATTTAAATCTGAAGTCAGTGTGTGTGTGTGTACCATTTATTACCTTTACATTTTCAGATGGAATCCCATCAGCGCAGCATTTAGGTTGATGATTTCCCATTTCCCTAAAAAAATCCAGATATATTTGTAAGGCCAGTGATGTTAATGCACTGTGACACACATTTGCCCCCCCTTCTCTCGTTCAGACATAAGACAGGGCCTGATCTCTCAGTTAAGTTGTTTTTATAAGCTTTCAGAAGATTAATGGCTTGCCCTGCAGACCTGCATGGAGAGACTCTTCCTTTTCCTGGCCTCTTCTGAATGAATGTACTTGATGGAAGTATTTCTGCTTTTGTAAATCGATTTATGAGGCATTGCCGCAGCTGGTATTAATAACATCTGTATTGTAAAAAAGAGAATGGCTGTGAAGGAACACCACTTTAGAACATTGAAAGCAGGTGTAGCCGGGTAAAACCGGCAAGTCTTCAACAACTCTGTCTCCAATAAGGAGCTATGTGTGTTTCTTCTCTATGTTTTAGCACTTGGCTGTGGAGCAGCACCGACTTCAGCTGCCAGAGTTTCGAAAGGCTCCTGGCCTTTTGTAGTGCTAGCCTTCTCTTTCAATGTAACGGAAGTTTAATGTGTCCTCAAACCTTTAGGAGCTAAAAGCTCTGATTACTCTATCCACACAAGTCGTTGTTTTGGAGGAGGCAGTTCAGATCATTAGAATAAATAGCCAGCAGGTTTTGGGATATTTGCAATGCAAGTAGTTTAACAAACTTCCCCACCTTTCACTTACCTTAATGAGCGAGAGTTAATGAAGACCAATTACTTTTTAATTTGCTAATTTAATTTGCTAATAAGCATGTAGTGGTGTAACTTTTGTTGGGGGACCTGCTCAGGGTTCATGGATCAATCCCTTGTGGTTACAAGTGCAGATGTTTAACAATTAGCCAGATTTTTGCAGCTTGTTCTGGCCAGGCTACTTAGACAGAAAGAAATTGCTTTACCAACGTGATTTGCTTTGTTTTTGTATACAGTTGTTATCGAAATCATTCAACCCCCATTGCAAACAGGTTTATTGGCAAAATGCACAGACTTAATGCTGTTTGCAATTAAAAAATCTAACTAAATTAATTGAAAAAGCTCAACACAACAAGTGTTTCAAGTGGTTTCCCTGAATTCAACTGAAAACTTTTAATGACTCCTGCAGTCTCAAAATTAATCAACCCCTTCATGGCAATTATCTTTAGTACTTAGTAGAACACGCTTTTGCTGTTATGACCTGTTAAAAATGAGATGTATAACCAGATACCAGCTTCTGGCAGCGTTTCTGAGGAATCTTAACTCATTCCTGGAGAGCAATAGCCTCCAGCTCAGTAATATTATTGGGTTTGCATGCTGAAACCACCGCTTTCAAGTCCCACCAGAGATTTTCTATGGGGTTTGAGTCAGGTGACTGTGATGACCACTGAAGAATCTTCCAGAACTTCCTCTGCAACCAAGCCTTGCTAGAATTTGAGGTATGGGATCAATAGCCGCATTTTCACTGTTCGGTCCAGTGCGAGCCAGGGCTTTAAATGGGCCGTGCCATGCTAAAAGCCCCGGGCCTGTAGCACCGAGCCCAAAACACACTGCGTTTCTACTGTCATGCCAGAAGATCCACGGGGCTTCACTAAAACACACCCGTAACGCCTCTCTGGAACAAACCCATAATTTCACCAACAAATGGAAGTTTTATTCGAAGACTAATCAGAAAGAAATCACAGGAAACCGCTTGATCGCATCGGATCATAAACAGAAGGCATTCAAACGTGAAAGTGAGCTTTGAGGTAAATGATTTTAAATGATTGATTAAAATTGTAAAGTCTTTAATGCTGATGTTAGCTGGTATATGGAATCATCCGGCGTTGCCGTCTCACAGCTCAGGTAAACTCCGCCTCTGTTTGTAACCAGTCATCCAGCCCGCTTTGGACCAAGGTATTCGCGGGCCAGGAGAAAACCCTGTCCATTGGCCCCAAGGAATCTCCAACGAGGCCTGATCAAGCCTCAGAAGTGATAGTGTAACGCGACTGGCCCTGCCACGCACTAGCACTTTGGCCCGTCAGTGGAAATGTGGCTATTGTCCTGTTGGAAGGTCCTGGCTTCAGCTTTCTGGCTGATAGCTTGTCGTTTTTAGCATGTCGCAAGATTTCCTGATACTTCAATGAATCCATCTTGCCTTCCACATGCTCCAGGTTGCTAGTGCCAGAGGATTCAGAAGCAGCCCAGAGCCTCGCCAATCCCCACCATGCTTAACTGTAGACCGAGTGTTTCTTTTCAGCATATGCTTCTTTCTTCTTCCTCCAGATATACCACTGATTCATTGAGCCAAAAAACAGAATTCCAATACTTATGTGGCTAATTTACCATATTGTTATTAAAATAAGACTTGGAAATATATCTGAAAAAAATGGTGTCGTCTTATATTCGGGGTTTAGACTTTTACACATCAGTAATACACCTGCAACAATAGGGTTTCCCCAGAACAAGTTTCCCCAGAATTGATAAATGCAGTGGAGTCATCAAACAAATCTCATTAAGCAGCCAAGAAATACGATGTGCCAGAGTGTAATGTTAGAAGATGCAAGCTCAACAAGACAGTCTTAAAAAATGCTAAGTCGAAGATAAGCTAAGCTTACCACATTTTGTTGCTTACAACTGATGTTGTCTTAAAAGCGGCTGCTAGCGAAGAAACTGAAACACAAGAATGTCTGTTTTCAGCCGAAAAAAGAAATGAGAGGCTGCCGCTGCCCATTACCGGAGCCGTCGTCCAATGGATATCACCAAAGATGATATTCTTATTTCTGGGACAACACTGATGCACTTACCTGTCAAATTCTCGAAGCGGCCGCTTTGATGCGGCATAATGGATTAGCGCTTGCCCTCCGATTTCAGGCAGACTGCTGCCTTTTTAGCGCTATGTGATCGGCCTAAGGAAAAAAAATATTAATTTCCTCAGGATCAGATAGGTAATTTGGATCAAACACCTGTGTTTTTTGACATGCCAGCATCTGTCACTGTACAAAAAAGGAAACCTTGTATAGTTTTCCCGAACAATAAGCCTTGGATCACTAAACATATCAAAAACTCTATTAACTTAAGGAATATTTACTTTAAACAAGGCAACAGTATTCGGTACAACGAGGCCAACAAATAAGTTTGAAATGAGATCAAATTAGCAAAATTGCGGTATAAGGACAGGATAGAAACTATGTTCACAAATGGGAAGTCTCATGTAGCTTGGGATGGAGTGAAGTCTATAATCGGAACTAAACAGAAGAATAAACATATTACTATAGGAGGGAAACCTGATCATGAATTAGCTAATGATTTTAACTCTTTTTATACACGTTTTGATAATCATGATTTCTCAAAAGAACTGTCTGATTATTGTGGGAATTCAGTGACTCAGAATACTGCTGTTAAATTTCAGAACTAATGAAGCTGATGTATGCAGTTGCTTTAAACAGGTTAAGGTTGGGAAAAGTCCAGGCCCTGATAACATTGGAGGTAGGCTATTGAGGAACTGTGCAGAGCAGCTTTCAGGGATTTATTCATTTATTTTTAATGAATCATTAAATCTTTCTAAAGTCCTCGTCTATGGAAAGATGCCATCGTGGTGCCAATTGCGCAAAAAAGAAATTCTCCTTCTTTGAAAGATTATAGGCCTGTTGCACTAACCTCCTTAGTTATGAAATCTTTTGAAAAAATAGTAAGAAAGGAGATTTTAGCCTCAACACAGTCAGCACTTGATCCTATTCAGTTCGCATATAGATCTGGTAGGGGAGCTGATAATGCCACCTGTACCCTTCTGAATATGATTTTAGGACATTTGGAAGGCAAAAAAATCATGTATGTTTGCTATTTATTGATTTTTCTTCTGCTTTTAATTGTGTTCAGCCTTTTATCTTGGCAAAGAAATTAACTGATATTTTTCATTTAGACTTTAACATTGTGTGTTGGTTGGTGGATTTTTTAATTAATAGATCCCAAAGAGTATGTGTCAATGGAGTGCTGTCGAAAGTGTTGTGGTCTTCCACTGGTACCCACAGGGTTGCGTTTTGTCCCCTCTTTTGTTTTCCTTATATACTGATGATTGTCGTAGTACTTTTAATGGGAGACATATTGTTAAATTTGCAGATGACCCTGTGATTGTGTCACTTCTTAATGAGTTTGAATCAGACTCTGGTCCAGTGACAGATCATTTTATCCAATGGTGTGATGCTAGCCTGGCAAACCAGACCTATCAAGATGTTAGGTCTGGGAACTCACAATTGGCATACCTCAATCCGGGGGCGGGATAAAAGGTTGTCTTTCAATATCCCTCTGCACGCCATAGGATAGCGCTAACCAACCAGAGCGATGATGGCTGTGGCTGAGTCGAGTTCCATGCGTTTCCCCATGGTTTCTCTCCAGCGGAGAAAGTTGATATATTAAACTTTTGCCTTATCCGGTCGTCAAAACTCTGAACACATCTTCCTTTTTCAAGAATGACTTAAGTTATGTTCTTAACTCCAAGTCATCCGAGTCGCGGCCAGAAAGACCGCTGTTCGCCAGCTGCGCCTTGTTTGTTTTTAAGTAGCAGGGAAATCACCTATGGAAATCACGGCGCAGAACCGTCACAACTCTGCCGTCATTGTGTTAAGCCCGCCCACCAACTCTATACACGATGAGATTGGCCAGACCAGAGTTTGGATTTTCCACTTCGAAAGTCAACGGAGAGTTGCTAGACCACACTTTGCTGCAAATTAATGTTTTGCTGCCGCTAGGGTGCGTCTGAGATTTCTAGGCTAGTGTGATGCTTCATTTCTAAATATTAATGCTTCAAAGACAAAAGAGATGTCCATTGATTTCCGTACGAAGAACTCTGTACCTTTGTTACCTACTATCATAAAGGGACATCAGGTAGAAGTGGTTACACAATATAAATATTTAGGGACTGTAATTGATGACAAACTACAATTTGAGGCAAACACTAATATCATTAGAGGAAAGGCTCTTCAGCACATGTATTTTCTAAGGAAACTTTGCATTTTTAACATGGATGTTTCTTTTATGAAAATGTTTTATACCTGTTTTATCGAAGCTGTTTTAAGTTTTTCTATTATTTGTTGGTATGGCAACCTCAATGTTAAGAACAAGAGGAAGTTGACAAGTATAGTCACAATGTGCAGCAAGATAATCGGGATCGAGCTTAAGGACCATCACACAAATTTATGAGCATAGGATGATTAGGAAGGGCCAGTTAGTCCTTTCTGATGTTACTCATCCATTATGTACTGAACTTTATACTATAACTTTAGGCTGAAATTCCTTTATACCTGCTGTAATTAGGTTTTTAAATGATCAATTGTAATTTGTGTGTGTGTTATGTGTTGTTATAGTTGTATGTGTATACTGCTGTCTACACAAAAATTGCCTTTGAGGACAATAAGGTTTAAAGTAAGTCAGAAGGGTCAGTAGTGGTGTTGGAGTTATGGCATGGAAATCACATGCTTTTGGTGTGACTTACTGTGCAAGCTGAAACCTCAGTGCCTGTTGCCACCAGGTCTTGCTGTAGATCTTTTGCAGTCACATTTAGACCATGTAGTGCCTTCACTGTCTTTTTGTATCCTGTGTTCATTGTGAAGGGTGATTATTTTTGTGACCATTCTTTTGACTGTGCCATATGTTTTAACATGCAGTCAAATGTGACACTCAACAAACCTAGCCAGTTCAGATATTTAATAGGGGATTATCACGCTTCCGGGTTTAATCGGCGGATTTGTCAACTTTGTGCATGTCCACTTCCGACGCAGTTCAACAATGCCTGAGACGAATGCTATTCATGTCACTGCTCTTGTTCCACTTTGTAAATCTAACCAGACAGACGCCAACCCTACTTTAAGTTTTCATGGTATTCCCGACTGAATTGAGTATAAGGAAGAAGTGGATTAAAACTAAAATAAAACAAGGTAGCGCGTTTGTTGCAGCCGGCACTTTAGTGAATCAGACTTATTACCAGGGATGCGTATAAATAAACTTAGTGTAGTCCTTCATCAGTTCGCCAGCGAGTCGGGGTATACAACGGAAGTGGCAGTGCACAAAGATCGCTGAATCCGGAAGTACTGCGTATCAGCGTGATAATCCCACAGGGCTCGTACATTAAGGCTTGTGCCGGGACAAGTGGATTTTTTGTAGGACAAGTAGAAGAGAAAATTAGTTGTCCAGACCGGACAAGTTAAATTTCAAACTAAATAAAATGCCATGTTACTTCACGTTATGTGCCACTCGTTACGTCTATTTTACAGATTTAATTTTACCGATTTGAAACGAACACATTTTTCGCGCTGCCTGTGAATGTCCTGAATGTGACTCACAGAAAGACGCGCACCAGTATAATGCGCATGCACGACCGCGCGCCAGAAGTTCTCTTTCGCGCTTGAACGAACATCAACAGCCAAAATGTCATTTGTCGAGTATCTTCATAACATAAGAGCAGTCTTATGATGGACATAAAGAGTTGTGACTCGTGAGAGAATGAGGCGCGTGTGAGATCCGCGTCTCTGTCCACAGCAGATGCTCTTAAAGGGCCAGCTACCAATAAAGCGTTCTGTCAGTAAAGTTAATGAAAGAACAAAGGGAACAGAGAAAATGACTCACTGCTCTTGACTAAAGAACTTGTGTAGCTTTAATAAAGAGTAGTCTATATATAATTTATGCAGCGCAGACTGTTTGATAACTTTATTCAATTTCTGTATATGTCCTACTACCTTTTAGACAGTTAATTTTTATCCAGACATCAATGGCTTATTAATCATTATAGGTGTTATCGATCATTTAGTTGTTATTGCTAATTTCAGAATTATCACTTTCACTAATCTGTGTGTGAATTTGGTTTAGAACCAAACAAGTTGACTCATGAAACCATTTGTTTATTATATTGGATCGCATATCACAACCGCAATATTGACCTCAATAATCGCAATATGACATTTTCCCCAAAATCAGTGCAGCCCTAGATAAAATTATAAATCTTTACCCGGACAAGTAACTTTTGTGCAGGGACAAGTGAAACATAAATTTACTTGTCCGAAGGACAAGTGCCTCAAAAAGTGAATGTCAAGCCCTGATCCCTATGTGTTCTTGCTCAGGCACGCCTGGTGCAACTGAGTTAAGCCCTTGATTAGTTGATTCAGGTATGCTTGAGACAATATCTGTATTGCAGATTTGTGCGGGATTCTATTCAGGGGGTTGAATAATTTTGAGACTGCGGAAGTCATTAAAAGTTGCATTTTCAGTTGAATGTAGAAAAAACACTTGAAACATTTGTTGTGTTAAGCTATTTAAATTTGTTTTGTTTGATTTGTTCATTGAAAACCTCTCGAAAGACTACATTTAGTAAATTAACCTGATTTGCAATGAGGGTTGAATAATTAATTGTAGAGATGTTGATGTAGAAATGGCATTATTGTGCAAAGCATACAGAAATTATCAGTAGAAATGTGTAGATTGGAAAAAGTTTGGTCATCGAAAACATTTGTTGGATGTTTGGAATATCTCATGCTTATCAATGCTAGCCTGTGAGAGCCATCCTGATCTTCGCGAGCTTCAAGGTTTCACTCGCAGATCAGTCTGGATACTTTCCGTTAAAGAAAATTTGGGAGCAGTTCACCGACGACGTCCAATCAGCGTTGGCTTTGAGGCGGGTTGAGGTGTGACAGCAATGAGGCAAGCGGAAGCAACGCGATCTCAGAAACATTTTCAGACAGCGGTAGTCCTAATTCTTTAGCCGCTCGCTAATGCTTTTTTCTCTTGCATCCTTCTTGTGAAATATGGACCGGGCAGCTGAAATGGTGCCTTTTTTTATTCGCAAATTGTAAGTTACATAAACGGCAAATATCCTTTTGCCGACATGTTTGCTTATTTGCTGAGCTAACGAGCCTTACCTGCAGCAGCAAGTTTAGTACGTCATGTGCTTCGTTGATCTGATTGGTTGATTTGGCCCGTCTATCACCAACATAGGCCAATCAGCTAACCAGTATTTTCGCCCCTTACCAAAAGTACTTCAAACGGAAGGTTTCCAGATGGATATGCGGAGCAAATCCATCTGGCAGAGTCAGGTTATATCAATGCTGCATTTATTGTGAAATATTACAGTTTCCTGTAATGACAGCTAAATTTTCTGATATTTTTGTTGAAACAGATTTTATCTATTTTTTGTTTTTGTTTTGATGAATAGCAGGTTTTGTTTAAAAGAGAAATATGTATTTGCTGTCACTTTTGATTAATTTAATGTGTCCTTGCTAAATAAAAGTAGGCCTATTCATTTATTTTATTGACACTGTTTCATTTTACTTACTTTCTAAAGATATTAGTGACATCATGAGATGATTGCCTGAACTGACTGTGGGTTTTCCTGAAACACAGTCATTCTTATCAGGCTTCACCTTATTTTTATCATTCATCACTTTGGTTCCATCATTCTGTCTTCATTCTAACCTTGAAATCTTTGAACCTTTGGTGTACATCCTCAACATTTAAAAGACCAGCGCTGGATGGCATACATTCATGGTAGAGATTTTCTGAGGTCTTCTCTGTTTGGTACAGTCCCTGTAGGCGTGCCTCAGGCAGCATCAAAACAGAGAAACCCGTCCTGCCGACTTCACCTTTTATACGGTGAGCCTGAGAAAATGTGTCTTCTCTCCAACCACTGATGTGTACACAGCAGCATCCACAGACCACACTGCACTGACTGTCACAGATAATCAGTTTCATCTCTGATCACCAGAGATGTTATCTATCTACTCTACTGCATTGATCCAACTAATTTGGCAGCATCTATGACGTGTTGAGCTCAAAACACAGCTCGCCACACCAGGAGGTGCTAAATCCATGGCTGTATGAGTGTAATTTGTGTTTATTCAAGTAATACAGAATGTGAAACAGAACTTCTGGCATTGGTTGTGTTGCAAAGCCTTAGAGTGCACAACAAGACGCGTTCTGCTGCTTTACTAATACAGGCTTTAGTGGGAGGGATGAGACCTCAGTCAGCCCTGCTGGTATTGTCATTACTATTATTGATTCTCATTTATTCCAGCTGTGAATACTGCAGTGATGCCCATTGGCTGGTGTTAAGCTACTCAGTATGTTTCACAGCTGTGGTGACTGTCAACTGCAGCTCAGAGTGGATGGGATCAATGAAGCACTGCGAGAAAGACAGCAAGATGGGCTGGCATGAGAGTTTGAGATGTGACATGCCAGGGGAAATGAGATTCGCTCAATGTGTTTTGATTGTTCTTGCGGCAAGAAATAAATTCCTCATCTGGACTCAGCCTGTATTATTCTTTCACGTGGACAATTAAGTTGCATTTCCTTTAGGCGACAGAATCATTTGCCGGGATGTTTAGTCTGTCATCATGTTTGAGTTGTTTGTTGCCTCTTGGAAATGTGTTTTTCATCATTTCCTGACATGAATCATCATTTTCGAACTCTTGGATATTTCTTATCTTGGATCTGATTTCTGTCACCAGCTCTTCTAGCCAATCACTCCCATCTCCTGTGCTGCCTTTTCAACCTCCAAATCCCTGTTGTCTGTTGTTATTCATTTTTACTGGCATCATGGGAGTGATATTTTTCCATATTCTTGTCTTCTCATACGAGGAGACGTGGGTTTCTGATCGGATGTTAAACACTGATTTAGCAACTTCGTCCATCTATTTGGAAAAGAAGACACCTTGGGGCTTTGACATGGTTTACCCACATGGTCGGTCTGTTCCAGCTTTTGGGGGTAATATTGTAATATGTGTCAGGAGTACAAATGACAACATGCACAATCAAAACAGGACTGAAATAGCTACTGTCATACTGCAACAGACTATACAGTACATATTTCATTAAATCAGCCTTTTGCTTGCCTGGTTAAAACCAGACCATTCTCAGTTGGAACTGCAGATATGGTCTGGCAAAGCGTCATAGACAAATCATTTCCAGAGGGCGTGCACCGGTAGACGTCGCTGATAGACCTAAACCAATCATAGCGATGAAGGAGAAGACGTTTGCAGAGTGGCGGCTGGCGGAGAAACATATCCGAGTGTTGTTCTTTGCTCGGTTTTTAACAAAAAGGACGTTCAAATCGCTTAAAACAGATGCTATAGCTGATTTGGAACGACTGATGTTCGATGGCGACATCCATCTTGTAATGTAGGCTACAAAATTTGCTTCAAAATCCTAGCATTGTCATCATTGTGTAAAGCCCAGCCCAACGTTTCTGATTGGTGCCGCGATTTCTGCAGACTGGAAATGGTTTTGAATGAGCTCTTTGCTGAGACTAACTTTCAGAGCAAATCTAAATGCTGGAAGTAGTCTGGGTTATCCCAGGCTAGCCTTTTGCAACTCGATTAGCACATTAACCATATTGGGCCGCTAAAGTCTAATGGGAAATGCTG
Source organism: Hybognathus amarus (assembly GCA_030378365.1). Classification (NCBI taxonomy): domain Eukaryota; kingdom Metazoa; phylum Chordata; class Actinopteri; order Cypriniformes; family Leuciscidae; genus Hybognathus; species Hybognathus amarus. Next base: position 232,953 of record JAQIUQ010005064.1, on the reverse strand, counting down.
ATATTAATAATATGTCTTTGTTTAAATTTGAATTTATAAAACAACAGAATATGCACAAAATTCAGCCCCTACAGTCAGAAAAAAAAGGTACAAAAGTACCATTCACCTTTTATCTAAAGTGTACAATTCCAATGACAGCTTTTGTAACATTTTTATATATGAGTATATGATCCAATAATCATAAAAATATTTGCCATTGGGATACTTTTCGCTGCCATCGTACCACAAGACATTATGAATGTTTCATAACAACTTCTGACGGTTTGGAAACCTTTGTTTCACAGTAACTTAAGCAAAACCCTCATGAGGGAAAACATAAAATTGCTCTATTTAATCTATCCTCCCAAGTCAGAGGGTTTAGTCCCTGATGTGCTCTGAGACTTTGTGGGCACTTGTAAGACAGTAAACAAAATAAAGAAGAAAATTCCCCCCTCTTTACACAGTGACATTTCCCTGTTGCATTGTGGGTAGAAGAGCACAGAAGTGATTATGTTCATCCCTCAAACAGTTTGTCTTATCTTGTTTAAGAGCATACGCTGTCCCTCTAAAATCAAGACCCAGAAGCCCGAAGGCCCGTACACACAGGGACGAATATCAGCGTGCATTATTCGTAAGCGTTTTCACCACAATTATTTTGTGTTTGCACCCAAGTGATTTTCGCTGACGAGGGCCGAGTTGAAACATGCAAATTCATTCCCTGACATTAGATGGCGCCCATTTGCTCTGCAATACCACTCCATAACAGTTCTTTTTTATCAAGTTCTTTGTAGTCGCAGTTGAGCGTTTGTCATATAGTTCTTTATGTTCTAAACACCAACGAGACCAGCAGCTCTACATTCATCTTGACTTGCATCTTCCTCGTCTTATTTCTTCCTGGCAGTGTAGACCATGATGTCCAGTGTAGACCATAGGGACAGGTGTAAACGGCGACTCTCCTTGACGTAGATCTTCTAAGTTACGTATGTGTGCTCGGCAAGAACCCGTTTTGTGTTTGAGCGCCCCAAAGTTGTGTTTTACTGTAACTTCAGAAGCTCCAACCACATGAGCAAAAGCGCCAATCTCATTGGTCTGAATAGTTTAAAAAAATAAAATAATAATAATAATAAAAAAAAAAAACGAACCAGAGGCATTCGCGTCGGTATGCATACTCACATTGGCACCCATTGTTAAAGGGTTAGTCCACCCCAAAATGAAAATTAAGTCATTAATGACCTCTGTTCATCTTCGGAACACAGTTTAGGATATTTTAGATTTAGTCGAACGAGCTTTTCTGTTCCTCCATTGAAAATGTATGTACCTTATACTGTCCTTGTCCATAAAGGCAATACAGACATCACCAAAGTAATCCATGTGACATGAGTGGGTTAGTTCGAATTTTTTGAAGCATCGAAAATACTTTTTGGTCCAAACATAGCAAAAACAACGAGTTTATTCAGCATTATATTCTCTTCGGTTCTGTTGTCATTGCTCGTTCACAGATTCCAATGGCAGCTGCTGACGTGTTTCTCTGTGCGCCCGATTAGGGCGATTAGGACATCCGCGACATGCACACTTACGAACCATTTTAAAAAAATATTGCAATACCAAAATACAAACAATGTAGAAAAGCTTGAATACAGTGCGCGTCTCCATCAGACTGTAAACGAAGCTTGGGCGCACAACATACAGTAACACGTCAGCAGCGTCATTGGAATCGTGAACGAGCAATGACAACAGAACCGGAAGAGAATACAATGCTGAATAAAGTCGTTGTTTTTGCTATGTTTGGACCAAAAAGTATTTTCGATGCTTCAAAAAATTCGAACTAACCCACTCATGTCACATGGACTACTTTGATGATGTCTGTATTGCCTTTATGGACAAGGACAGTATAAGGTACATACATTTTCAATGGAGGAACAGAAAGCTCGCCGACTAAATCTAAAATATCTTAAACTGTGTTCCGAAGATGAACGGAGGTCTTACGGGCTTGGAAGCGACATGAGGGGTGAGTCATTAATGACATAATTTTCATTTCTGGGTGAACTAACCCTTTAAGTCACAAGGCGTTAAACATCGGCGAATATTCGCATGCAAAATTTGTCCCGGTGTGAACAGGCCTTGATGGCGAGGTTGGAACGCGTCACTCCTCTAAAGCACAGGGTAGTGATTGAGAACCGAGAATGTGAGATGGAGGAGCCAAATATGCAGTTTCATCATGACACACCTGATGTGAAGTACCCTATTCTGCCTCTGGATGCTGTGAGACATTTAAAATTCCTCTGTAAACACATTAGTGAATCACTTGTCTTAGGTTACAGATAGAGAAACATTTATCAAATCCGTTGCCTCAACACATCCATAAATGCATGAGTCTCATTTGGTGTCAGAAGCCGTCGGCTGCCTTCGAGTCCCCTACTCTGAATTGCTCGATTTTCCACATGCTGGAAAGTGTTCCCTACCCGTTCAGATCTATCGCTCCTCATCTTCCACTTCATCTCTTTCTTTCTCTTTCAAGGATAAGAGAGTGTTGTGTAAGTTCTTCTGCTGCTGCACTGAGTATGTGATCTGCATCCGTCTTTCTCCTCTGTGGCCATCAGGAGCGGGACCAGTAATGCTCATTTAAATCTCATCAGCGGCTCTATTGAAGCATTTCCATCTGCACCAAGAGTACAGTGTCAGAGCCAGAAAGCAACATAATTCCCCTTTTATCTGCCTCTTCTAATCTATTTTTTCTATCTTTTTTGGGATGCTGCTTGTGATCAGGTATTCAGATCTTTAGATTGAATTTAGCTTCAGTTATCTTTTGTTCTTACTCAGCAGATCTGGATGTTCTTTCATTTATCGACTTTTTCCTGATTTTACATAGCCTAGTACATAGCCTGTGTCTACACGGTTAGTATTTATGATTCCTTTCTTTGTGATGGATTGAGGTTTCCTCTTGGTGTGTATGAAGAGAGCAAGTCCAGCATGTGCAGAAGAAACATCAATTTATGCTCTGGAGTGCTATTGGAGGTCATGCATGGGCCACTGACCCCATGACTGGGCAACTCTTGGCCCATCTTGATTTGCTTACCTGTGGATTCAAATCTCTACTTGATAGAGACTATTTGACAGAGACACACAAGTGTGTGTGTGTGTGTGTGTTTGGGTGGCATATCCAAGGCTGGTCAAGACAGATAAGAATAGTGTTGTAATATCTTAATATTTGCTGTGTAATAAAAAGTTTTTTGATTTTGGGTTTTTCAATCAAAGAACTCATAAGGGATCAAAAAGCCATTATGTAGATTTAAAAAGTTTTATCTTGAAACAAAAAAGGTGCTTTCCAAATTTTATATGTGGGTAATTAAATTGAAACCCTGGCACCTATATGCGCCACCTGGTAGCCAGTCAAGGACAGAATATGAAGGTTGAATTTGCAGAGCATTACCACAGCTGTACATAAAATTGGAATTCCCACAACATAATAGGATACATAGCAGAGTTCAAAAGAGGACACATTATTGGTACATGTCTCTTGTTCATTTTGTGACCAGGACAGCAAGTCTTTGTGGTGTATGGAGAGCTATGGTATCCTGTGTAATGCCAGCTTGCCCCACCACATCAGGACAAACCACATCCAACAAGAGTATCTGCTGATGCAAGAGGAAACTGTCTGGAAGGGATGTCCATGTACTAACTGAAATTGTATCCAAGAAACCATAGCTTTCCAAATGATTTCCTAATTTAATCCAAAACTGTTTGTCGAGAGCTCCACAGAGTCAATATTCGAAGTCTTGCTGCTATAGCCAAATCTTTGGTCATTTGTGCCAATGCCAAATTTATTTCAATGGTGCCAACAGTGGAAATCTTGGGCTGTGGACAATGTAAAACTTGAATTGTTCTCCGAGTCCATCTTCACTGTCCTTTCCACATCCGGAGAGTTACAGTTTGGAGAAACCCCAAAGAGTTTTTACACCTGACTGTTGGGGTGTCATGATTCTCCAAATCCTCTATTCAATTACATTTTCGATTCTAAGGTCACGGTTCGATTTCGATTCTTAATTTGTTTATGAATCGGCCAATCAGGATGCTTTCTGTCTTACATGCACTTCATGAGGCACACACACAAGGTCTCTCGCTCTCTCCCTTTCCGCCGTGCGCTATACGGTTTGGAGCACAGCTTTTTCTGTCTCAGGCATGCACGCTCGTTCTTGCTCACTCTACATTCCGGGAGATTTGGAACTAATTGCGGACATTACGGAGCCACTATCTATATGCGGGAGACTCTCGGAACTTCCACAAGACTTGAGATGTCTGCAAACTGTGGCTTTTCTGAAGCGCAAACGTTGTCAACAAACTCACTGAAAATCAAAAAAACTTCCACTCCTGCGACTTCAGATGAAAGAGGAGGGGTTCAAGTTCTGTCGCAGTTGCCATGCTATCTTTTGAATGGCTGTCGCTAAATTAGAAGAGGTTGACCATAGACTTCGCAGCACTTCAACATGCGTTTTTTTCCACTTGTCAAGCCAAACGGACGTGACATGGGGGCATGACAGCATCGACTATTACATTTTTTAATTCGATTTTAGAGATTGTGAATTAATTTGATCGATTTCGATTTAAAATTGAAATCATGACACACTTAGACTGCTGCTGCCAAGAGTGAAGCACGAGGTGCATCAGTGATGGTTTGGGCTGCAATATCACGACCTTCCCCACTGTGCTTGATTCATTGCCAAGAACTATAGAACCATTGTGCACCTAATGGTTCAAACATTGTACCCTGAAGGGGGTGTCGTGTATCAGCATGATAATGCACCAATACACACAGCAAGACTAGTGACAGATTGGTTTGTTGAACATGAAAATGAAGTTGAACATCTGTTATGGAGGAGCAAGTCAGAAAACATTTCCTCCAGCTCCACCATATACTGTAGTGAACAGGACATTGATGCTGTTTTGACTGCAAAAGGAGGCCATGTACTATACTAATCAACTATTATTCTGGTCTGAAACCAGGTGTTTCAGTTTCATTGTTCAACACCTGTAGGTACATTCACACCATATTCTAATTAGTGTAATTACGAGATTTCAACTTGTAAAAAGTGTTCATGTCCTCGTAGAGTTTGTGGCCGCTGCAGATTAATTTAGGTGTTGATAGCAGCCATTGAAATGCATATTTCCTATCCCAAGGATGTGAGCATCTAGTAATTATGAGAATGGTGTAAATGCAGCGTATATCACATCAATTGATCCTTCAGAAATCATTGTAATATGCTAATGTGGTGCTCAAAAACATTTAATATTATTATCAATGTTTAAAACAATTGTGCTAGTTGATGTTGAAACAGTGCTTCTTTTTTCAGGAGTCTTTGATGAATAGAAAATACTGTAAATGGGATGAAGCAGATTAATTACTGAATCAGTGTTTTCAACCAAACGTGTTCATTCTGGCGTCTGTGAACGCACGTCTCTGTCAGTTTATCTTTGTACAATGGGGTGCCAGATTTCTATTGAGCCTTCCAGGTGAAAACCCGGCTATAAGACACGTAAACAGGCCTTAATATTTGGCGAAAAAACACCCAATCTGGCAACACAAGCCACCAGTGTCACACCGTGGCTGCCATCGACAAAGCAGCGAGCGAGAGTGTCGTATGATAATTTAAATGGATTTTACGACGAGGTCGGTGAGGATGGGAAAAATCTTATATTTCTGTGCAAACTGCCCGTCGATAAAATAATTGTTGTCTGCGGTTGCATATGGGCTATGGCAATAACAAATATAAAAAAAGCTTGCAACATTAGGAAAAAAATAATTATGAATGAACTAGTTCATTTTCTGAAGTATGAACTATGAACTGAACTAGTTCATTTTAAAATGTGTGAACTGAACTTTGAGCTAGTTCTTGTATAAAGTGAACTTTCCCAACACTGATATTGACAATGAAATCAACACCCAAAATTGTATAAATATTCAGTATACATAGCAGCTGGTAGAGTCTTGATCTGCTCTGAATGAATCATTACAGAACATGTTCCTCTTATTTCATTCACAGCTCAATACATGCCAAGAACTTCTCACTCCTGCAGGAGAACATGCAGCATTGGCTATAGAGCCGAAGAGCTTGGATGGGTTGTTCAGCGCTGTTTAAATTAGTCTTCAGTCATCCTGCTTTTCTTATGCTGTCATTCTGCAGTGCTGCTTTTCTATCACGGATTCCATATCCTACTTTACTTATCTGCTTTTCACACTCAGTTGCTTCCTTTTCCATTCAGATCTCTTTTTATATATGGGTGATTCTTCAACTATGGTACTCTTTGAGCTAGACAGTTTCAGAAAATAAAAACATTTCTACAAACAGTTTTTTAGTATCAGTTGGTTTCTGCGATGGTGCGAATGATTTGTATTGAATAATATATATATATATATATATATATATATATATATATATATATATATATATATAGATATAGATATATAGATATATAGATATATAGATATATAGATATATATAAATATATATATATATATATAGATATATATATATATATATATATATATAGATATATATATAGGCATTTTTATCTGACAGCCCAATAAAACGCCCAAGTTCTCTTATTAACCAACAATATTGTAGCAATAATAAGTAATAAAATATTTCTTACTACCTTAACTTAATTAATTGTATGTTTTCTTTTTGTTTTTACATTAACGTTTTAGTAATATAGCCCAAAATAATTTGCTGTTTAGCACAAATATTGTCATTTCCACCACAACCTGTCTTTACCACCACAATGGTGGAAATGACTGTGGTGGAAATTACATTTCCCCCTTTTCCTCTAAAATATCATGCTATGTTAGCCTGTTAATATTAGTTTTAGAGTTAGCATTAAATATACACAAATTACACATTATTAAATTAATTTTATCCAGTTATTTTTACGTCCATGTGAAATATGAGCCGTTTGGAAATGACGGCCAATAAACATATTCTCAGTTTTAGTCATATTTACCTTGATTTTTCTTCTTTTCATTACCCCTAAAGAGGTCACCCTTTCACCCAGACATGTGTTCACTGTGGAGTTTCTATTGCTATGGTTACTAAGTATTCAAACCTAAAGCAGTGATCCCAGGATTTTATTTTGTACAGTGTGGCGGAAATGACAGAGAACCCAAGGGACAAGGGTTCTACTTATGAAAAATATAAGAAAATGTGAATAAATATTGCAATATATGTGTATAATTGAAAATAGACATTATTTTATAATTTGTACTTAAAATCTACATTATTTAAATATTTAATTTAGAATTAAGCGAGGTTGAAGGTACAAAGTCTGGCTTAGGGACAGGGCAAAAACAGTCAAAACCATGCACAAAAGGCCTCATATTATATAATAATAATAAAAAAAAAAAATTGAACCATGATACATTTTTATAAGTTCCCCTTAGGGTGAAGTAAGTCTGGCAAAAAACAAAAGAGAAGAAATGTTTTTTTTAGATTTTATTATTTCATCCAGGGACAAGAAAAGTACCATAGTTAAAGAATCACCCATATATATATATATATATATATATATATATATATATATATATATATATATATATATATATTTTGTCTCTATTTGCTCTTTCATCGACACAAGCAGTGTTATGTTGGAGAGGTTGCTCATTGTCGTTGCGCACTACAGAGGGCAGATGTGGCCGATTATAGCACAGAGTTTTGAGTTGTGCCCTCTGACCTAAGTGTCAGTCTCTCACCCCCTCTCTCTCTCTCTCTCTCTCTCTCTCTTTATCTATCTTATCATATGGAATATGCAGTGACAGCCCCCCAGCCCCATCCTTCAGGCAAATAATGCCAAGCAAAACAATGTAAAGCGAGAGGCGTGATGAATATTTCATGAGAACAGACCAGCATGCATATCTCAGACATCACTCTGTATTCTAAACAGCACGTAATGCATACTGTATACTGGGATGGGAGGTTACTGACATATCTAGTGTTATTGCTAAAACCTTCTCTGAAATGATACAGTATCCTTTTAGCTTCTGGGATCTTGACAATGTTGTCGTTTTCATTATTGAATCCAGTGTTCATTGGATGGTTTTGTCTTTTGTCTTGTCTTTCTCGTCTCCTCGTGGATTGTCTAGAATGGAAATGGAAGAAGTCTTTAGGTATTGATTGCTGTCTCAGAGAACCTTTCCTAATTTAGCATCAGGACCTGCAGTCAATTTCTGTAATGGAATTCACAGAGGGGTTAATAGAGAGAGAGAGAGATGAGAGAGAGTGTGTGGATAATCCTGTCTTTGTGGCTTTCAGAGCAGAAATATGCCATCATTGAACTGCGTCATTAAATTAGTCTTAAAGGGGACATTTCTTCCTCACCTCATGAAATCATTCTCTAGCAGCCTAGACAGAAACATCGGAAACTTTTAATCAGAGTTGTCCCTCACTTTTAGTTTGTTTAGACTGCTTGCCCACTGACTGTCCTTTGACCGGACACCTCTGATACATAGTTCTCATTAAATTGGCAGGAACTTTCTTAAATACAACTCTAAGTAAATCTTCTGCTGATAAAACATTCCTAGGAAGAATTAGTCATCTTTTATTAGTTTAGAATACATTTTTTTTGTATGCAAAAGGTTTTGTAGTACTAACTTAGTACTACAAAACCTCTTGTATACAAAAAAAAATGTTTTACTAAGTTTTTAGTAAAAAGATTTACTAAGTAAACATGATGTCCCTGAACAGAAGTTTTCAACTTTTTGATGGCAATGGCCCCAAATATGCAATGGACCTCCTTCCTTAAATATAATGACAGCTAGATGATTTAATATATAAAGAGCCATTTATAAACGACAAATACAATAAATATGCACTGCTGTTCAAAATTTTTGGATCAAAAAGTGACTTATTTTTTTATTGTTAAAGCTGTTCTTTTCAACTTTGTTGTTCATGTTACAATTTTTCCGATAAATGCTGTTCTCTTGAACTTTATTGAAAATCCGAATTTTTTCCATGAAATGGTTCTATGGTTTCCATGAAAATGGTAAGCAGCACAACCGTTTTCCAACATTGATAAAAATAAGAAATATTTCTTGAATTCTAAAATAGGCATAAAAATATAAACTGTATGAATATATAAATGAAAAAAACTATATATATATATATATATTTATATATATATATATATACATATACATATTAGGGCTGTCAGTTTAACGCGTTATTATCGGCGTTAACGCAAACCCATTTTAACGGCAGTAATTTTTTACCGCGCGATTAACTGTCTTTTTTAACGGTCTTGTCCTAGCAAACTTTGTACTTTTTTCACATGCTTTTGCAACAGGACGGCATGCGTCCTGAATCCTGATCCATTTCGGCGTCTCGCGCTCGTCATCCACTCAAAGCCGGCTCGCAAGCCCAAACAGTGTGTGCTCCGTGCCTGTTGTTTTGTTATACGGTCTAGCTAGATCTGCTTGCGCTTTGGTCGAAGAAGCTACAAAACGTCCTCGCGCGGCACAAGCAATTGAAATGAATGGGTTTCAGATAGCAGCGCGAGGACGTTTTGTGCCGCACACACTCGTTTCTGCTTGCGAGCCGGACAAATAGTAACGTTACAGTTTTGAGTGGATGACGAGCGCGAGACGCTGGATATATGTGTTTTGTCGTTGTGAACTGAGCTATCATCATCACAGCACGTTCAGTCTGAAACACCACTTGATGATGGCCAAGCAAACACACACACAGATGATGCGAATTCTCCACCCCCTCGCCAATATCAGGACCTCGTCAGTATTTCTTTCACCCTTATATTGATAGACAGTGTTACATTGTGTGAGAGATTATTGGTATGTTAGTGTGAAATTGAACACTATTCCAATGTTATTTTCAATAATAATAAAAAAAACATTTGCACTAAACAAGCCAATCCACTTTCCCATGTTGATAAGAGCATTAAAATGAGAAAAAATTATGTAACAAAAATAAATCAAAAGACATTTAGAAAATGTGCGATTAATCGCGAGTTAACTATGACATTAATGTGATTAATCGCGATTAAATATTTGAATCGTTTGACAGCACTAATACATATACATATACAACTCAACGGCCACTTTATTAGGTACCCCATGCTAGTAACGGGTTGGACCCCCTTTTGCCTTTAGAACTGCCTCAATTCTTCGTGGCATAGATTCAACAAGGTGCTGGAAGCATTCCTCAGGGAGTTTGGTCCATATTGACATGATGGCATCACACAGTTGCCGCAGATTTGTCGGCAGCACATCCATGATGCGAATCTCCCGTTCCACCACATCCCAAAGATGCTCTATTGGATTGAGATCTGTTGACTGTGGAGGCCATTTGAGTACAGCAAACTCATTGTCATGTTCAAGAAACCAGTCTGAGATGATTCCAGCTTTATGACATGGCGCATTATCCTGCTGAAAGTAGCCATCAGAAGTTGGGTACATTGTGGTCATAAAGGGATGGACATGGTCAGCAACAATACTCAGGTAGGCTGTGGCGTTGCAACGATGCTCAATTGGTACCAAGGGGCCCAAAGAGTGCCAAGAAAATATTCCCCACACCATGACACCACCACCACCAGCCTGAACCGTTGATACAAGGCAGGATGGATCCATGCTTTCATGTTGTAGACGCCAAATTCTGACCCTACCATCCGAATGTCGCAGCAGAAATCGAGACTCATCAGACCAGGCAACATTTTTCCAATCTTCTATTGTCCAATTTTGATGAGCTTGTGCAAATTGTAGCCTCAGTTTCCTGTTCTTAGCTGAAAGGAGTGGCACCCGGTGTGGTCTTCTGCTGCTGTAGCCCATCTGCCTCAAAGTTCAATGTACTGTGCGTTCAGAGATGCTCTTCTGCCCACCTTGGTTGTAACGGGTGGTTATTTGAGTCACTGTTGCCCTTCTATCAGCTCGAACCAGTCTGGCCATTCTCCTCTGACCTCTGGCATCAACAAGGCATTTCCGCCCACAGAACTGCCGCTCACTGGATGTTTTTTCTTTTTCGGACCATTCTCTGTAAACCCTAGAGATGGTTGTGCGTGAAAATCCCAGTAGATTAGCAGTTTCTGAAATACTCAGACCAGCCCTTCTGGCACCAACAATCATGCCACGTTCAAAGTCACTCAAATCACCTTTCTTCCCCATACTGATGCTCGGTTTGAACTGCAGGAGATTGTCTTGACCATGTCTACATGCCTAAATGCACTGAGTTGCCGCCATGTGATTGGCTGCTTAGAAATTAAGTGTTAACGAGCAGTTGGACAGGTGTACCTAATAAAGTGGCCGGTGAGTGTAATATATATATATATATATATATATATATATATATATATATATATATATATATATATATATATATATATACACACATATATATATATATATATATATATATATATATATATATATACACACACACAAAATAATAATCTTACCAACCCCATATATTTATCATGTGTCATATAATACATTTGTTAGAGTAATAATGCATAAACCTTTAATAAAAACGGTATGGTTTTTATTTTATAAGGTTAAAAACTAGAGCTGTTAGCAGGATGTAATTATTGTGATTAATCACATGATTTCCGATCTGTCTTTAAAGAGTAACTAAACACTAAACCAACTTTTTTTAATTAATGATCTGTAAGAATGGATCTTTATTAAAACCAGTCATTGATTCGAGTAACTGTTTTTGACATTTGTGTATAAAGTGTTTTATTTCTACAACATATGGGGTAAAAATGTCTTAGTGCTGCCCTCTTCAGGTTGAACGGTGGCTACTGCAGTTGAATTTTCCTATTGGATGTTTCACTTCGTGACGTACACAGGTTTCAGCTCACCACGCTCCTGGAACGAGCGGCAGTATAAAAAACAGCTTGTTTCGTCAAAACCACTGTAGGGAGTCAGGAGTTGGAATTGCGAGTATTGAAAACGATCAGGATAGAGTGTTTTAGCATCTATTTCGTCCCCTCTATCTCCGCTGGGGTCTGTCCACTTTTTCAGCATTTTTCAAATATTGCCAGTGGGTGGAGTCAGCCTCTGACCAGGGGTTTAGTTACCCTTTCACAATTCATCCATTTTATATGCCTCTATACTTCTTAAACATACATGGTTATGATACATGTTGGTCAGTCCACCCTTACTGAAGTTTCTATACAAACCACACCAGACCTTAGACTAGCTATGCGAGACTATGGTTATGGAACATGCAAACTTACCAAGATTTCTGTTCTTTCCCTTCACAGGTCTGAATCCGCTGCCTTTCGACCCTGCCACGACAACGAACCATTGCAATTCAACAGCTCCAATGGTCCTCTGCTTTCTGACTGTCCTCTGGAAAACGGAACAGAAAACGGCAGAAAGAGAAGAGACCCAACCTTCCTCCAGGTACGTTTAATGAATTCCTCTCAGTTCACACTCGTCAAGCCCTACAGTCGTTAATTACATTCACATCGTTATTTCTGCTATTGCTTTTTTCTTGACCTTTGAATGTGGGAGGTGAATGCCTGGAGGTCTTCTGCATTCTGTGAGATGTTCACTTCAATTTATCGCCTTCATTAAAACATCAGAACAGAAACCTCCGGATATTTCCACTTTTAAAATCGCTTTGATATCATAATTGCCATTTATGAGGTTAATAAAATAAAAATATAATATAAATATGCATGGAAAACAACACTAAATGCAACCAGTGACCAGATAAACAAGCATTTCATATTTCTGTAGAGGAGTTTCAAGGATTTCTGCTTGTATCTTGTCATAATTATGACTATCACCTTGCAGTCTGGATTTTTTTATAATGCAAAGGCAAGTCAGGGAGCCGCTGGATATATGCCAATCATGAAGAGAGACTCTGTCTGCTGCTGATGACCTTCAAAATAACTCTTGGAAAGTAACGCCCAGGGAATTTTACAAACCTTTCTGACACAGGTTGACTCAAATGAAGGAGAAGCTATTCATATTCATATTAATGTTAATGGCATACTAATTAATTGAATTATGATTAGCTGAAAGAAATGGATCTTGGAAAGACTACTTTATGTTTCTGGTTGTCAAGGAGACTTAATTGGATCAGATTAATAGTTCATGTTAATTAGGCTGTCTTATTCCCATTTAGCATTTTAAGATACAATGCAATGCGTTCCTCTTGGAATTCACATTTTTGTGACATTTATTCAATGGCACAGTAAAACACAACTGTCAATTTATTATAAGGATAAATCCAATGGAGCATTCTGCAGTTTGAACGCCATGCTAAGGGCCAAAATGATCATGGATCATAGATGTGCATTGAACCTGCAACTTTTCTGCTTTAAAATGTGCAGCAAGTGATTGTTGCTTTTTGAAATCAACCCAAACAAACAGACCCTTCGTTGCTCCCTGCCTAAGATTCATGAACATGCAATGCAAGAGTGGATATCTCTTTATCATAGCTGAAGCATAGCAAAATAATGCTGAGCAGAAGTGAAGATGGCGAACGGTCAACAAGGAAGAACAAAACATGAACATACACAGTACACATGAGTATACTGTATAAAGCAAGAGTTGGTTGCTAGTCACTGGCAGCACCTACCAGCTCCAGGACAAATAATGACGCTCAAAACCCTCCTGTTACTATAGCTAACGTTCTGTGAAACAAACCGAAACCAATGTTACCACTAGGGGTGGGGAAAATCGATTCTCGATTCATCACGAATGCAGACGTGGCACGATCCTAAATCGATTCACAAATGTCAAAAAATCGGCTTTCAAAAAAAAAAAAAAAAAAAATATATATATACATATATATATATATATATATACGTGTATATATATATATATATATATATATATATATATATATATATATATGTGTATATACGTATATATTTGTAATAACGTAACATTTACGGAACTCTGACGCACGAAAGTGCAGTGGCCAGACCGTCTGTTGCGTGCACATAACAGAGACGTGATGACGGCGGTGATTAATAATTCATATTATTAATTTACCACAAGTATGCTCCTAGTTCAGGCACACATTTATTTTTCTGTTGGTTCTTTGCAATGTTAATAAAATATATTGTACGTTAATTCTTTATAGGTCATTACTTTGTACTTTTAAAGCAAATTAATTATAGTCACACACACAAGATTCAGAAAATCGAATTTGTAACCTTATAAATGTCTTCACTGTAACTTTTGATCAACTTAATTTATCCTTGATGAATAAAAGTATCGATTTCTTTTTTCTTTCGCCCAAATAAATAAAAATTCTTACTCGACTCCAAACTTTTGAACGGTATTGTTTAATGTTACAAAAGCTTTCTATTTCAGATAAATGCTGTTCTTTTGGATTTCTGGGTCATTCTCTGAATTGGGTGCCCTTCAAGTCCCCTAAACTTGCTTCAAAGATTTTCAATTGAAGGAAATCACAAAATACATTTTAATGCTGTCAATTAATAGAACCAGGTGCCTTAGCATTATAATGCAACATTATTGCTTTAAAAAATATTTAAAGATAATGAATTGCCTAAGTAGTAGACAACAAGCATGTTTGCATGTCCTCACTAACCGTCGTTACATTTTCATTGAATATCAATCAAATAAAAAGTGCAATTAATACCAAAATCTTGCTGCCGCTAATATAATCATATGTTGGTCTAGTGTATTTTCGTTTACTGTTGTGAAATGGAAAATCAATAAGTCGATAATCGAGAATTGCTAATAATCGGAAAATCGACTGTAATCGAACTCGGACTTAAATAATCGTAATTCGAATCGAAATCGGGAAATCAGACAGATTAACCACCCCTAGTTACTACCACACATGCGAAAACAATGCAACCTCTGCGTCCTTTACAGGCCTTCCTACTTAAGTCTCTTTACTGTTTGGAAAGCTTTTCTAATACAAACACAGGTCCTAAAGCTCTTGCCTGATCATAACCCTTATTGGGATTCCTCCCTCATCACGAGTGTATTCGCCCCCTACTGCTGAATGGCTACAAGTTTGTTGTGGTGCTTAGTCTGATCCACTTTCCGCAGCGTTTTTCAGAAGTTACTAATTGCCCCTTTTAGGGTCGAAGTCATTTGATAATTGTACATTTCAGCCATCATGTGTTTCAACACATGCTGTTTTATGTAAATATCATTACCTTTTGAAGTCTGCTGCTCTGATCTTCTGGTCCCTGATGGTCATTTTTCCCTCAGGATAAGGAAATTCATGACTTGAAGTGACTCTGATTAGGGATAAATGGCAGCAAGTGACGGTGAGCAGAGCCTCTCGTCGCGTATATACCCCATAGAAATGACACAAATGGAAGTGATAGTGGGCTCATATTTGTGTTCTGGTCATGATGAAGAGCTGCTTGTGCAGATCAAAGCTAGCCAGAGAGCTTTAGATCAAAGCTTTTCTAGGGCTAATCTAATCTGCTAATTTCAGAACACTTTTTTTTTTCTTTTAGTGTAAGGACATCATTTGAGAGTGGCTTAGATGAGCTGTATTCACTATACATGGATGTGTAATCACTCCCAGAGTCCGACGGCTGAAACTGGAAGTCAGTGTGGTAATGGGTTTCGGACAAATAATAGAAAAAATGGTTTATTGTTCTGCTGAGGTTGAAGAAAAGCTTTTAAGACAGTGCTGTGACTTAGCAGTAACCTGTGGTGCTCCTTCAGACGATATGGGTTTGAATTTAATATTCCATCTTGCCTTCTATACATTTCCTTTCTGCTCTGCTGTCCCTTAAACCTTCACTCTCCTCTCTCTCTCTCTCTCTCTCTCTTCTAAATAAGTGACAAAAGACTACAAACAAAAATCTGAGTTGCTCATGCAGAAAATAAAAGGTTTTAATCTGCCTTGACACATTCCCTGATCTTACGCCTTTCTCTCTACTCTCCTTTAAATATAAGTGGCTAAAGACTATAAATAGGACACTGTGGAATGTCAGAGCCATATCTTAACAGAAATGTGCTCTATTCTACTCAATACAAGTGGAAAAAGACTTAAAAGGGGACACTGGATGTTGGAGCGGTGGCTAAACAGAAAGGTAGCCTGACTTCGTCATACTCATTTTGCTCTCGGAAGATGAGTCTGAAACCCATCCGTCTGGCTTTGACTTATGAGTCGTGTACTGTAACCGAACCAGAGAAAAAAACAACTCTGCACTCAACTGGATAGTCGGTAAACCTACAACCAATCAGAGCAACGCAGTAAGTCAGCTACTTTGCATACAGTTGTCAACTACAGAACGTAGCCTAACTTTACTCATATTTAGAAGTTAAATAACGAGTGTTGCTTCTTTTACTTACTCCTTCATGAGTGCAACCAAAGGAGAAACCACAACGACCACAGGCTTTGCATTACGTCCCATCTTCTTAGCGACCGTCAGAGCCACCTGATAAGTTACACTTTTGCAGAATCATGTGGGAAGGACGGCAAAAATATCTTTCCGATCGACAAATGCCTTGATTGCAGTTTTCTGTTTGTCTATTAAAATTAATTCGCTGTCGATTTATTTCACAACAGACGTGACAGCGGAATCTGTACATCTCAATTCTCCAGCTGCAGTCATCTCTGAGGGAAGACCGTTAAGCGCTCTTTGATAACGTGATGATCACGTCACTTCAGATCACCTGTCCATCATCGTATACAGCCCGCCCTGGCAATTTGATTGGCCCGATGATTTCTGAACCGATCATAATTACTCCTCAATGGATCGAGTTCCAGACCGAACTTCCCGTCCAAAAAACGTTGTGGCGGAGTTCGGGCTGGCATCCAGGCTAACAGAAAGGTGCTCATGCAGACAAAATGAGTTCTAATCTGACTCGCAACATTCTCTCGAAATTGGTCCTCTTATAGACCCCTTTTGCGCCGATGTCACAGTTATGTCACGGCGCTAGCCCAAGGCAAAACAAAGTGAAAACTGGAGGCGGCCAATACAAACCAGCACAGATTCGGCTACCTAAGCTTAAATTATTGTTACTATTATTAAATGTCCTTTTGTTGTGTTGTTTGGTGCAAGAATTGAGGAAAAATGAATATGCTGTACCTGGAATTTTTATTTCCAGAAAATGTTTACATCATTAAAATCGCACCGAATGCCACTCTTTATATTGTCGTCGTCTTGGCGCTCACTCGGCTTGTCTTGTACAGGACCATATTAGCCTGGAATGCCAGCCCCGAACTCCGCCCACAAAATTTTTTGGTCGGGAAGTTCGGTCTGGACTCGAATCCATTGAGGAGTAAATCAGGCAAAAAATGTGCGGGCCAATCAAATTGCCAGGGCGAGCTTTATACGATGATGGACAAATCCGCAAGGACGTAATCATCACGTTATCAAGATCGCTTAACTGGTTTCTCTCAGAGATGACTGCAGCTGGAGAATTGAGAATGTACAGATTCTGCTGTCGCGTCTGTTGTGACAGCGCATTCATTTTAATAGACAAACAGAAAACTGCAATCAAGGCGATCTAAAGATATTTTTGCCGTCCTTCCGACATGATTCGGCACAAGTGTAACTTATCAGCTGGCTCCGATGGTCGCTGTAGAAGATGGGACGTAATGAAAAGCCTGTGGTCGTTGTGGTTTCTCCTTTGGTCGCATCTCATGGAGGACCAAGTAAAAGAAGCAACACTCGTTATTTTACTTCTAAAATAAGTAAGTTCTGTAGTTGAAAACTGTATGCAAAGTAGTTGACTTACTGCATTGCTCTGATTGGTTGTAGGTTTACCGACTATCCAATTGGGTGCAGAGTTGGGTTTTTTCAGGGTTCGGTTAAGACACCATATAATCAAAGCCCTACGGAGCAGTTTCAGACTCATATTTCCGACAAGAATCTGAGTATGACGAAGTCAGGCTAGGACCATATAGGCATCTAAAGATTTATATGACCTCAGTTTCTCTTTACGATCGGTTTCTCTATCCAAGGTAGGTTTAGAAGTCGGGCCACTCAACCGAGGTAATCGTAACGTTAATCCTGTCAGATCATCCATGCATTGAGTGAGCGTGCAGGCGGCTACGGGTCGACCAATCTGGTTCCGTCCATTAAAAATATCTTTGGAAATAACAATCGCGGTCCTGGACACTGATTGACCTTACACATTAACCCTTTAGGCGCCAGAGGTTTTTTCCAAGAACGTTCGACTTTTGACATCTTAATTTCAAAAGACTATATCTTAAAAGTGAAATAAGATAAATACTTTCTGTAAATTAGAGAAATATAAAGGATGACCCAAAGTTTGTGTAGGGATTCAATTTCCCCATCTAATTTGCATATTATGATGTCATATGGTGGCAGAAATTCTTGAATTATAGAATTTTCATGAAAAGTCACATGTTTAAATTATAAAATGCAGCACTTCTTCCCCCAAAATGTCCATCACCTTCTGTATGCTATATGGCACATTACTGAATGCCCAGGTATATAGTAAGTAATAAACAAGCTGTGTAAATCATTACTAAAAATGGTAGAACAAACCGTATGCATGTAGTGTTTGGCCTTTTGCTGTGGAGATTTTCCATTCTACTACATGCAATAGGCACTCTGATTCCATGTATGGGGCATATATATTATCCATATGACACACAAACACAAGTAGACAAGACCTGTTTAGTTCAAAAGATGACTCGTTAGGGCAAAGCACAGCTCATAAGCAGCTTGCGCGTGTCAAGTATGCATATTGCGACTCCCCATCCTCCCTTCTGTACTATGAATACTTCGCCCTCGTCTAACATACCCAGTGATAACAAACAAAGTCTCCACCACAATACTATCGCCGCGATCGCCAAGAGACTCTGATGAAATGGCTCACTCTCACACTAGCTCCGCTTTTGATCACACTGATTCAATGCGCTGTAACTCAAACATTTTGTATAGAAACATGACGTTTTTTTGATTCAGGGATGAAGTATGACATCTGCCATCCCAGTGGAGGGGATGTTGAATCAAATTTGACACCCAATTTGACAAAATTGGCCGTTTTATCAAGTGACGTACTGTCGATGTAAATCCGACCGTGGCGCCAAGAGGGTTAAGATAGAAATCGGATTTTCTCCAGTCATTGTTAAAAAAAAAAACAAGCAAACAATACTTGCTGACTAGACGTTCGTGAAGCGGCCAGAGGGATCCGTTTCGGCCTCCACCTGAAGCTTCGCCCACAAAAAACGTCACCATGTTTACCAACGAAAAGGGGTCTGTTACTCTCTCTAACCTCCTCTAAATATTAATTTAAAAAAAAACATGACACTGTAGTATGTTGGAGTCAGGGCTGAACAAAAGATTCTTATTCTAACAACATGAGTTTGGATCTGGCTCACAACATTCCCTGATTGTATCCTTTTATTACTATGTCTAATCACATTTAAATAAAAGCACCAAAATGTGTAGTCCGCACAAAGCTAATATTGGCTCACTCAGTGGGAAGTCTGCAGTTTGCTTCTCAGTTGCACAGTGCACTTAGCACCTGTCTGATTTGTTCTAGCCCTTGCAGAGTCATGAGACCGTTGTCTCGAATCTTACAATGCCTCGGCTCTTCCACCGCTTCGCAGCCGCTCGAAACAGTTGTTCCGTACGTGTCTGCTTAGCAACTGGGAGCTGCTTAATGGGGTTTCTTTTTGAACAACGCCAGCAGTTTTCCTTCCCGGCCTGTCATTATGCCGTGCTCTTATCCGCCGTGACCGTGCCTGATCAATCCGCTCCCTGATGGAAACACATCTAAATGATGAAAATTCACAGCATCTGGTGCATGATGCATTCAGCCGCTCTGATGTCCTCTGGCAACACAAGACAGAGTCGCTCCTCCAAGGAGTGTGAGCTTAATGCAGGGGCGTGGACTAATTACCAGCCATGCATATTTACTCCCGTTAAAGCATTATAATGGATAGATTCATCTCATTAGCGCTGGCACTCCATTCAGACGACCAACCCAGCCCTCCTCCACCCGCCCCACCGGTGTTGATGTTACTGGATAACGGATGCACTGCAGAGAGCGAGTGGGTGAGAATCTCCAATATCGCACAGGACAGTTGACGGGTTGTTTACAGCTCAACATGAACTCTCTGACGTTTTAACCAGGAGCTATTCACTGCTTTTAGCCACATTAATTTCTCAAAATAAATGTCACTAATGAAATCAAAGAAATGAGTGACACATTGGTTTTGAAGTAGATAGACTGATATAGTATTTTCTTTTAAAATGTACTTCCAATAATCTTTGTGGGTCTTTTTTTTTCGTGAACTACATAGTAAGGGGTGTAACGATACGCGTATTCGTATTTGAACCGTTCGGTACGAGGCTTTCGGGTCAGTTTTCGGTAAGTATTTTGAACCGAACGGTTTCGTTGGTTCATTTTTCCTGCCGACCAACATTCGTCATTCAAATGTAGAGGCGCGTCGTGCGTGTCAAAGCGCGTTCATAATGAGAGACGTTGGCGTGACCACAACATTAATTTGCCCAACATCAAATGGCAAATATAATGTAAGCGGAACGAAACTGAGCTACTCGTTATTGTGTGGTTGTTTGTTTGGATGTCGGACCGTTTATCAGTTTGGACCAATGCAGCGCGAGCCGATCTTCATCATCAGCACTGTTACTACACAGCCAAATCCAGAAAACATTTGAATTCGCCACTGAAGTAATAACATCGCTGCGAGATCTAGTGAGAAACATTCACATTTCTCCGTTATTAACGGATCAAACAGCGCTGACGTGGAAACCAGGAACAAACATTGTGCCATGAATGAACTATCCAGTGTCCACAGATCAGCAACATCACCAAGGATTTACTGTATAACACTACTATCTGTAAGTTTGGCAGGAATAGTAGGCTATAATGCTTTCAAGTAACATCACGTCTGTTGTATTTTGACATTATGAATACAATTGCTGCCCTCAAATGTTAATCTAAACTAAAATAAACCTTTGTTTATAACTACTACAATATTACATGTTATTTTGTCCAAGGAGCTGTTTTGTTTTATAAGCTCCTATGAAAAGTCAAGTAGGCTATAGCTCCATCATTGCTTAAAGTAAAAAAAAAATATATCATACTTTACATGTTAGTTTTAATAAAAATATAATAAAAAATGTAAATCAAGGAAATTTCGCTGCCATTTCTTCTTTTTGCTGTATTTGAACGTACTGAACCGTACCGTGACACAAATGTCATCTACGATTACCAGTACCATGAATTTTGTGAACCGTTACACCCCTACTACATAGTTTAATGTTTTTCTATACTGTGAATACACACATTTTTTTACAGCTTAAAATCAATATAAAAAGTGTGCTGACTGTTCCACCCACTCGTTTGTTGGTGAGAGCCATGTAATTTAACTGTTGAGTGACCCATTTAAAGAACTAGCGAAATAAATGGAAACAGCCTAAATCCAAATCATACAGTTGCAGTGAGTACAAAATGAGGTCTCTAATTATTCAGTTCAGAACTTGTTTCTGTGTTACAAAACACACCCAGTTTTATTTTTAAACCATCTTTTCCTTTTAACCCTGTCTTTTTCACTTTTGCTGTAATTTCTTTATCTTTGTTTTTGCCGTTACGCTTTTTTTTGCCTCATAAGTGGCGTACACTTGTTGTTAGAATATTTTAACAGTGTTGGTATTGTAGGTTGTTTTTCTTAAATTGCACAACAAAAGAATACATGCATTACCACAACGGCCTGCGTCAACATAATAACCTGTTGCCACCTCCGTTTTGAACTATATGAACTGCTTTCCTCTGATGTATATCAGTGGGTGTTGGGTAATACGCCAACACTGTGTAGTAATTGGTTCTCTTTTCTGAATTGCTAATGGCATGCCACCATGGTTTTGTGTCTTAATGAATCATGGGATGACATTGCCGTCATATTTCAATGGAATTACTGTATGTGCAACAATATGTGGTGCAGGTTGAATTACACAGACATGTCTATTAATCGCCAAGGGACCGAGGAACTGGCTTATAGCTGAGGATTGCAGGCAGATGCAGAGGTTTTATTTGTGTCTTGCTGCTGGTGGAGAGACACTATTGTCATGGTGTTGTCAGGTGTTGTGGTGCTCACACATTCACACTAACACAAACACACTTGTATTAGCAGTGCTAACTTCAGAAGTGAAAGTCGTGCGAGCCAGTTAAGCAATTTTGCAAATAAAAATCGGATTTGTAGTGTAGGTTAACGATTGAGCAGGTGTGTGTGTGTGTGTGGTTCAGGTACTCTAACATTCTGGAGACAAGAGGTCATTTAATGAAACAATACAGACAAGACTGCAGAAATGTTTGTTTTTGTTTCACCAAAACACTATTTTTTTTATTTATATTGTACTGTAGTATGTATTCATATTTGAAATGTCCCTTTTCTGTTTTTTATAGACTTTTTATGTGGTTTTGGCATTTTAATTAGTTTTTGTTTCTTTTTCAAATATTTCTCTTTAATTATTTTTTGTTTCAGTTTTAGTGATTTCAGTGCTTCAAATAACTTCGGCAAATATCTTTTTTTTATCTAATGGTTCATTGATTAATTAGCCAATCAGTTTTATGTAAATTACCAAAAACAATGTTGAATAGTTTTAGTGAACAATAACAACACTAATCAGGAAATGATACATGCCAGAGACAACTTATTTTTGAAAACAAAGATAACCCCAGTTATACAATAAAATAAAATAATTGTTTTAATTGAGTCAATAAACTAGTCATTTCTTTATTTGTTTTGTTTTATAGCAATGTACGTGAGGATTCAAAATGTTTGCTTATCACCTACTCCTACATCAGAGACACATATGCTAACCGCTTGACTGTGGCCAATGTTGCCCTGAGAGACATCATTTTAGGAAAAATGGCCAAACGTGTGGCTTTTGCACCCACAGTATTTTCTGTAAGCCAGCTGCTGTGGAGACATAAATCAGAGGTGATGTCAGCCAGCAGATGTTTTTATTTTTATGTTTGAGGATGTAACAAGTGGCATGATATATGCAGCGAGTCACGCTGCTATTGCTGTAACCCTTCGGCACCATTAGACTGCAGTAAGTGGTGCTTGAGAAGTGCGCCGTGAAACACTATTGATTGGCGTTGAGGATGGGAGGTGCAGATGAGGCAGCTGCCTCTCACCCTAACACGATCGAGACGGAAGACAAGAGAAGCAGCGATACAGTAAGCAATGTGTGTGGGAGAAGCACTCTGCAAAGGTTGGCAGCCCCTGTCTGACTCATTGCTTCATTTTTGTTGGCGTGTGTGTGTGTGATCCATGTGGTAGGAACTGCAACACAAACCTGGATGAGGACATATCTCTCTGTCTACAGTTTTACTGATAAATGAGGTGGTGTGTGAAGAGGCTGGGCTGTCTGAGTGCTTGTGCGGGGGTGTGTGAGAGTAGGATGGGGCGTCTCTGTGTGTGGATGCTTGTGTAGTGGTTTAACAAGAGATATTCCACAGTACTGGAAGCACAGCATTATTTATTCGCATTATTTCTCTTTAGGTCTTGTCCTGCGTGTTGACCCTGCATGTATTTGGAACATCTTAAAGGGGTCATGAATTGGCTTTTGAAATTTTATTATATTGGTGTCTGAGGTCAACTTATGACGTTTGCTTGGTTTTTGCAATCAAAAATATCAAAATGAATAAGTAATAGGCTATTTTGTACCCAAGTTTTGAGCCTAGCTGAAAACGCTCGGTTTTTATGGGCGTCTTGCACTGAAGACTTGAAGTAAACGCCCACTGCTGTGAGTGGAGAACAGTTTTGCATATTATAATGAGTTTCAACTCACCTGTCAATGCACCGTGGGGGACATTGTTTTGAAAACATCCAATGTTGTAAAATGGCAACCAGAGTGATTCTGCCCATACATGTTCAACCCAGAGTCCGTGTGTTGCACAATTCCTGTCAGATCCAATATAGACGGCACAGCACTAGGGCTGTCGCGGTTATGGAATTTCCCTTGCGGTAATGTTGAGTGGCTCAATAGCGCGATATGCGATATTACTGCAATTTATTTATTTATTTAATGTATATGTATTTGTTGCTATAGACACAGCACTCGTACCCTACACAGCACCGTTCTTTACTCTTAATCGGTCTGCAAATCCAGTCTTGTTTACCGGACAATCCTCAGTGAAATGAAGCAAACAGACGGACGATGTTTTACCCTCGTCAGCTGGAGTGGAACGTCATTAAAAATAAAGTTTATCCATGCAGTCCTATTGGAATCAGAGGAAGCTTATGCAACCACTGTCTTCTTCCACAACCAGGCACTGCACAATATTTTGTATTGCCCGGTAGCTTGATGAACGGTTTGTCATTACGAGGTAGACCTATGTTATTTAGCGATGCCGATGCATGCAATGTGCGAATTGGTGGGCGGGGCTAAACCGGACGTGTTGAAGTAGGCGTTGATCTTCTTCTGCGGGGTGGTGTTTTATCCCCTTTGACGTCATAGTTCCCCACCTTGAAAAACGAGTCGTTTGCTGAGCCTGGTATCAATAAAAGCTTATTTTGGACTAACAAGGATGCTTTCAGTTCTGAAACTTACAGGATATTCTTATAATATGATGACCTCTTAGATGTCAAAAGCTCAAGGAAAAATTGATTTCTCAGTTCATCACCCTTTGAGATAAAAGAGAAACAAAAGTTTGCATCGGTTTTCTAAATGTAAATGTAGATGTATCTTATTGCTGTTGATTTTGGTATGGCCATAAAGGTCACAATCAGGTATCAGACAGCGGGAACCTTGTGTGGCATTGTGATCTTGTGACAGTTGAGATGAGTCCTGGCACGGTCGCTAACGAATGAGCTAAACGTTCAGGCGCTCCGTGCTGTGGCGCGCGCTGACGGCAATTCAATCAATCAGTCTCGTTCCTGAAGCTCACACCCTCCCTCTCAAACCGGTGTCCCGCAGGGAGCGTCTGTATTGATCTCAAACACTTCTGTCATTTCTTTTTCTGTGTGTGTGTGTGTGTGTTTTTTGGCTTGTTTACGTAGCGGTGTGTGATTGGGACGTGATGAAAGGCTGTGTGTTTGAAGGAATCCCACCCTGTGGTGACGGAGACTCTGCTCTCAGCTGTCTCTGTTCAGCATGCCACATGAAAGAAGTGAATGATTGAATCTACATAACAAGCTGTGAAAGTCTTCTGTCGGTATGCCTCAGGGGTCTGGGACATCAATCACCGCTGCCCTTTCCATCTCAATTCTGTCTGTATTGATGTATACGCACTTATGTGTATGTCTGATGTGTGACGTCTTGCTGGTATGCCGTAGGGATGCATGTTCATGTAAATCTAATAGCAGGGTTGAGGCAATAATAGCAAACAATGTAAAACAAAAAATCTTATTGGGATAAGTTGAGATGGTTTCCATCTTGTTTGCCTCATAACGCTAACTAACTATGGAAGCTTGTTTCCGCCACTGAATAAAAAAATACAATAAATAATTGTGACTTTTTTATCTCACAATTCTGACTTTTTTCTCACAATTGGCTAGCTGATGCTAAGCCGAAGCTCCGCTGCACAAAATTTTTTGGTACAGGAAGTTCGGTCTGGACTCGAGTCCATTGAGGAGTAATTATGATCAGGCAAACAATGTTTTCGCGCCAATCAAATTGCCAGGGCGGGCTTTATACGATGATGGACAGATTGATCTGCAAGTAATCATACAGCGTTATCTAAATTGTTTCGCTGTCGCGTCTGCTTGTAAAATAAATTGACAGCGCATTCATTTTAATAGACAAACGGAGAACTGCGAATCAAGGCATTTGTCAATCGGAAAGATATTTCGGCGTCTTCCCACATGTGATCGGGAAAAGTGTAACTTATCAGCTGGCTCCGAAGTGGTCAAAGAAGATAGGACGTAATGAAAATCCTGTGGTTGTTGTGGTTTCTGCTTTGGTCGCACTCATGGAGAAGTAAAGTAAAAGAAGCAACACTCGTTATTTAACTTCTAAGCAAGTTCTGTAGTTGAAAACTGTATGCAAAGGAGTTGACTTACTGCGTTGCTCTGACTGGTTGTGAGCGTCTACCACTATCCAATTGAGTGCACAGACTCATTATTTTCCTGGTTCGGTTACGGACACCCCTCATAATCAAAGCTTAATGGAGTGAGCCTCAGACTCATATTTCATTAGAAATATGAGTATGATGAAGTCAGGCTACACAATTGCAAGTTTATACCTCACAATTCCGCACTTTTTCTCAGAATTGTGAGGTTAAAAGCTCAGAATTGTGTGATAAAAAGTCACAATTGCGAGTTATAAAGTCAGAATTGCGATATATAAGTCAGAAGTTTGTGATATAAAGTCGTAATACTGCGTGTTATAAAGTCAGAATTGCGAAGATATAAAGTGCAGAATTACGTGATATAAAGTTAGAATTGGATAAAATAAAGCTCGCAATTCTAAAAAAAGACCGAATTGTGACTTTTTATTGTACAATTCTGACTTTTCTCCGCTAACGTCAGTTTACATTCGCAATTTTACTTTATAACACATTATTGCGAGTTTATATGTCGAAACTCTGACATCTTTCTCAGAATTGTGAGATATATAAACTCGCAATTGTGACATATCAGGCCAATTTTAAAAAAAAAAAAAAAAAAAAAACCTTTTTCCCCCTCAGAATAGTTTAAATCTCACAATTCTGACTTTATACCTTCCTTTCATTTTTGGCAAACACAGTGCTACACAGTAAATGTTTTTCATCTAAATTAAAACATGGATGGAAAATTCTGATATTGCATGATAATTTGTGAAATACTGCTTCAGTTAACTATTATCATTATTGTTATTATTATTATTATTATTATTACTTGAGAAGTTATAAATATTATAGACGCTTTCAGCAGTGACAACATAAACACACGGATACTGACGCATGTGCATAAAACTGGCCCAAACTAACTTCGGCAAACTTGCGCAGACAATCCATAACAAGTAAATAACCATAAGTAGCTGGTATTTCTTGACAGTCAAAGAAAATAAATGTTATGCCTGGCCAAACTGAAATGCTGACACTACACAGATCCCGTCGAACAAAAATAGGAGACAAGATGTTTTTCTACCGACGTGTCTGATTTACCGCAGTGTTAAAAAACTGTGGCGAGCGGAGCGCGCGCGACGAGGCTTATTCAGGTGAACATATTTCTCCTTATAAGCTTCTTACATGCTTGCTGAACCTTTTTTAAGGCGGGTCTCCACATGACAGGATGTTGGATTGGATCTGTGCAGCGTTATGATACATTCTGCTCCGCTGTTAATGTGTTTGTGTGAGAGAGAGAGAGAGAGAGAGAGAGAGAGAGAGAGAGGAGAGAGAGAGAGCTTGCGAATATGCGCTGACACGCAACTCTGCAGTCAAATACAACTTTTCCTTAAATTGTAAAAAACACGGAAATCAATATGTGGCGGTCAGCGCTGATAATGAGTTGGGCTGCCACTAATAAATGCATGGGAAACACTGTACCGAATACTCGGATAAACCTAGCTATTTTAATATAGTATCTAATACAGTCAATGCCGTATTATCCAAATAAACAGTATAAACTAACAGAACGGAAGTTAACTTTGGGCCAGCTCATCACCATGGCAACGCGTCTGATGAAAGCGTCTATAGTTAATATATTTATCATAATTCCAAATTAAATTAAACATTTATTTTGATTGGTTGTAGTGAAGAACTTGCAGTAAAGTGTATTTGATGCTATTTTTTACTGAAATGTAAAAGTTGAATGATTGTGAAGTAACTCTGGAGATGAAGTTCACGTTGCCTGTCATTGTACTAGTAGACAGCTTTCATCAGACGCGTTGCCATGGTGATGAGCTGGCCCAAAGTTAACTTCCGTTCTGTTAGTTTATACTGTTTATTGGATAATACGGCATTGACTGTATTAGATACTATATTAAAATAGCTAGGTTTATCGAGAATTCGGTACAGTGTTTCCCATGCATTTATTAGTGGCAGCCCAACTCATTATCAGCGCTGACCGCCACATATTGATTTCCGTGTTTTTTACAATTTTAAGGAAAAGTTGTATTTGACTGCAGAGTTGACGTGTCAGCGCATCTCGCAAGCTCTCCCTCTCTCTCTCTCTCTCTCTCTCTCTCTCTCACTACACAAACACATTAACAGCGGAGCAGAATGTATCATAACGCTGCACAGATCCATCCAACATCCTGTCATGTGGAGACCCGCCTTAAAAAAAGGTTCAGCAAGCATGTAAGAAGCTAATAAGGAGAGATATGTTCACCTAATAAAGCCTCGTCGCCGCGCTCCGCTCGCCACAGTTTTTTAACACTGCGGTAAATCAGACACGTCGGTAGAAAAACATCTTGTCTCCTATTTTTGTTCAAACGGGTCTGAGTAGTGTCACATTTCAGTTTGGCCAGGTAACATTTATTTTCTTTGACTGTCAAGAAATACCAGCTACTATGGTTATTTACTTGTTATGGATTGTCTGCAGCAAGTTTGCCGGAAGTTAAGTTTGGGCCAGTTTTATGCACATGCGCAGTACCGTGTGTTTATGTTGTCACTGCTGAAAGCGTCTATAGTGATCTTGCAGAAGCTGGAAACATAATGAGCATCACATGTGTACAGCCAATGTTTTCTGTTTATTCATCCAAATTGTGCCAAATTCTGTGACTTCTATACAGTAAATTTCTCTTTTTATGACTGGATATTGCCCCTGTATGTTCTACTGAATGTTGACTCAATCATCATTAAAGGCCAGGAGTCAAGTAGTTCAGTCAAGCTCCTCAGAAGTGAAGTCTTCCACTGCTTTATGATAATACTTCACTTAGGTTTTTTTTGGATAGTGTGCCACCGCCATACCTTCCTGTAACTATTCAAACTATTCATCCCTTTCTGTAACTATTCAAGATTCGTGTCTGCACTGAATTTCACCTGCAGCAGAATGTCAGTATAACAGCTGTTTATTGAACACCCGTTCTAATTTCTATAGGGCCATTGCTTACCATAGAAAGAGCAAGCATTTGCTCTCTGCATTATGAAGGACCTCTGTAGCCCTGATAACAATATAACAATACTAGGTAATGACAAAGATTTCATGTTAACATTGAGCACTCCCCACCAGGTACAATATTCTGATTGTTCTCTTCTTTTTAAGCACGTATGCATAATAATGCACATGCTGTATCAATACTCATATCGGCAAGTATGTGACTATACATCTGTCATCTTGATGTATATGCAGGAGTATTATCAGAATAAACTTCAACTCCACCAGCTGTCTTCCAGAAGTTCATCTGCATGTCTCAACATATGGGACTTCCTTTTATCCTTGTCTCTCCCTCTTTTTGCCACACTACTGCGTTTCAGCACGTTCCATCAATGAGCTTCTAATGAACTCCTTCTATCTTGTTCTGGCTCCCACTCTTATGTTCTTTGATTCTCAGGTTTTCACATTTTGATAGGTAAGATAACCCATTCTAGATTCTTCTTGAATGCGTGTGTGATCTGAGAAAAGCCCAACAAGTAATGTCTGACTGAACTAAATGATTTTTTTTGTGTCTTTTCTCTTCGCTGTCCAGTAGAACATCACCATTTAAAGACAGTTTCTTGCTTTCTGTTTGTGCTGCTTGTGCACTTTATACAATTAATCACTCTTGGACTGTACATCATCGTTGTCCTCTGTATTTCTATGGCTCCGATCATGAGAACTCAAGTTCTCAGCATTTGAGTCACTAACAAAAAAGCAACATGAGGAGTTATTTTTTCTTGGCAGACAACTGCCATCTAGAGAAATATGAGAGTGTTGTGATGATTAATGGGTTAACACTTTTACAATAGAGTCCCCTTGGTTAATGTTTCGTTTAAGCATAACACTTGCTGTATTTATTCAGTTGAATGTATGCGTTAGCCTGGGTTGCATCAAATAATATAGACATACGACATTTGATTTTTTGATGAAATGTTTGTTCTTCATCATAAGATCATACCGCACCTTTTGAAAGTGTTTCTCATCCTCAGGTCATTTTTTGCGTGTTTTTGGCACCCGACTCCACATTTATGAAAACCCTCTCGCACATTACTGAATATGCTATGTCTCCAGGAAAAGAAACACGCATTGTCGAACAACATTACAAGTGGCATTAATAATGGCAGAATTATAACTTTTCCTTGGTCATTTTGGTTTATGGAGTTGGTGTAACTATGGAGAGTACTCTGTGTGTTTGTCACTGCTATGATTTTTCGTGGGGTTCCAGCTCTTGGTTTTCTCTTTGTAGAATTGGGCTGCAAATTGCCTGTGGTGTCTTTGAGAGATTTCAAATGTTTGTGAACAGATCATTTGAGCATTCTTCTTGACAGGCTGGAAAAGCTTCCCTGTCATTATGCAATAGCTTGTTAAGACTATCTGCCACAACTTCCTTCATGCATGAAATGGCAAATGCTATGTTGTTTGTAGACATTTCTAATAATCTTTAATAAAAAGGGATATCAACTAAAAAAAGTCCCCAATGCAAAATTAGTGAATTTAACCAAAAAAGGACAATCACATAAAAATAATAAAAATAGTCGTAAAAAAAAAAATGTTTACCTTTATTTCGACATTCTATTGAAGCTGGCAGTATGCTGATTGATGGACTTTGGCAACATTTTCAATGTTTACAACTTCATGCGCTCCCCCACTATCAACGAATACCCTCCCCAAAGAAGTTCGTGCTCAGAGTGTGTGTGCACCAAGTTTCATGTGAAATGCGACCATCTCACTCAGCATTCATCAACACCATGGATTATTTGGAGGTATGCTGCTCTGGCTAATCTACCAATATATTGCAATTGCTAAGGTCATTTATACTGTAAATGAGCTTACTTGGTTTGTTGGTGTTCCGCCATCACTTTCCTTACTGCCGCGAGACTTCAGGCGTGTGCATGTGATTGTGACGTGCGCGAAGGGGTGGCGTGCCCGATCTGTGTGACTGGACAGTCAGAATCTCACACCTCCCCTGGGCTGGTTGGGCTACAGTTAACTGGGAGCACAGGATTTTTGCAAAACAATAACACGCTCCAGATGGAGCTCGAAGCTTGGGTTTTTTCTAAAACCACTTTTATCTATGTTGTTCTGTCGAATTCTACTATCGATTTCACTGAATATGATAAAAAAAATGTTACCGACAGCACCGCTTTAACTTATAAGTAACTTTGCAACTACATGACAGCTAAATGTTATTAATTTGCAACTACATGTCAACTAAATGCCTACTATCATCAGGTGGTTAAGTACTGTTTGGGCTAGGTCGCTTAGTAGAATATGTTAAGATGTACTTGCATAGTTACACTCCATAGAATGTCTATTGGGGCACTTCAAGTTAAGTGTTAGGAGATATTAAGAGTATCTGCTGCACTCGTTTGTCAGAATTTGAAAATACCAGTTTGTCCAGAGCTAAGAAAGAGAGAGGATTGAGCTGCCAGACCGTGACCGCAAGCCTCTGGCTTTTGTAGGTCTTTTAGAGATAGAAATTGTGCGTCAGATTTAACTGTCTGTTCCCTATTGAAGTTGTTAACTGCCGTTTTGTCCTAATACTATTCATAAGTGTGCAGGATGGCGGCAGCGGCAGCTCTTAAACTTCTATGTGAGTGGTATCAGAAGTCCATTAGAACGCCTCTCTGTGATAGGCTGATGGCTTTCAATGGCCTTAGTCAATGTACAGTGAGGACTTCGAATAAACAGGTGGAAATTGCCCAGATTATTTGATTCCCAAAAGCAAGAATATCCACAGGCACTCACCACTCTGGTTTTTGGTCAGTACCCCACCACAGCATCCAATCAAGTCTAATTTGAGAGCGACATTTATAAAAGCTTTGGCTTCTGGATTGCATGCAGGCATCTGAGCAGATTTCTGTTCCTTAGTGAGCCTCTAGGATGTGAACCCTTAACTTTTTAATATGTGTGTAACACAGACAGACCTTAATCAGACTAGACAAGTTAATTAACAACCTGTATTGGGTTTCATATGGATTTGAAGCATGTCCTTATGCAGACTTGGGAAATTGTCAAGGCTGGATCTATTAGATGAGGATGTCTAGTGTATTCTAATGTCAATTAATCTTGCATCCAGTTTTACTAGACTTCTTCCAGTTTGAAAATGAGATCATTAACATTTTATTGATCAGCAAAAGTATCGAGAACAGGAAATGGGTAGAAGCGGGTGGAATGTGGCAAACTTCAGCACAGTATCAACTGTGTATTTGGTAGGCGGTTGGGCTGATAGATTATTGATTCCTCAGATTATTGATTAGATTAATATAAATCAGTTTACAGTTGCACAGTGTGGATGAACACAATGTTTGAGGTGACTGTGAGGCTGTCGCAATATTGACACTGTCATTCACAATCACAGATTATTCTTTTCGGAAGTATGACCAACATAATAATTTTCACCGGAAAATGTCATCGCGAACTAGGAAGAAAAATCCACCTTTGTTTCTGATTCTAACAATTCGCTTGTAAGTTATGCATATCACACAAATTATACTTTGTTTTCGAATCGTACTTTTTAACAACGTCAGCATTGCAGTGAGCTACATGTAATGTCCTCCTTCAAATATATGTCTTGTTCTTTTGATTGTGACATATTGGTTTATTTTTTTGAGGTCCCTTTAAAAATTCTTTTATCTTTATGTGTTCCCAATGCAGTAATAACTCTACAATATAGTGCTGCTAAAGTTATTCTTATTTGTACAGATGACATAATGACTCAATATAGTCCACTAGCCGAGACTCTTCTTTATGTGTACAGATGTGACGTGATGACTCAATATAGTTTACTAGCCGAGACTCTTCTTTATGTGTACAGATGTGACATAATGACTCAATATAGTCCACTAGCCGAGACTCTTCTTTATGTGTACAGATGTGACGCAATGACTCAATATAGTTTACTAGCCGAGACTCTTCTTTATGTGTACAGATGTGACGTAATGACTCAATATAGCCTACTAGCCGAGACTCTTCTTTATGTGTACAGATGTGACGCAATGACTCAATATAGTTTACTAGCCGAGACTCTTCTTTATGTGTACAGATGTGACGTAATGACTCAATATAGCCTACTAGCCGAGACTCTTCTTTATGTGTACAGATGTGACGCAATGACTCAATATAGTTTACTAGCCGAGACTCTTCTTTATGTGTACAGATGTGACGTAATGACTCAATATAGTCCACTAGCTGAGACTCTTCTTTATGTGTACAGATGTAACTTAATGACTCAATATAGTCTACTAACTGAGACTCTTCTTTATGTGTACAGATGTGACAGTAATGACTCAATATAGCCTACTAGCCGAGACTCCTTCTTTATGGGTACAGATGTGACGTAATGACTCAATATAGCCTACTAGCCGAGACTCCTCCTTTATGTGTACAGATGTGACGTAATGACGCAAAGACATGCTCAAATTTCCTGTGAATATCCACCAGTACCACTGGAATTAAAAACATTATTACAAGCTTACCGCTTTGAATTGAGCTAAGGCAAACAGAGAGTTTTGAACACTGGCTGGTTATGTATTTTCTCAAATATGTATTTTGGATAATTTCTACCCCCTCTACAGACTACGAAAAAAAAAAAACTACGGACTGCAGCTTTAAATGTATGTAGTCAGGGATAGAGTGCAAGCATGTATGTCTAACATATTTCTGTATTATTGCTATCAAACAGACTAAATCAAAAGCACAAAAAAACTTTGTGTCGTTATCAAAAGACTGTCTGTTTGCGTTGTGATTTATTTTTACAGTTCCATAGTTGACAATTACAACATTTGACTAGATTTGTAATGAGACTTGTTTCCACCAAAAAGAAAGCTTGAGTGCAGTTTGCGTCGAAAATAAAAGCTCACAGATTTATCTCTTGCAGGTTAAAGAAATTAGGTAAAAAATAGTTTCATTTATTTTTCAGTGCATGCCATTTGGTTTTGTTAGGAAATATTGTGTTTCGTATGGTAAGATCAGTATCATGTTTCTAGCCAAATCATGACACGTAGTGTATTGTTACGCCCCATTAACTTTAATATCGTAACCGAATCAGTTTATTCAGTTGACCGAATCTTTTATGCTCTCCAGAAACATGAGAACTATTCTGCAGAAGCCAAAGTTGTGAAAAGAGCACTTTTTTGCAACAAGCCAATAAAAACAATGCTCATTTTCAGAAACCGCTCACCACTATTGTGGCAGAGGTGATGGGTTTTCTCGCACTTTCAGAACAGATTCAATGAACTGTGGGAGTGAATTGTACAGCTGAGCAAAATGGTAAATGTCATCCTCATCTGTAATGTTTGTGCCTCATCTCTTGCCTAGCGAGGGATTATTCCATTTGCATCAGTCATCATTGCATATCCAGACACGAGTCAGTTCGTCTCATCAGCATCGCAGCTTGAGGCCTCCGCATACATATTAATAATAGTCGGTACAGCTGGCAAACAGACTCTCATCTAGAACCGTGATTGCCACTGGTTCAGGAATTAGAACGCTTGTGCTAACATGTAGCACTTTAATGTCCTTTTATCACTGTGTGTCTGGCGGAATCTCTGCTTAGATTTGGAGTGCGATATTTCATTACCATGAGATTTCTGTTTTTCCTCCCTAAGTATTTCATTTTTATGCATGTGTACTGAGATGCACTGGCAGGTTGGCTTCCATATTAGCATCTGTATATATTCTGAGACGCTTCTGTGAAATGGCATGTTTCTACAGGCTGCTCTCTGCTAGGTGTCCTGGACCAGAGCAAACTCATTAGCCCATTTTCCAGATGCCCTCCTTCTCAGAGCATTTCTCTGGAGTAGTCTCAGGAGCTGCAGACTGATGGGCCTGGATGCAGGGGTTCAACTGTTCGGTCACTTTCTCAATTGCTGCTGTCACATGTGGCCCCTGCTTTGGACAGGTGAATTGCAAGCTGGCATTGCCTTCCTCTTCCTGTCAGAGCTTTACTGAGCGTCGCCGTTGACCCACACCGGGCAGACACCTCCCGCAGACTGTCAGCTACTGAGACTTTCACCTGTGAGGATATCATCCTTTTCCCACTCACAGACACATCGAGCAGGAAACAACGAATCACCCTGCGCTGCAAGCCTCAGACTTCAGTGCTCACGCTCATTAATGTGTGTCTTCCTGTCTGCTATCCCACAATACTTGCAGCTGCGCTCAGCTTGTTGCACCTGTCCCCTATAACATTCCTCACTAGCAATTCATTCAGTATGTGTTGCTTTGCAGTATTCCCCTCCATAGGTGCAATATATATTTACAGGCAATTGCTGAAATGCATAAAGTTTATTTTACTTTTAGCTGTTACTAGCAAGGAACATCCACTTAAACAGAAAGGATTGTTCGTTTGGGATGGGGAAGTGAACAACCACAGTTCATAAGAATTTGATAAAAGGTTGTGCAAACTTTGTGTTTGGTATGCATCGGGATTATAAATATTGTATAGGGATAATGCCCCTGCACATTGTAGTGTGTGATCCATGTGATCCGTGCATTTTCACTCACAGCAGGTGGTTTGTTAAAGTTTCAAATTATGTAATGCACTATAGAAGGAAATGCGTGTGACGTCACCGTCGGCTGGAGTGCCTGCAGTTACAAAAAGACTGAGCGGCTATATTTGTTTTCAGCGTGAATGCCGGTGAAAAACAAACACAATTGGGAAAGAGCTTTGCGATTGACTGTACAACTACATTTGACAAAAAAATCAGAGGTATATTTTTACAGACTGCTTTATAAAGAGGAGCAAATGGATCACTGCAATTCACAGAAACAACTGGACTCCAGTCAGCGAAAGGTGGATTTGCAGTTATCATTTTGTGTCAATATGCTGAATTCAGGTGTAAAACCATACCCATATATTTTGTATTGTTATATAAATTAACAACTCATCAATTAAATATTTATCATTGCATATTCTGCATTATTTGACTTTTTTGTTTTGTTTTGTTTTTTTAATAAACACTCACCAATACATAAAGTTTTAGGGCTGGACAATATGATGATATATATATATATAGGCTATATAACAATGATATAAGTGATCACGCAAATTTAGACCACGTATTATATATATTAGGATTTTTTTTATATTGTATTTTAGGGGTGTACCGATTTTTCGCAGCCGAACTCGAAAAACCGCGATACTGAACTCACGTTTCGAATCGCGATACTGTCATTGCGTACCGAACATACCCCGCCCCCTACTGTAACACCCCTATTGTATTTATATAAAGCGTTCACAGGCAAATTTGCTTTATGTTTAGGTCTATATTGCTTTTATTTCCCCGGTGGCAAACATAAATGTCAGGCTTCTCACGATTCCTGGCTGCCAATATCCATGGATCACTGGATCTTTAGTAAGTTGTAAGGAACACTATATTGAGTCCAACATTTAGTTTAAATTGATGAAATTGTTCGTTTTCGTCGCATTTTCGCAGTTTTCCCTATTAAATCCAGTCACGCAGCAGATCTGTTGCCACTCAGTCAGACTGAGGGGGTTGTTCCGGCGGGAAAGTGACGTCAATGCATTCCCTCTATATAAAGAATAACACTAATTTTGCACCATTTTTGTTGAAGTTCAGATCTATTTTAGTGTAGTTTTGATATGTATCAGTTACGTCATTTTTTTTGGGAATTTCAGGTGCGATATGCAAAATTTTCAGAAGTGACCATAACTTCTACACAAAACGTTTGTGCCATATTGGATTTGCCTTCCATTTAACTTGAAAATTGGTATACTTACAGTCTCTTTGTCCAAGGTGCCATCACTGTGCTGAAGGAAATTTACATATCTTACAAAAACATG
Organism: Hybognathus amarus; assembly: GCA_030378365.1. Classification (NCBI taxonomy): domain Eukaryota; kingdom Metazoa; phylum Chordata; class Actinopteri; order Cypriniformes; family Leuciscidae; genus Hybognathus; species Hybognathus amarus. The sequence goes on along the minus strand of JAQIUQ010005064.1, from coordinate 196,200 downwards.
GTGGTCATCTTACTCTGTGCATGTGCATTTAAAGCTTTCAAAGCTCCTGCTGCTTGCAGTTATATGTAATTTTAGTAAATGAGGCTGTGACTAGTCAAATAGTTGTTCGCTTCTTCCGGTGACTATTGGATAGTGCACATTAAAGCTACGATGCAGATTCTCACCCATTGTGAATCTGATTAAGAAGCTAGTTAAAGCACCCCAGGTACTCTAACATTTAATTAAGGTCTCTGAAAATGCTTATTGATCATTACGGTAAAAACACTGAGGCAGAACATTAACTCAAAACTCTTCATTTGATTTCTAGAGCATGGATGAGTTGGGGAGGAAATGGTCTCTGAGACCAAATCTGAGGATCAATTGGATTGGGCTGTTTTGGGTTGGGATCAGTAGTGAAGTATGGGATAAGCCACACATGGCAGCTTGAGGCCTGGATCAGTTGAATACAGTTGTGTCTGTGTAGTAAAGGAGATCTGCGGTTTATTTCCCATGTGAATGGTTTACATAGCCATGATGAAACCATTATATGCCAGCTCTTGCTCATCCTTTCAGATGATCATGACAAATGTGTCACACACCAGCTCTCGTTAGTTTTAATTGGCAATTGCACTGTGGTTCACCTTCAGCCAGATGCACAGTCTTTGTCAATGATTGTGCACGATCTCTGGGTGGAGCCACAGACCCCATCGGCTCGGAAGACAGACAGTCTGTCTGACCCACCCAACTTTGGATTCTATTTCCAGGCTTCCCTTTAATGATTCATGTCACTAGAGGTGATGTTTGTGCCCAGACATATGGGATATCTACCAATATTTTTGTGTTTCTCTCCTCCTGCTCTGCCATCCATCCGCTTCATCCTCTTTGCGTTTGTCTAGGGACTTTTTTTCCTCTAAGGCCACACCTCTCCGTCTCTCGCGTCTGCTCTCACTGTCCCATATCCTAGCACTCTCTTTTGTGTCTCTCTTCTGAATCATTCTGCGGATACATAAAACAGCATGAGAGGCTTTAATGGAATTTGTGTGTGTGATTATGCTCTGTGTTGTGTGTCAGGCAGAACTCGTCGTTGCTGATAGTATTGGGAACATTGTAATGTAAATTGCCATCCATTGTAAACACTGTGTGCCTGCTTCTGTCTGGAGCATCACTACATATTGCCTCCCACATGAAATATCCCCTTTATTTAGGATGAATTCATCTTCATGGGGTTTAATGAATGTTTGAGCAGTAATGGGCTCTACATTGATGCTCATAATGAATAATGAGCTCCTCAAACAATTGGTTGGATGGATGGATGGATGGATGGATGGATGGATGGATGGATGGATGGATGGATGGATGGATGGATACAAGTCCGTATACATTTGTCAGTCAGAATGCATTCTTGCATTGAATAGAGTCAGTACAACTTATACTGTAGAATTATTTTATTATTAGTTGCTACCCAAAGTAACAATACTTCTGGCACCCCTGCTGCACCCTATGTGTCAGTGAATATATAATTCCCTGTGTGTGGGTGTGAGGGTATGAGATGATGGCAGTTCATAATCTAATAAAGTAGAGTCTATTTTATTTTCGATTCGATGTCATAACGTGAATCACTATTGTTCACTGGGTGATTTTTATAGCCAGTAAGGCCATGAATGCACATGCATTCTTGACAGGATCAAATGAAAGATACTGTGTATCTAACACCATTAAAGAGCACAGCAGTTCTCTTTGAACATGATGTTGCCATAGCAGTGGCATGACAGCATCTCTTTTAGCATTCCAACCTTTGTGCCTGTTCAGTCCCTCAGGCATTCAAGTATTACAATTTCCTTTTCTTTCCTGCCTTTCAGAGGTCTACAATTCAACCTTCAACTTGTCCCGGGGGGATTTGTGTGCCACAAAATGGACGTGATTCTTTGAAAAGACATGTAAACATAGTGGTCAAGAGCTACTGAAAACAGATTTTTCTCTTGTCGCTCACTCAGGGGAAAAAATAATTAGTTTGTCAACTTCAAGTTCTCTGCTCTAGAGGGGTTGTGTAGGCCTATATTCATAACTTTCTAATTATAATCTTTAGTGGGATCTTAAAATGTCTATTCATCAATCAAGGCCTAAGAAAAGTGTTCATCATTTATAACGGTCAACAAGTAAAATCAAGTGTGGAATTATTACGTTTTTTAAATGAATTTTTTACTGGATTATTCCAGTTTTCAGTATCACATGATCATGATCCTTCGGAAATCATTCAAATGCTGATATTAATCTTGAAAACAGTTTGTATACCACCATTCAAAAGTATGCGTAATAGATTGCCCCAAACTGACATTAAATACAACTCATAGGTATAATTAAAGTTTTGCAAGACTTTTGCATCAGCAAAATGTGTGATTATCAGCTGGTTGTGGTCATTGGCAGATCATTTGGAGTTATAAAACATATATGTGCTGTTGCATTCTTAAAGGGGTCATATAATGCCATTTTTGTACAAGTTAATATGAATGTTTAGGGTCTAAATGAAAACTTTGTAATATACTTTTATTAAAAAATTCTCATTAGTATTTTAAGAAAACACCATTTTTACCTGGTCAAAATCAGTTCTGTTTTCAGCAGCCGTTTCAGTGCATATGCCTTTAAATAATAAACCTCGCCCTCTTGTTGTGCGGGCGTGAACAGACGTGGAGTGTTGCCTTGACAACAGTTGAAGGTTTTGGAGAGTATGGTAGCGGAGTTTCTTGAGGATACATCTTTGCAACCGTATCAAGTTTGAACCGGAGTCACACCAGAACAAGATGACGGCCCAGAAAGAAGGTCGACAATTAAGGCTTGAGGACGTTTCTGAATGGTTGGCTAACGTACTTTGATCTATCTTTGTATGCACTGGCAGGGTGGAGTAGTGAGATACGAACGCTGTGTTTACTGATGTATACGTTAGTTCATTGACAGATTGACATTACAACTAATCATGAAATCGAACTAGGTCATGAAAAACTTTTTCCCGTGATTTGCAAAGATTAATATAAAGATTAATCAAACTTGAGGTGCAGAGGGAACATAAATAGTTGGTACCAGATTATTTTTTCCGGGCAGCTTCTTAGCAAAACCAGCTTTATACTGATCCTCGTTGATAAAGCAGTCTTGTGAGAAATGATTTGCGCAAACAAGAAAGCAGACATCCCAAGTCTCCCGGAAGTTCTGGGAGTCTCTGTGATGCCCGCAAATAAAAGGGTTAAAAAACCCTTAAAAAAAGTTGAAGGGTTAGTTCACCCAAAAATGAAAATTCTGTCAGTATTTATATATTTATAATATATTATAATAATATAATATATATATATATATATATATATATATATATATATATATATATATATATATATATATATATATATTATAATATTTTCCTACTATGGTAGTCAATGGGGAATGAGATCTGTTTGATTAAAACATTCTTCCAAATGTCTTCCTTTATGTTCAGCAGAACAAATAAACACATAGAGGTTTGAAACAACATGAGAGTGAGTAAATACTGACAGAATTTTCATTTTTGGGTGAACTAACCCTTTAAAATCTCCTGGAATCTAGAGCGAGATAGAACATACATAGCGCATAACATACATAGCGCGCTTCGCGTGCACTGTAGAGAGGGAGTGACCTTGCGAGGGGAATTTGTGGGGAATATTTCCATCGTAAACGAAACCCAGCCACTGCGTCTTCAGTGATTCAAATTTAGGAACATCAGAATGATTTCTGTGTTTGTTATTGCACCCAAGAGCAGAACACCACAATCGCTTAGTTGCCATTCTGCTCCAGTGTATCTACTAGGGCTGCATCGATTAATTCGCAAGATGTTGATATGCGCATTTAATCAGTAAGCCGGTTCCTTCATTAGTAGTAAATCACCTTCACCTGCTTTCAGATGGAGCGGCATTTACTTCAAAGAGCCGTAACTTACTGACAAGCTGAGCCAAATCGCGTTAATATTCGAGGATGTATCGCCAGCGATATTTAATGCGATATGGCTCAGCTTGTCAGTTAACTACGGCTCTTTGTAGTAAATGCCGCTCCATCTGAAAGCAGGTGAAGGTGATTTACTGCTAATCAAGGAACCGGCTTTAATGATTAGATGCGCATAACAACATTGTGCGATTAATCGTGCAGCCCTAGTATCTACAATGACGGACTATAGCCTACGATGACACGCTCGCTCAGGGCGGGTGTGTGTTGAAACACTGCTGTCAATCAACAACCGCAGGAGGGGCGTGCAACCGTGTGACGTCACACAGTCAAACGGCTCGATTCTGAAACAGGAAAACAAAAAAGGACATTAAAACAAAACCACTGGATGGATTTTTAGCATTAAATGGTGGTTGTGTACAGGCACTGGCAAGCCACATTGCAGTACAATCAACTTGTAAAAGTGCATGTACCATTATATGACCACTTTAATATTTAGTGATTTAACCTCAGTCACGTTTACAAGCAGGTATTGTTCTTTTTTTTTTAGGGGATGAGATAGTTGTATATGCAAGTTTGGAAGTTCTTTGTTCTGAGATTTTAGCTTCCTATTAGATGGCAGTCTGTCAGTAAGTCACAGAGCTGGACCCAAAAACCTGTCATGCCTGGGGGACATGGGTGATTGTAGACATGTCAATCATCTCGCTATCCTTCTGCATTTTGAGAATCACTGTCTCTCTCAGGCTGCCAGTCTCTCGTCACGTGACTCTGATAGGAGCATCGCTTGGCTCTGTTCCTAATATCAGGCGGACGGAAAAGATTCGACTCTTCCTTTTCTGCGGGACACGCTTCATGCATTTATCTCTGCGAGCCCGTTGAGTGGCTGGCGAGTGTGGAATGTCAGACGGGGTTGCGACGTGTCTCAGTCACTCTTAATGTTAAGTGATGTGGCAGAAATAGGTCTTGAGCCCATTGCCTCTGACAGCCTCTTGACCGATCTCTGCGCCAAAAGCCCCATCATTGCAAAGGCACATGCTCAGTAGCTCTCGCAAGAGCGGGTTGTCATTCACAGACAGAGCCGCTGCTATATGCATTTACACTTTTACGCCTTCCCTCGTGTGCAGATATCCTCGAACTCCGCACATTAGCACACACTAATGAGTGTTTGTCACCGCATCATCTGACTCCTGGAACGCTCTCTGTCCGCGATGACGAATTCGGATCATTGACTCCAGCACTGATGGACGGAGCAGCGTGCTGAGACGTCCCTCATCTCTGCTGCTTAATGGGGACTGAGAGAACTAAAGTGATCTTCCTCTCTTCTTGTCAAAAGGGCATGCATCTTTGGGCCAAAACAGCAGCCAGAGGCACCGCTTTATCGTTTATTAAACATCTTCCCGTTTAATAAATCAGAACATCACAGGGGTTTTGTCACTAATTGCACTAATTTGTCTCTGATTCTGAGTTTTCAAAGGGACTTCTCTCTGACAAAGAGGGTTCGGTCTATGTGGTGACGGAGATGAAGGAGAATCGTGACTCTTGGGGACAGATAAGATGAGCTGGAGTTTACGGAGTTGCTGACATTTCCTTAATGCAGCTCACCTCCTTTCCTTTATAATTGCCTGCCCTTGATAAAGATCCTGGTGGCAGCAGCACTCAGACTGTGATAATTCCAGCTTCTACAACATCAGTCGATAGAACAAGCTGCTGCAACCTGGATGTGGGCACGTTTCCTTCCATCATCACCAGGCCTTTCTTAGACACTGGGATGCTTGGACTTCACGATACACAGTGTGATTGGAGCAACCTTTAGAACTGCTGGTAGACTTGATATTGATAACAAGCATGGAGCTTATGCTCGACTGAAGGCTAAAGACTTTCAAATACCAGCATAGATTGTCTGTCTTGAAGGGCCACTCACTGCTACAATCAGATCAGCACAAAAACCTTCTTGCATTTCTACCCACCCCAACTTATCTCAAGAGCTCATTTTTGGAGAAAGTTCACATTAACATGAAAATTATTACTGCCATTATTTACTCACCCTCATGTCTCTGACAAACCTGGATGCATTTGTTTCCTCTGCTAGCACATAATAAGAACATTCAACATGCAGGGCTCAATAACAAGAATATTTTCTACTGGCCCAGTTGAACTTGACCCACCACAAATTGTTTTAAACAGTGTTAGGGGTGCAAAAGTTAGGGGTCGGTAAAACATTTTTTTATTTTTTTTATTTTCTGAAAGTTGTCCTTTGTTACCCCATTTACACCTGGTATTAAAAATGTGATCAGTATCCAGATAAGTTATCTGGATAATAAAAAAGCATGTTAATGCAAGGTGTAAATACGTTGTGATCGGATTGCGATTGGATCTGCCTGACCACATCTGGAGGTAAAGTCCTGGCTCGCATTGTGTTCGGACCTTTACTAGGTGTAAACGCAATCTGGTTGTTGAAACCACATATGTATATTTTACTCCTCCCAAAATGCTAAAAAAAAAAACGAGTGAGAGTGTACTATATGGGCGATATGTCATGTTAGATATGACGGCTGCTGACTGCGACACGCATTACTGCAGATGAGCAGCTGAGCGTCAATTCATCAAGCCAACGTTCAAACATCGCAAATAATAGTGAAAGTCACAGACGCTTAACACACAGTCATCTTCAAAGTAAAGAAACGAAATGATCTTACCAGGGCTGTTGCCACTCTCTCTTATTGATGTCTTTGATTTTGAAATTAGCTGATGATAGCAATAAAATGCAGTTCATATCTGTTACTTTTGGTGGCGTGCAATCCATTAAATCTGCATATAACACGGGAGTTGAAAATCGATTTATATTCGTTTTGCAAAAACACATTTATGTGGCCAGGTGTAAATGGCATCGGTAAGATCAGAACACTTATAATCCGATTAACTTATCTGGACACAGATTTCATTTTAATACCAGGTGAGATGGGGTCTTATGCCTCGTTTCCACTGAGCGGTACGGTACGGTTCGGTTCGGCACGCATTTATTTGCGTTTCCACTGTAAAAAGTTGTGAATGGTACCAAAAAGCGAACCTGCACCGTACCACTATTTTGGGTACCCTTTCGTTGGGGTACCTAGCACAGTGAAAGGGTACTAAAAGGTGGAGCTAGACTCACTCCAGAACGGTGATTGGTGGACAGAGTATCGTCACTCGTGCGTGCTACAAGGGCATTAGAAGCATACAGTTGAAATATAATTCTACTGTTATTGTGTCACAAAATGTAGTTTTAAGAGTTTTTCAGGCGAGAAAGTAGTTTTTTAAAGCTCAAATCTGTGGTTTATTTATAGATTTATGATAATTTGACTGAGATCCATTTCAAGCGATCACCGGACGCTCGCTCGTGTCCCCGCCTGGAACAGCCTTTCCGCGGCTAGTCGCTCTGATGTTTGCCGCTGACTCGGACGGCTCTGTAGTGGTTAAACATGAGAGTATAGTTTGTCTTGTATAAACCTAACAGGTGATCTTTGGTCTCGTGAATCTATAATTCGTTCCCTGGCCAATAGCTTTGGCAGAAGGCTACGTGAAGTTTCATATCTTTGAGCGCTGAATTTGTAGTTGACTGACTGAATTGTTTCTTTATGTTATTTAAGCTTTACTGTATATCTGTTTGTACCTTTTACTTATACTTTTATAATGGCTATTATTGATAAAACTGAAATGCAACAAAAAGAGATAATTTTGTCATTTTTTTAATTCTATTACAAGATAATGTGTTGTTTATTGCAACATTTGTACCAATACGATATGCAATACATTACATATTGCCTGGAATATGTTTAATATTTTTACATTTAAACGAAAAGAGGCAGGGTTGTGTTTATATTTAGTTTTGTTATAAATATAATGTTACATACATGCAGTGAATATAATCAATAGGCTATGCGTTGCCTGAACCACATTTGTGTGCTTTATAATGTTTAAAATGTATTGAAATGAAATCGAAAAGAAGCAGAGTGGTGTTTTATAACATATTTCGTTTTATTATTGCCTAAAATGTACATACAGAGATAACCGGAGTCGCAGAGCCAGAGCGAGCTGAGTGGCGCGTTCAAGAACGCGCTGTTCCATTAGCAGGGTTCATTCTCCTGAGTTCGGACTTTGCGATGGCTACTTGGTATTGAGAAACGCCTAATGCCAGCGCTTGTTTCTAGTGACAAACATGCTGAGAAGCAAGAACAAGATCTGATGTGCTGTCTGTCATCCATTGTTGTTTACTATGTCGCTTTCTTCGCGCGAAATGACGTCGATCGCTTCTTTCCAGCAAACAACACGCCTATCAAGTAGGGTACTGTTGGCGGTGGAAACGCAAGCCTGATCTATGGTGTACCGACCTCGTACTGTACTGTACCGTACCGTACCCCTCAGTGGAAACGAGGCATTAGACTCATGTACATGTACTGTGTTAGGTTAAACTGGGAAGTGTCGTACTGTAGCACTTGCATGTTGTCCTTTTATTAGTTTAATTGCTTCTGTTGTTCTCAGTTGTAAGTCGCTTTGGATAAAAGCATATCTGCTAAATGAATACATGTAAATGTAGACTCACTAAGATGGCATTTATTTGATCCACAATACAGTGAAACCAGTAAAGTTCTCTAGGAAGATGAATGTGTTTTATATTGGTTATTTATATAGTAGAAATTTGAAAACATTTTTGAAATTGAAGCATTCTAGACTGAGAAAAGGCAGAAAATGTATTTTTTTTCTCATGTGGCTGAAAGACAACAACTCCCATAATGCACTTGCTTTGCTGCCCTTATGAGGCCACTCCCAAACCACACCTACCAGTTACAGGCGGCAGAATCCAAAAAATGGATACAACTAGGCTTGCTTTGATACATCGTCAGTTATTTGATAAATTTCCATCGAAATGGTAAACTGCTCAACTTAGACTTTCGCATTAAAATATGGTTTAAGGCAGGACCATGTCAACAGAGTAGCTTAGTAGCTTTGTTTTCCTCCAACTGAAATCACTATTTCTCTAAGCTTATACATTATATAGGCTAATCCATACTCTACTAACACTAAATATTTATAAAAAGAAGCACAACAAATGTGAGTTATAACTTTTAATTAAAAAAAAAAGCGAAAATACTACTGGTTTTATACTGATACAAAGCTTAATGCTAAATCTTGAAGTATCCCTTTAAAAGAACTCGTTATATATATGTGTGTATATATATATATATATATATATATATATATATATATATATATATATATATATATACTGTATATATATATATATATATATATATATATATATATATATATATATATAATTTATTACTGTGATTGTTGTAAAGGTAAATTTTTAATAATGTATTAGAGATTTGATAAAATCTGTGTTTTTTTTTTAAAGAAAACGGTGTATATATATTTTTTTAAGAAAAAAGGTTACAACTTTAAGTTATACTCAATTATGCCGCATATATATTTTAACTAAACACTTTTGCTAAACAACAATCACACGTAGATTTGTTTTCAATTATAACATTTTTCTGACACTTCGATGAGTATCACAATCTATTTTAAGCCACCTTGGTGACACCTTTTAATCAAAATTCACAACAACAGTATTCAATACTTGCATAACTGTTAATCATCACAAGACATAAAAACAAATGTGATCCATAGTTAGAGTTCTGACGTCTTGTCTAAATCACTCTCACATTTGATTTTGCATACCACTCACATTTTTTTTTCTAGTTTGTTTTCTTTAAGATGACGGGATTACTTTCAGATATCCGCATTGTGCAATCAGCTGCCGGAATCAAAGTCACTCTGTGAAATTAGTTGTAATGGGTGCTGTTACAGAATGCTGTTGTTTTCATGTAACAAGATAATAAGCTTTCAGCGCTGACCTTTACTCATCATTTTTCATCATTAAAAAGATGAAAGAATATGACTTATTCTGCCACTCCTCAGTAGCTACAGTATTTTCCTATCTTGTCTTCTTTTTAAACCAAGCCTTTCCATTTTTCACAATAATAGTGGCTCTTGTTGTGTTTCTCTCTCTCTGTCTCACACACACGCACGCATCACACACACTATTTCTCCCTGATGCTTTTCAGGCAGCACATTCAGTTTAAGAGGTATTTTTGCATCCAATTTCTTTTGTCTGTGTTTTTCAGTTTCATTTCCTTCAGATGTTCCACAGGCTTCTTTTATTTCTTAAATGGATCAGCCTCAATTTATCATCACTTTCCATCTTTTTTCTGCCCGACGACTGCACCTGCCTTGTGGGTTTATTTCCGTCTCAAGTCATTGTGGGGAGTCCTGTCTGTACATACGTTGTATGAAACATCATCTGTCAGAATAACATTATTCACGTAAGCCTGCGTTGTTGTGGAGAATGTGTACATTTGTCTCCTGCAAACAGTTACAGTGGCGTAATGGTGCAGGGAACACCCATTCGCTCCAACACAGTGCATTTCCATCAAAACATCTCGCCCGCCACTTTAAACCAATCCAGCTTAATGGATCTGCTCTTTCATCACGCGTCGCTTCAGCATGTGGGATTCACTCTGTGAACGAGAGCTAATAAACCATGACCGCTCGCCGTCTTCCTGCCTGGCACCGCCACTGAATCTCTAACATGGCATGACCGTACAGCCACATGTATTCTTCTCTGATTCTCAGTTGATTTTTCAAGTTGTAGCTAAATTTTTTATTTTAATTTTTTCTGGACTGAAATGTTTCTCTTTCTCTGTATCCGAATCTGCCAGCTGGGATTTGGCTGGAATGTTTCAAGGCTGACGCAGGCATATCTAGGGGTAGTGCCCATGTGAGTGATGACAGAGACTGTGTGAACAGAAAGATGAACAGCATGGGAATTGTCTGAATTGAGCTTCTCTGGCAGTTGAGGTCCTGAGATGTGCATCAGTGGGCAGCAGGGCAAGTACTGCGGCAGGAAGTCTGTAGACCCGCAGTCCCCGGAGAGCATGTTGGGTCATATAGTGCTCTTGTCTCAAATGACATCAGCTCTCTGGTGATTTAATATGTAGTGGTATTGGTTTTTGTTCTCCATGGCCCCATATTTTATCTTAGTATGTTAAAGTAGCATATTGTTACTGTCAGGTAAGGACATCTTATCTCCAAAAAATGCTATTTTTAAAGAATGTACTTTAAAAAAAAAAAAAAAAAAAATATATATATATATATATATATATATATATATTTTTTTTTTTTTTTTTAAAGTCAGACCAGGCAACATCTTCAACTGTCCAATTTTGGTGAGCTGCTGAAAATTGTAGCCTCTTTTTCCTATTTGTAGTGGAGATGAGTGGTACCTGGTGGGGTCTTCTGCTGTTGTATCCCATCTGCCTCAAGGTTGTGCGTGTTGTGGCTTCACAAATGCTTTGCTGCATACCTCGGTTGTAACGAGTGGTTATTTCAGTCAAAGTTGCTCTTCTATCAGCTTGAATCAGTCGGCCCATTTTCCTCTGATCTCTAGCATCAACAAGACATGTTCGCCCACAGGACGGCCGCATAATGGATGTTTTTCCCTTTTCATACCATTCTTTGTAAACCCTAGAAATGGTTGTGCGTGAAAATCCCAGTAACTGAGCAGATTGTCAAATACCAGCCACGCTCAAAATTGCTTAAATCACCTTTCTTCCCATTCTGACAATCAGTTTGGAGTTCAGGAGATTGTCTTGACCAGGACAATACCCCTAAATCCTTTGATGCAATTGCCATGTGATTGGTTGATTAGATTGCATTAATAAGAAATTGAACAGGTGTTCCTAATAATCCTTTAGGTGAGTGTGTATATATATATAGTGCATTTATATTAAATATGTTGTCAGGAAGCACCCGATATTATTTAGCCAAAATTATGGTGTTGCTCCTTTTTTCTTTCTTTAGTTTTAAGCGATATGTCTTTAAAAAGCATGATGGGGGGTGTGTTCTCTGAAGGGATTTAAACCAAGGCCAATTCTAAATTAAACTGAAAAGTTAATTGAACATGGAATGACCTAATTTCCATATTAACTTTACTGTCAAGCTAAATTGCTGCTACGTATATACACTTTAAATGGTGGCTTCATTTAATGCAACTAAGATTTGATGGCTCTTGGCATGAGGATGTTTGTTTGATTAAATTCCTGTCATTGAATGTGCTATACATGCGCTGTCTGGAAGAAAACTTGTGTCAAGACAGGAAGCAGGTGCTCTAATTAGAAGCTTCAAAGATGTGTTGACATTTGTTACAAGTGCAAAGTTGGAGGGAGCCTCCTCTACACCCTGACAGGTGCAACTTCAAAATGAGAAAAAAAAAACTAAAAAGAAAGAAAAAAACTAATTAAGGCACCACGTTTTTCTCCAAGGAACATGCCAACATACTGCCGAAAACGATCACAAGAATAAAAATGTCTTTTTTCTTCTAGTCCCTATTTTGCATACAATGCTACCTTGTGTTGAATATGCTCATCTGTGTCGGTGTTACTGTTCTGTTTCACATTTAATCACCTTGTTTTGCCACTTTTTTATCAGTAGCTTTCTGCACTTTGATTGTTTCCAGTGACGTAAATAGTTTTAATTTGAACTTTTGTTTTTGTTTAACACTGCATTGTCAAAGTTTATATTGCTGCTTTACATTTAGTCAGACAATGCAAACATGATAAGACGGTCCAAACTGCATGCAGAAATACATTCACAATAGAGGGGTGGAGTTAAGATTTTTTTTTCAACCAATCACAGCGCACTAGGTCAGCAGGCCAATCAGAGCACCAGAGAAGGGGGTCTCTGCTCTAGAGTTTTATTTTGTGTGAAACATGACATAGATATCTGATATAGCACATCATATTAACTCAATTTTCAATGGCTTAAATGACCTTTTAGATCTTCTGAGTTTTGGTTACTTGGACAAATGTTTTGCGACGTTTATGAATTTCCAATTTAAAACCTGAGTTTTGTCTACGAATGTACGTGTACACACATTTATTTATTTATTTATGCTTGTATTCAATCATTCATTCATTCATTCATTCAGCCATCAAGGACTTGAACAGTAACATATTTTTCTTAAGTTTCAAGGACTTGATGTGCCCACAATTTTGAAAAAAAAAGTGTTTACTTAAGGATGTATCACAAATGAAAAATTTATTACTGACCAGACTGTCAGAAAATTGACACAAGAGAGAGGTCAAACTTCTGTGAGTGTGCGAGTGATTATTGATTGATGGAAATACTGTCATAATAGCTAAATACTTTCAGTATTGCATATGTATATCGATTTATTGTCTATTAATCAAACACAGACAAAAGCCAGTGAGTGTCTTAACCACTGTACTAATGCCAGGACAGATTGTAGGCCTTACTTGCATAGAACGAAATTCCCTGGCAGAGTACCAGACTAGTAAAGGTGGGATTTGCTTCTTTAAATCCCCTTCATAGGGAATACATTAGGGCATATATTTCAGCTGCTGCTTTCTATTATTTCTCTCATCCATTCTCCCTGTCACATGGCCCTTTACCTTGAGTTTAAGGCCTTTGACAGAAAATGTGAATACGATTTTGTTCTGTCTGCTTTAAGATTCATATACATGTGTGATTTTATGGCACCATATATGATTTTCACACAGACTTTGACATTTTCAATTAATTGAGTCTGTATTTAAGTAGATCTGAGCAAAGACATTTAAAACGCATGCAAACATTGTAAGGAAATACCGTCTTCCTACCTTAGAGATGATTAAAAATCTTTTCTTTCAAAGATCTCATTTGCACAGTTATAGTACCTGGTAAGATATTGTCAAACACATTTTTAGTCAGACTTTCACAAAAGTGTATACAGTATGCCTGATCATCATCAACCACTGAATGACACTTTTTTCCACCAACACAATAAATATATTGACATGTATATTATATATAATATATTTCTGTAAATTGCTGTGGTAATCCGTCAAGAGAACAAAGAGAAATTAAACCCACTTGGCTGACATGGAAGCAGTCTGTGCCCGCTAGTGCTAAACAGTTTGAGTTGCCAGCAGGATCAAGCATGTTATTAATTCTCTCATTTCTAAGGATGTCTATGAGAGCATTTACTCTTTAGAGGTTCGTTGAACATGATTGAATATTACTGTAGTGCTTTTCTGGAGTCTTAAACCTTAAAATTACTGACAGTTAATTTTTTGGAAATACATTACGTATATGAAAACCATCAGGCATTTTCAATGCACAAATTGCACTAATTTCTACACTTGCAACAATATTATAATTTTCACATCGATTTTTCACATTTTTACTGATTGTACTGGCATTGCTGCTGGTTGAGCACTAAGTGCACAAGGCAGTTTGATTCTAAAATGTAAATTTTATTTTTATAAGAAAATAAATAAAGAACCTGAAAAATAGGAAGAAGTATAGGAATGAAGTTGTGTGATCTCTCTCTCTCTCTCTTCTCTCTCTCTCTCTATATATATATATATATACAGCTATGGAAAAAATTAAGAGACCACTGCCGAATCAGCAGTTGCTCTGGATTTATTATTTATAATATAAATATATATATATATATATATATATATATATATATATATATATATATATATTATATATATATATATATATATATATATATAAGATATATATATATATATATATATATATATATATATATAGATATAAGATATATATATATATATAAGATATAAGATATATATATATATATATAAGATATATATATATATATATATATATATATATATATATATATATATATAGATAATGTAATAACACAGAGATATTATTAGCCTCTATTGCAGGATATTACCACCGGAAGTATAATATGCACGAATAATATGTATGAAAAGTAATGTTGCACATGAGAGAAAGAAAAGCCTACCATGTACCAGTGACTACACACTACCAAAATTTTCACACACCAATACCAGTAACATTTTGTGGTTCTCAGTACAAGAGCAAACACTGATGAATTAAGTACTTTAGAAAATGTTTTCCTATTTTATCTCATCCATTGGTTATCACTCTCAATCATAGTAGTAGTAGTAGTAGTAAAATCTTTATTTGTCCCTTTACAGGGCAATTTAATGGACAACTCCGGTGCAAAAATGAAGCATTGAGAACTTTGTCAGTTTCCATACAGTTTAATAAGAAAGATATTTTATACACACATAGTCAACTTCGCGAATACAGGAAGAAGCCATCTTTGAAATATAGTCTCTACCAGTCGATCTACGAACGCCGATCCAAGTGCGGACGGACCATATGAGATTCTGCACAGTTCAGCGCACTTCGATCGCGTTCGTAGATCGACTGGTAGAGACTATTTTCAAAGATGGCTTCTTCCTGTATTCGAAAGTTGACTGTGTGTATAAAATATATTTTTATTAAACTGTATGGACACTGACAAAGTTCTCAATGCTTCGGTTTGAATGTAGGGACCCTTATTATGCTACCGTGTTAGTGTGGGGCTATTTTGAGCCTTGTTAGTGGTAATAACAAGCGATTTTTATTTGTCATTACTCTATGCCCAATATACTAGCGTTATACTAGCATTATAGGCTAAACTGTTTTTATAGATAAAACTATTTACATTCGGCAATCATGAAAACAAATCTCAGATAACGGTTGACTAGGTAACAATGTGTAATTAGACCAAAGGTTCATTTTGCGCCGGAGTTGTCCTTTAAGTAGCTTCAACCTCACAAACATACAAACTTATAAAAGACAACAAAACATCACAGACATCACAAAAACCTCCAAAAAAGAACAAAAAAAACCACAACCTCGGCCATTTATAAATCTTCGTATAGCTACTATCTAAAATTCATGGTACCTTTCCTTTGTTTCAAATAAGTATTTACACTCATCA
The DNA here is from genome assembly GCA_030378365.1 of Hybognathus amarus. NCBI lineage: Eukaryota > Metazoa > Chordata > Actinopteri > Cypriniformes > Leuciscidae > Hybognathus > Hybognathus amarus. The sequence continues at coordinate 180,386 of JAQIUQ010005064.1, read as the reverse complement.
CTGCGTTTGAAACAAAAGACCTAGAGGCCTTAGTGGTCCTCCACTTGGGCACTCTATATCGCTTTCCTGCTTTTTCATCGCAGTTTCCGTGCAATTAAATACGGCCCATCCAGAAACTTTTCAGTGTACTTGGCAGCATGAAAAGCTAAACTTGTGTTGAGAATGGCTAATAAACAGAAAGCAAGAGAAGTGATTGGCTACAGACAGTGCTCAACACTTGTAATATAAGAGAGCGTTCAGAATGTACTTTCTCTCAGCTGATATAACAGGTATTACCCTATTTTGTGGCTTATACACCATACTAGATGCATATATTGACCAGGCATCATTACCAGCAATTTTCAGTGTGTGCAGTGCATTTGAGAATTCAGGTTTGTCCTTGGGGAGGCACTTGGTTTCAAACAGCTCAGCCTACTCCAGTGCAATAATTAAAACTCGGTTAATTAAGTTGTTGTGATTAATTAAAGTTAATAGGGGGAAGACTGCAGAAGGATGAGCACTTTAAGTGGGTAAGCAAACAGCATCACAATTTATCAGTAAACTCTTAACTCAGTACCCGCCCCACTCATTTGTTCATTAACGAATCATTATCTGCCAAATCTGTTCCAACACAGTTGAAGGAAAACCCATGTTTTTTCTCCTCTACAGATGAAACCATTTAAGATCTGCATCATGTGCCTGTCACATGTGGCACTCGTTTTAAATGCAGACATGGGATATCCCTGGTGTATTCAGATTCAGAGGCTTCCATGCATTTTTAAGCCTGAGTTTGGCATGAAAGTCACTTCGAATGTCCGAACTTCCCCACCCCTTCCATTGAATATCCTTGTTTACTCTAGAGCACATACTATTACAAAAGTAAAATGGGTTGTGAATGTATTTTCATGTCAGGGCAATGGCCTTTCTCTGTGTGCATATGTGCAGGAACAAAGGCACATCCCCTGGGTTCGCTGGAGGGGAAAAAAAAAACAGTAAAGCCCAGCCCCCCTAACAGAGCTCCCCACCTCCATGCTGATTCAAGTCAGAGTGAAGCTTGAAAGCATGATGCAAGTGTTCAAAAAGGCCAGCGAGACCTGAGAGAGACAGCAGGGGGACAAGGCGAAAATCAGAGCTGTGGCAGAGGGAAAGCTTTTAAATCTCCATGTCCTCACTGACTGAGCTCACAAACTCAGAAGACCTTGAGATCCGTTGGATTCACTGAGTTACTGTAAAACAGAAAAAGTAAAAAATATGAAATTTAAGATAAAAAGCAGTAGCAAGTTGTTAGAACTTTATCATAAAAAATGGTTGCAATGTTTTAAAATTACAGACTGAAATGAAATGTACATTAATAAAACATGTCATGTTGCATTAATATACCAAATTACAAAAACGTTTTACCATTATAATGTACTATAGAGGTGTACCTGCACCTTAAAAACCACACGATGATTCAAAGCTCTGCACAAACTGATATGAATTCTAAGATTTACTGAGACAAATACAAAATACCATCATGGTAACAGACTCGACATCTAAACTTTATTTATTTTTTTTAAATATCTGATGACAACTAGAATAATATGTTTATTTCTCCCGTAAGCTCATTGCACTTACAGCTTTTTGCTGCAAAATTTCTTTTAAAAAATTTGGGTTGTTTCAACTCACGTTTGGGTCAAATATGGAGAAACCCAACCATTGGTTTAAATTGTTTTATTAAATTTAAACCAAACTTTTGGGTTTGTCCATATTTGACCCAAACATGGGTTTAAACAACCCAACATCTTTTAAAATGCATTTTAAATTAAGTTTATACAACATCAGTTACCCAAACTGAACTGTTAAGAACAGCTTAGAAGTCACTGCAGAGGTCTGGGTAGTTCTGAAAGTTTAAAATAATGCAATACATAGCAATTTAACAACTTAAAATTTAACATATAACCCCAAATGTACATACCTAAGAAAGAAAAAAAAAACTAAGAAACGGTTATTTCAATGGAAAACGTCTCAGGTTACGACTGTAACCTATGTTCCCTGAGAACAGGGAACGGACAATACGTTGAATGGCGTTCCCCATAGCGTCATTCGACGTATTGTTGAGTTTCCTTCGAAAGGGAACTATCAAATATTAATGATTCTAGAAATACCATTTTATGTTGTTTTTTTTCACTATTGTATGGTGACTTGTTCTATTTCACTTCCACTTTAAACAGTTTTAAACAGTTTTTCCCCATAGTATTTTACCATAGGGTTTAACAATTAACAGGTTTTTTTTTCAGTCTTTTATTGTTAAGATTCTGTTTCTTATTTTACTCTTGTAACACAGTGTCCAGAGGCTTTACTTGTATACTGAAAACCTCATAACTCAAGTAACTGAACTTTTTTTTCTTTATAACAAACTTAACAAAGAAATTGGCCACTTTTTAATTACTTCTTGTCTTAGTACGCTGTTCCGGTTAAAAGAACTTATCTCTTTTTGAACCCTTTGTGCAAGCATTTGTACAAGTAAAGAGGTTGTGTGAGTTCTCACCATAATAATTCCAGATCAAACACTGGCTAGTTAAAGGAAATGGCACACTGTTAATTCAGTCAAACAAGGATCCCAGATATAGTCTTTAGGTAGCATGGACTATTACTTCAAAGATGGCGATGAGCTCTGCTGTAACTGTAATTACATAATTCATGCAGAAGTATTTGAAGACGCTAAAAATCCAGCAATCATACTACTTTGATTGGCTTATCTGCAGAGCTTGAGGCCCTGTCCTCACTCACTCATCTTTTTCTCTCCGTTTTGGCCTTCCATCCACATTGAGACTGTTTTTATAAACACTTTCAAAAGTGGATAAATTTGAATATGCCGTTTTTGCATTGTAGCGCAGACTTTCAAATTGCGTTGTAGTGAGTTATTTAAAAACGACAGAGATGTATAAAGTACTAGAAACCCGGACTTGAGTAAAAATACAAGTGCTCTATCAAAAAAGCGACTTGAGTAGAAGTTGAAGTGCTCTTTAACCACCACACTTAAGTAGAAGTACTAAACTGTTCAACAATTTTGTGCTTAAGTATTGCAAGTAATTTATTTTAAAATTCACTACTTAAGTACTAAAAGTAAAAGTATTTTGTCATGTAATTATTAAAGAAAGCAGTCAAAAGTTTGAACTAGCAATCAAATAAGGTGGTTTGGCAGGATACATATTTGCTTTGGTGGCCGCCAAAAATGTCATTGCAGGATAACCCCTGCATTAGTTGTCAATGTGTGTGTCAATCCATACCATTACCCTATAAAACTGGCGTGTGATTTAGGCAGCATGAAAGCCAACTTGCAACGAATGATTCGTACATTTTTTATTGTGACGAAATTGTAAGGAGTAACCAGAAGAACATTAAAAAAATATCGAAGTGAAAGTATCAAATTAAAGGATCAAATTCATAGAAAATATCTACTGAAGTAAACGTAGAAGTACAGTATGTGAAAAAAACAATACTCTAGTAGAGTACAGATACAGCATTTTAGTACTTAAAGGAGAACTCCGTCGAACAATGAACCTTTGGTCTAAGAAAACATTGGTACCTAGTCAATCGTTCTCTGAGATTTGTTTCCATGATAATCGAATCCAATCCATGAATCGAAGGCATCTTAGAATATAGTCTCGATAAGTCAAACCACGAACGTCGTGCTGAGTGAGCTGAACTGTATGAAGTTCAGCGAACTTCTGAACTGTATGAACGGCGTTCGGGATCGACTTATCAAGACTATATTTTAAGATGGCTCCTGTCTGTATACACGAAGTGAACTGTCTTTATAACGTATCTTCTTATTAAACGGTCTGTACTCTTACAAAGTTCTCAATGCTTCGTTTTGCATGTATGGACACTCATTATGTTACTGTGTTAGTATGGGGCTATTTTGAGCCTTGTTAGTGGTATAAACTAGCGATTTCTTTTACTTAGTCAATGCCCCCAGTACTAGCATTATACGCTAAACAATTTTTAGAGATAAAACTCTTTACATTCGATTATCATGAACACAAATCTCAGAGAACGATTGACTAGGTACCGATGTTTTATTAGACCAAAGGTTCATTGTTCGCCAGAGTTCTCCTTTAAGTACGGTACTTAAGTAGTTCTACTTCGTTACTATACATCTCTGAAAAACGATGACGTAAGTTTAGTCGTGTGATACATATTGTACCAATAGATATTCATGTATATACTGGTATGTGCCTGTTATGTGGTATTCACTTTTACACCGTTGTTAAAATATGTTACTTTGCACACTCGTCATATCACAGTCCTGCAAAGATGAGAGAAAATGTACTCACATTCGTTGTCCTGCGGCAAGGCAATACACGAGAGCAGTTGTTTTAGACCAAACATATGGTGACATATGGTGATGCATCAGTGAACGTTGAGATATTTTGCAAAATAAAATTATCCTGCCAAAAAAACTGTGCGATAACGTTATTTTGATTTTACGCAAGTAAAATCTCTTGCGCAAGTAAGGGGAAATTAGCGCAAGTAAGGGGAAATTAGCCTTCCCCTTACTTTCTCTTGCGCAAGTAAGGGGAAATTAGCGTTTTCCAATGTTTCATTATGGATGAGAAACTTTTGGAAAACACCTGAAAACGCTTTTAAATGAAAGTACCGTTTTCAAATGTATCCAGATTAATGTAGACGTTGCCTTAGATGTCAAACACAGTACAGCTACGCAGAACCTGACCCACTGTTGAACCATTTGTATGGCTTTAAATGATGTTTTACGGCAAAGAAAAAGTATATATTTTATACGCATTTTCTTGCTGTATAAAAATTCAATGATGTCAAAAAATTTAAATGTCTTTGGTAGTCTGCTTTCTTACTGTGTGAGAGATGCACAATGGGGAATCAGTGACGGGACCTGACTTTCACAGTGAGCCCGAGACAATGATGAGCCTGTGTTTGAGCTTCTGATATGAAATTCAAAGCAGCTTATCGTGATGGCTGACCCCTGTGTTTAAGCATTAGCTGAAGTGCTGCTCCTTTCATGCCATTCTCGCAGTGTCAGACTGCTGCTTCTGTCAGAGCGTTTGCTCAGTCACATTTCAGTTTCTCAGGATCCCAGCATTTGAGAGATGGATATTAACGTAATCTGCATCCGTGTGTGCATGAGTTCATCATGTTTCTTCACTAGATGTATTAATTCATGTATGAAGCCAAGTGCTGACTGTGACTACCATTTTTAAGTTGTTGTTAGGTACAGTAAAATAACAGCAACAAGAAAATAGGTTACTTAGGTTACTTAAAATAACCTAACCCTAACAATTGAGTGAGACGTTCAATATGGCCAGGCCCAGGCCGCTTGCCTTAAAAGCTTTTTTTCAGAGGCCAGACGGACGGATGATGGTGAATCAGGAACATCTCATTATATAGATCAGTGGTTCACTTTTGTGTGCATTTTATTTTATTAATTTCACCGAAATGAATAGAAAGTCTCCACAACGGCGATAGATTCAAATGCGCGTCCGAGTGAAGATTACACAACTCTCGCAGAGGTCGTCCATGCAACTGATAGAAGCGGACATGAGCGTTCAGCTTGATTTTAAAAACAACTGATTTTAGCGCTAGATCTCTTATTTAATAGCAAACTAAATAAATTATCTGCAAGTAAACTGGAAATGTTTCATTTATTTGCATTAGGTAGGCTACATCAATGACTACGTTTACATGCAGCCAATTTTCGGGTTATGGTCGGGTTAAGGTCACTATTCGGGTTTCTGAAACATTCGGAATAACCCGTTTACATGCGTGAGCAGAGAGAGTTTCTCCTGTATACATGGAATTGCAATATCACGATGTAAACAGCGACGCGCGTTAGCGTCTTTGACGTACGCACAACCTTAAGACGCAATATGCGTCATTTCCGAATTCTTCTTCCTGTATCCAAAGACAACAACAACAACAGCAGCACACGGATAATGGAAAGTTCGGGGCAGATAGCGATCGCCTTTGCTTTGCGCTTTGATGCTGGTAATGTTACTGACCTCGCTCCAGAAGTATGCTGTGCTGTATCTCGCCTGGGTCTCACCATGTTTACTTCCGGTATACTGCACGCGGATTTTTGTATGCGCCTTAGGAGTTTCTCTACTCAAAAGACCAAGATTCCTTGCGAATAGAACATGCACAGACGACAAATCACTATGGGGATATGCCGGTGCGCGTTTACATGACCAAAAATTCAGGTTAGAAAAGGGGTACCCCAGGTATAATATCCCGGTTTTTAAAATCCGGAAAATGAGCATTATTCGGGTTTTTGTCTGTGTTTACATGGCCGTTCGGGAGTGGGTTTTTGCTAATATCCCGGTTTTAAAACGGGTTATTGGCTACATGTGAATGTGTGTGAAACCATAGTTTGTAAAAAACAATTGGTGTTGATTGACCAATCGGACGCTCATGTTTTTTATGTCTATTTGAAAGTTATGCTAATAATAACATGCTGAATTCTGTACGGTCTGATTATGTCATTTTTTAAGTTACCTGCCTCCAGTTTTTCTCAACTTTACTAATTAAGAGGTGATATTTGACCGGCAAAATGTCCGTACAACGAAACCTCTGCCGGTCACTTGAATTATTTTTTCTAGCGGAATCTCTGGTCTCGCCCTTTCAAGATGTCTAGCAATATGACCAAATGTTCTGAGTCACTGAATTGTCTACTACCATCAATTTGAAATAGTAGTGTCAGACACTGATGTAGAAATGCTCTATCAGTGTCAGCTGTTTCAACTTTTGTGAGTCATTGAGCCAAGCAAAAATACCATGCATGTTTTTTTAAGGTATTCCATCTCTCGCTGTATTCATGACCTGCTATTTCAGCCATATACATTTCTCAGCAGTCATTTTTCATGTGACTGTAGATGTTGTAACTTGGTGGTCCGCACGCCTGAGGTCGCGAGTTGAAATGTTTGCCAGGTCTTTATTGATGATTGCTCTCCATTAAACTCCTCAGGTCTTAGCTCAGAAGGTGCTGCTCCAGCAGTGCTGTCAGATCCTGTTTCCCTCTGAAACAGCTCACACAAACCCTTCCAGAGCTCAAAGCCCTGACACACACATCCTAAATTGTGCATTTGAGGGATGAATGTAGAGCAGCGAGGGAAATGTCACTGCCACTGAGCTGGAACCCAAAACTAATTATTCCCCTAATCCAGCCAGAAGAGAGACGGAGGAAATAAATAATTTGTGTAAACACACAGACGTTGGATCACAGCACTTGTCGCATTGTTAGAAAGACCTTGTTTCTGTCATGTTTGTGAGTGCGGGCTGGAATGAGTCTGGGGCGTTTGACCCATGACAGGAGTTCATTTGAATCCACCTCGCCAGTAATGCTGGCCACATTTAACAAGCCTCTTTTTAAAGGCAGAAACAGTGAGCTGTGCCGAAAGCTCCTTGCGGACAGAGCTCACAGGAGCCAGAGAAACCGAGCCAAGATTCAACAATGTGTGTTTCAACTTAACAGACTCACTTGCTGTCGTAAAACTATTCAGATGGGGACAAAAACATTCTCACTCTGCAATGTTTTTCTCATTTCTTTTTGCTTCCTAAACACCATTCAAGGCTGGCAAAGGCCTAAAATTGTCAATTTGAATCTAGTTATAACAGTGCACAGTATCACATATACTAACTTGAGACAGTTGGAGCCAGTTGCACCAACAGGTCTTTACTAATCCTGGTCCTAACTCCTAAAGTCAAGTTCAAACTACAGGATTTTAAGCCCGATTTATGCCCGATTTGCAAATCGTTCAGCTCGCCGACAGGTCAGGATGTTATCGCGTGCAAATTCAGCGGGTGATTAGCGATTTGCGTAGCGATGAACGCTTGCCAATCTGTTAGTATGAAAGAGCCAACAACGCAGTGAAGGAGCTCGCAGACGCGTTGCCGAGCCCAGAAAAAGATCTAGCCTACTAGATATCCAGAGCCGTCACGCGACTCAACCTCAGTGATGTCATGAGTACAACCAATCATAGCAACGCATGGGTTGAGGACACCGGGTAAATCTTATTTTATTTAATTGGTAACACTTTACAATAAGGTTCATTAGTTAACATTAGTTAATGTATTTACTAACATGAACTAACCATGAGCAATACATTTGTTACTGCATTTGTTCATCTTTGTTAAAGGGTGGGTTTACTGCTCTTTTTCTTTGCATGATTGTGTTTATGGGGTGCAATTTCATAAATTTCACCTTTATTGTCAGCCGCGCTCTCCCCTGTCCCCTGAACAAGCGGTTGACTTCCTGAGTCTATGAAAACACTCCCTCAGAACCACGTAGCGGGCTCAGATTGGTTCGTTGGGCCGGTGTGTTGTGATTGGCTAAACTGTCGCTCACGTTCTCCGAAGATTAACGCCCATGACCTTTATGGGCGAAACGGGCGGACATGCCAAATGTGGATAACATAGACGGTGGATACACGTAAATAATGATGTCGAGACTGCAGTATCACTGAGGCAGAATCAGACCAAGAAAGCCGCGATGAATCGAGTCAAGCAGAACCTCACCACACACGGCTCTTAATAAAGGTTTCTGAATGATAATTTGCTTCATGTTTTAACTTTATACACGTTTGTTTTACACAATAGCATCTGACTGGCAACGATAGCAACTGACTGGCTAACTAATGTTAAACACAAACAGCGTTTGCAGGTTTACGTTCTTGATCAAATCGAAAATAAAGTCATAAAGCATATGAAATATGAAAAATACATTTACAACATTAGTACTTATAAAAAAATCAGGTCCATAATGTTTGTACGCGTTTGCCGTAGACACAAAATAGCCTAACTAGTAGCCCATAAAGCCTACAAAGCCAGCACTGGCATTTGAAAAAAAAAAAAAAAAACAACGCTACGTCTGGAATTATACATGCAAATACATTTAAAATGATGAAGTCTTAGCCTACTTACAGATTGTGTCCAACAACTGCTGACTTTTAACTGCTGGTTTTAAAGTTGGATCTGCTTCATGATTTAGAAACAGTTTCTTGTTTACGTTAATCCAGTGTTGAACTCGTGGAGATTCTGGAAGCTGTCTCTCGTAAATGCGCAGCACAGAGAGCTAGATTACGATCGTCACTTTCAGGAATATAATCAAACACAAATTGCATCCATTGTTGTCGAAGTATAGTGTCCGTGGGAAGCCCGAAACACAGAAGACCTGACAGCTGCGTGAACACAACTCACTCGACGCATGCCCTTTCCTGCATATTCCGGAGGGAGTGGTTGATGCAAATGTGTGGGTTAGTGACGTACCATAACCCAGCTGTAGTTCAAAACGAGTCGTTTTTGTGGGCAATTTTACTTCCTGATTTTTAAAAGACGATATCTCTGCTTACACTAAACTTTCAGTGCTGCAACTTTGCAGATACTGTTCATGCACCAACAGCAACATTACACACTATTTAAAATGAAAAAATGAAATCGCAGTAAACCCGCCCTTTAATTTTACTTCATGAAAATACAGCTGTTCATTGTTTGTTCATGTTAATTCATGGTGCATTAACTAATGTTAACGAGATTTTAATCAAGTATTAGTAAATGTTGAAAATAACATTAACAAAGATTAACAAATGCTGTATATGTGCTATTCATCATTAGTTCATATTACCTAATGTAGTTAACTAATGTTAACTAACGAACCTTATTGTAAAGTGTTACCATTTATTTATTTTTTTTGCATTTTTTTACTCAGAGCAGATTGTCACGCAAACAGTGCACAGCACTAGTTTCTGTCTGACGTTCATATTGCGCGTGTTGTGTTCTCTTCTTCGCTGGGTATTGGCGCACGTACTGTTTCGCGTCACTTCTGGTTTGTTTTATCACGTGGATTTTCGTGACAAAACGTGGTTTGTAGAAAAGATAGAATCGTTGGGTGACAGAGTTGTTGTCAACATCGTTGTTTATTTGATTATATTCAGGATTTAGACCGTACCATAGTACTGAAACAGCTCTCATTTGATTCACAAATGATTTGCTCTTATCATCCGATCGTGGTTGTATCTCTATGTAGTGCGTTGTCAACTCGTGTAGTGCGTTACCTCCTGTTGTGGATCAATCACGTTGTGTTGTGTTGTGTGGTGTGAACAGCTAAACAACTTGAACACTCCTGATTTCACAGAGAGCTAGTCATGTAGTGTGAACCGCACAGTTCAGCCCGACGTTTTAAAATCATGTAGTGTGAACAAGGCTTAAGTAGTTCTTAGTTAAGACCAGTCTTTAGAGTTGACATAACGTCGGTTGCACCAATCAAACTTAAGCCTAGGCTTAACTACGCCTGATCTTAGCAATGCTCGTTCATTTGAATGGCCACAGAACTATAGCGGTTGCCTAGCACCGTGCGTTGCTAGGTTACAGTGTAAACTATCTTGCGATGTTCTGCTAACTTGTAACGTAAGCAAATCAATGGAGGATCAAAGGAAAGGAAATTTCACTGACATTGAGTTACAAAAGTTAATAGAGCTGTACAGTCAGCACAGGTACACACTGGCTGCCAAGCAATCAAACAAAATTACTAACAAGAAGAAACAAACAACATGGAGACAGATAACAGACACGATTAACGATTGCTCTGATTCCGATTGCCTTCGGACAGAGAGCGATATAAGGAAAAAGTGGGAAAAGAAGTGGATTTGTCTTAAAAAAAATCCCACCCGAACCAACGGGGTCCTCCCCAAAAACTTCTGTATTACAGAACAATTAATTGTGGATATCTTTGAAGAGGATTCTCCGGCTTTTATTGGTTTAGTCAGTGCAGAAAGTGGAATTTCAGACCTGGAAGACTCTGCTGTCTCTCCAGAGGTGGATATCGACCACTCAAACGAGAGTGTAAATTGTGAAGGTGTGTAGCCTATATATTAGAGTAGCCTACAATAACAGTTTTAGTAACGTTAGTTGTCGGATAACAGTAGGCCCATGACAGATTATCTGCATTTTTAGACTCGATTGAGACCCCAGTCACTCCACAAAATTCTCATGAAGACAGCAGCGGTGCACCGCCTGTGAAACGAATGAGGAGGCTGGAAAATCTGCAGCAGACACTTCTTGAGGAAAAAGCTGTTAGATTGGAGGCTGAAACAAAGAAATTACAGACTGAGCAGGAAAAGCTGGAACTTGAAAAACAAAACAAAAAAAGCATAAGTAAAAACAGTTGCTCCAACAACAGGAGCAAACCAAGTGAAGCAGCGCTGCATGCATTGGCTCACAAGTTTCTTTCGTCTAATAAACTGATCTGTGTGTGTTAATTCAGCACTTCATGTGGCGCTGATTAGGGTTGCAAAATTCTGGGAATTTTCAAAGATGGAAACTTTCCATGGGAATTTAAGGGAATTAACAGGAGTTTATGGGAATAAACAGGAATAAAGTGGGAATTTTCAAAGTTGAGGGTTGGCTCTTCATAGGGAACTTAAATGTAGTTGAGGAAAGTATATTTTAGCATAATCTTGACTAAAACAAACAGATGGCATTCAAATACACTTGAATATCCATGCCATTCCTCAATCACAATCCGATGAGTGAAGTAGGATGACGACGAGTGACTTCGGCGCTCGTTTAACTGAGAGAGTGAAATCCCCGGTCGCGCGCGCACACACTCTTGCGGTCTTCAAACTGTCTTGCTCTCTCTTCCTCCCTCGCGGCTCGCGCATATCAATGAATTGAGTTGACTGAATATCTTTGAGAATTCATGACGGTAAAAGGTCGGTAGACCAAAGTTTTTTTTTTAATTTCTTCTGAACTACCACTGGTTGTGAAGTGTGCTAAAATAACATCGCCTTATCATCTCTGAAAAGCTGAAAAGCGCTCCACACATTCAGATGACAAACCACACTTTCAATAAAAAAACAACTATCCGTTAATGACATGTCCGATTCGTGAACTAATGACTCCTTTGAACCAATTCACTTTAATGAATGGTTAAAACAACTGATCTATCCAACACTGAACTCGAGACATAAAACGGAAACACTTTACAATAAGGTTCCATTTATTAAAGTCTTGTTAACTACATTAGTTGACATTCTATTAATATTAGTTTCTATGTGGATTTACTTCATGACAAAACCACCCCAGTCATTCTAGAATGATTCACTTCTTTCCAAATAGAGCTATTCAAGTCATCTGGAGAAATTGTTTTTATATCGCAATATATATCGTGGAAAAATAAAATATCGCAATGCCATTTTTAACCAATATCGTGCAGCCCTAATTCATCTAGTAGCAATGCTGTTAAGTTATATACTAAATAAGCTAGCATAACTTTATTTACCACATAAGGCAGATGCTAGCTACCTCATGTGTCTGTTTTTCTCTGCCTCCTGCAATATGATTTCAAGATCATTCCAGTTGTTTAGCTAGTCTTACTATTTATGTATCGGTTCATGCCATTGCATTAGTATTCTTATTTCTTACAAGTTCTTGCATTGCATTAGTATTCTTACAAGCTTATTTTACAGAAAAATGCCACGTGCACTATCCAATGTTCTAATATGGAATATTTCCAAAATTCCCCAGCTTAACTTCCCATGGAAATTTCCCGGAAATGTACCAGAAATTTTCCTCCCCTTTTCCAACCCTAGCGCTGATATCTGTCTCTTATTGTCTGTCCGACTTATCACAACCTACTTCATGTGAAAAAACATCAATGTATTCACTCCATAAATATTAGTAGGTCCATCAGCACAACAGCAAGTTTTATTATTCCGCTTATGTGTCATCAACCTACGCCTTTGTTATTAAAAGAGGTTAGCGATGGAAAAAAAACATACATATTGTAGATTTAAGACAACACTTCAAGTAATATCCAACAGATAACTTAAATCAGATGAAATCCTCAGACATTCAGCATCCATTCTATCATTCAATAGGAAAATCGAAAGTGTTGAAAGTGTATTTACTCAAGTGATCGTATCCTCCCACTTCATTAAGACACGGATAATCAATAGATGTATGAATTAAGATTGCATTCAATAAGGCTCTTGAGATGCATAAGCACTCTTTTTGAAGTGTTTATTCAATGAAAATAAGACGTATCGCTTGATGGCCATCTTATCTTCTCAACAGAAGAGCTCTCAACATTGATGAAGCTGGAACACCTTGAGTTTCCGAAGAAATCTTCTCAGTGATTGCCTGTCTCGGACCAAACCCTGTACAAGTGATCTATGGGATCAAATGGGGGTGTTTTCTGCTTGGCATATGACACATGAGTGTAAAGAAACAATCATTTGTTGTTAGCTGGCTTAACTTGTCTTTTCAAGGTGATCCAAAAGGCTTATTGAAATCGTGATGGTTTGGCATAATGAGGTTTGCAATTGTGGCGTGTCCCCAAAGACTTCATTCTAATGCTTTCCTGCCTTCTTAGGTTTGAAAAATCTCGCAGGAGAGAACTCAGTCTTGCTTATGAAGTACTGAAAAAAAACTAAATCTGCACATGGCTTTTGAATGAGAAAGATACATAGACATTTGAAGGGATTGTGTTTTAGAACATTTTTATTCTATTGTGCTTGATACGATACTGGCAGTTTAGCAATTGCTTTGTGCTAAATTATGCAGTGTTGATCAAATTAAGATTAAATCACTTTAAATGTCAAATTAAGAAATGTTTAGACAGTCCTTGTCTTGTGATGGTACACAACATTATGTCAGATATTACACTTACTGAATATGCACTGGTATATATACAGGTTAAGCTGCTACTACTACTACTACTAATATAATACAATATTGAATGTATTAAATATATATGTTGTAAAATATATGTATTTATTATTATTATTATTATTATTATTATTTATTTAGTAATTAAGTAATGACAGTTTACATTTTTTATGAACTAGGCTAAAGGCCCTTTTAAAGAAACCACTATTATCCAGGACCAGAACAATATTTAATATTTTCCATGTATGTGGGCATGAATCCTCCATGCTTCACTTCATGTCCACAACTTCCTGTTAAAGTTGTCCCAGTTGCTTAAGAGCCAGTAATTGTCCGACTAGCTGTTAAGACCTTGTAGATCGTAAAATAAATTTCTCTGGGTTTTTCTTAGCCTTCTGAGGAAGCTTTGGGCAGTGAGCCATGGACAGCTTTATTGAAAAAGTGTTGTGGCCACACAGTGGTGGAGGTGTGTGCGTGTGCGTGTGTGTGTGTGCGTGGTTCAGGTATATCCTACTATGTGGCAAATGGCAATATCAAAAATCTTATCCTTATGGGGACATTTTTCGTTTCCCATGAAGGAAAACAGCCTATAAATCATACTAATGATATTGTTTTGAAAATGTAGTTAGAAAATGTAAAAAAAAAATAAGAATAAATTCTGTGATGGGCAGGTTTCGGGAAATAATAATTCAGATATGTATTGTGAATGTCCCCATAAATCATGAAATCCCATTGTGTGTGTGTGTATACAGAGAGACAGAACTGTAGATGAAGAAAAACAGGCCAATAGGGGACACATTCCCCATCCGTCCCATGTGACTTTTAAACAGCTTTTTTCTAATTTCTCTCTCTCTCTCTCCACTTTCTCTCTTTCTCTCTCAGTTTTAGAAAGGTGACTTAGAGACCCAAAGGACATTTAGACCAAAAGAGATGAAATGGTCCCCTGGGAAGTCATTTTCTCTCAAAGTGGGTCTGTTAGGTCAGGACAATCTACTACAGTAAATCCATGCTATAAGCCTCTTTGGAAATTGACAAGATGTGCATTTAGGCTTCTATTTCTACATATTTTCAAAATCAACTAATCAATTTGTTGTCTATCAATTTGTTAATCTCGTCAATCTAATATTGTAGATGAACTCGTCACGGTCACTAACTGTTGTTTAAATTATTGCCCTAATTATATATATATATATATATATATATATATATATATATATATATATATATATATATATACATATATACATATAACATATATATATATATATATATATATATATATATATATACAAGCATGCAAACCATGTCATGTTTAGGTGGTTTTACTGTGATTTTGCTGTGTCATCTGTCTCATTCTCCTCTTTATCCTGGCAAGACAAATGACCCTTTTCAGGCTTGGCAGAGGAAGTGATTGGTCCAGCAAACATCCTGTGCTGTAATCTTTGAGTTATTGGGTAATCTTTGAAGCAATCTTAAAACTGCATTTTTGCTTGCCACTGAAAGAGCTTTTAATGACTTCCTGACCAAACAAACTTCAGAGCTTGTATACAAAACGTTCTTATTTTCATTCGAAGGTAAAGTTTAGGATTCAGATTCAGTCTTCTGAGACATTGCATTATACATAGTAATCCTGAACACTTGCACAGTATGGTGCTTTGATTGCAGTGTTTACACTCCGGATCAGGTTTTAGTAATGTTCCTCTGGCCGGCTGATCAGAGCGTGTGAGCGGTGCGGACTGGAAATGGATCAGGAAAAAAATATATATATTTCTGTGATTTTTGCCTGGAGCAAGCTGTGTTTTTGAAAGTCTCACCATCCGTGTTCTCTCACTCTGTTACCGATCCATTACATGCATGTTAACAGGGCCAAATACATGATTTCACTGCTTGTTAATGGCCTAATAGCTGTCAGAATGAAAGAGAGATAAAATTGTGATGATTAGAGGATTCTAACAGACTCTATATATATATATATATATATATATATATATATATAACGGTTAGTTCAAATCCTTGATTCTGATTGGTCAAGAGCTGTGCTTTATTCACGATAAAACGCGGCTACGACCTCTTCACCCAACGGTTCTATTGATCGCTGCGCAACACTGTGGTTCTATATTGTTTTTTGTTTTTGCTTTCATGCATTTTACACATTGGAACGTTGTTGCTGTTCATGCTCATGGACTATTTTTTCCAGCGGAAGGTAGGCTTTTAGTGATTTTACTTTAAGAAAGTTCAATATATGTAAGCAATAAGATACTCGAGGCAAGTGCTGTATTGTGAATAAGTAACGGTAATAAGTAATATAAATAGTTTAGGGGTGAAGTTTGTCTGACCAGCTAGTGATGAGGGATTATGGAGCAGTAAAATGAAAGTCCGGCATGGATTTGGAAAGGACTGATTTTACATGAACGCCAAATAAAGGTATCAGGTTGATGTGTGCATTTATATGTCACAAGCTTTAAATCAGATTTTATCTTTTGACATGCGCTCATATGAATATACAGTTTCCCGCCGTTGGCACATACTATCATCCTGCCATCACTTCTTTTCTTTGTTTAAAAGAAGCAGACTGGCATGTTCGCACTTGGTGTCTTTTTTGACAAGAAAAAGTTGACAAAGTTGTTGACAAAGTTGAAAAAAGCTGGCAGTGTTTGGTTCTAAATAGCAAGGGCGAGGGCGTCTTTTGTTGCTGTAACAACAGCAGCTACAGTAACATATGCCCGCCTTGTTCTGGTAAAAGGGAGTGACATTTCTTGAAATCTGCTGCAGCTGGTTACGGTATTATATAGATAACTTTTACATTTGCTCAGCAAAAGTTATATAATATATATATATATATAACAGTTGCTAAGCGAATGTTAATGTTACCCAACGTTGACAGGTAAGATAGTTTTGTTAACGATAAATGGTAGATGATACACTTACCTGAACATCCATCCAATCTGTGCCCACACAGACTCTTTAAGGGCCAGATTTACAAACCCTCTGTTGGCTTAAAAAACTGCTGTCATGATTTACTAAAGATGCGTAGTAAAAAATGAGCGCTGAAAAGGCATGGACTGGGTTATTTTTGCGGCTGACCTTATTGCATAGGAGTTTCCCTTTCAGACGAAACATTTATGGGAGAAGAGTCTTTAGATGAACCATGAGCCATTTATTTTGGCTTCTCCATCTCAAAGATGGTGAGTGGAAGGAGAGTGAAATGATTTTAGGATAATACAACAGTCATTTTTGACACTTATTCAACAACAACAGCTTGTCATATTGTATGTCATAACGTCATTTCTACCTCATTGCTTATGCACAGTACTTTCAGGTTTCTAATCCGATCAATTGTTTGACATGTCCTCTTGATCGGATCATAGGTTTACACCACACCTCACAACCCAATGAAATTTTATTTTGGCCAATTCCTTCAGATTGACATGGTTACATGTGACCTTTTTTTATTCCGACTGCACTACTAGCCTGATTACAGTGGGATTGTTAGGGGTCCATGTAAATGGAGCTACTGGTACAGATGATTAGACAACTGTTTTCACTGGAAACTTTGGGCTTCTGCAGTCTGTTTGGATGACTGAAGGAAGACATCTGAGAGATGAGCCCTGAACAAGAACCTTCATCTCAAAGCATTATGTCTGCTACTTGTTGAATCCAAAATCAGGATGGCATTAGTGAAATATGACTTTGAATTCACTCTTATGTAATGTCAGACTTACAATGAGATTACTGGTAAAAAGGACATTCATGTCTCTGTCAATCTTAAAGCAAGTTTAGGATTTCAGACTTCAGCTCTTCAACATTTAAATGTAGTTCTGCAAGTAGCCCCAGGTCTTGAAATGTCATTTTATTTTAGTCAATGTTTCCTTTTCTATGTTGACTTTGTTTTTTGCAAAATTGTTCAAAGATACATAGCAAAGCCGCACATGGATCAATAGTGTTGTCATAGAGACGAGTGAAAGCTGTTGATGTGTAATTATGCTAATTTAGACATAACGCTGCTTTATTTAAATGTTAAAAGATACTGTTAACTCATTGTACTGTAAAAGTCATTTTTTTCTGTTCTGAATAAATGTGCTCTTTTCAGATGTTTGACTTAAACCCCCTTTAATATCCTTCTGGGGAACCGGAGAACTAATTATCACTGCTGTTTTTCCATTAACTCTGTATTATAAATCCCTGACCAACCACAAAGACATTTTCTCAGTAGTTCATGGAAATGATCTCCTCATCCACGTGACTGCTGCCCACTCTGTGCAGGAACCACATGTTCTCTCACGCACTGTAAGCCCAGTGGTCACAATTCAGATATGGGAACTTTCTGAACTATATGTCTCTGTTTATAGTGTTCATTCTTTTGGTGAGCGATACTGAAGTTTGTCGGACCTCGGCCAGTCTTATTAAATCAGCAGTCTGTTTTCTCTGAAGTGAGGATGTGCTAAAGCACATTGTCACCCCTGCTGTGTTAATAGTACATCAATTAGTTTCCAGAAGTAGTTTGGTGTCCAATGTGTTGAACTTAAGAACGCATCACATCTCGACTCTCAACTCAGCAAACACATTTAACCTTGACATTCTAAATTCAGACTGATCTAATGAAATGGCGTATGTATGACACGCCAATTCGTATTTTCCATTTTCGCGTGTTGTCAACACGCATAATCGCTTTTCAGCGCGTGTTTATGAACGCCGTTGACTTAACGTTACATTACTGTATAAATATATGACCTACCCCATCCCCGTCCCTAAACCTACCCGTCACTGGGGTTAATACCATTTATTAGTCTTCCCCTACCATCCTTGGGAAAAAAAATATAGCTCCCCAGATGTAGATCTACATTTTGCTTCATTTCATTCGGACATTTAACAGCGTGTACATACACGCGGAATCAGCTCGGACATTTAACGGCGTAGAGCATACATGCATACCCGTGGACACCACTTTGACTTGAAAGTGGCGTGTATGTTTACGCAAAAGTCATGATGTCATGTTGCTAATTGTAATGGAAAGCATGAGGGTAACGTAGGAAGGTA
Source organism: Hybognathus amarus (assembly GCA_030378365.1). Taxonomy (NCBI): domain Eukaryota; kingdom Metazoa; phylum Chordata; class Actinopteri; order Cypriniformes; family Leuciscidae; genus Hybognathus; species Hybognathus amarus. Next base: position 161,693 of record JAQIUQ010005064.1, on the reverse strand, counting down.
TTTAGAAATGTTTCTTGAGCATCAAATCATCATATTAGAATGATTTCTAAAGGGTCAATGTGAAACATTTGAAAACTGGAGTATTGATGCTAAAAATCCAGCTTTGATTCAGAGGAATAAATGACATTTTAAAAGCTATTCTAATAGAAAACTGTTTTTAAATTGTAATAAACACAATATTTCACAATATTACTGTTTTACTGTATTTTTGATTGAATAAATACAGCCTTGGTGATCATTACAGACTAACTTAAAAAAATAATATAATAATAATAATAATAATAATAAACTTATTGGAAGTGTACATCAGCGTCTTTTTAGACCCTTCAACTTCAAAGACTTCAAAAAAAAAATGGGCCCAGACGCGACCAGTGGGATTAAATGGGTTAATTGAGTAATAGCCTCATCACTGAGAGGCCTTTCCAGACAGGAATTACAATTAAGCTCAGGTTTGGAGATTCGAACGGGTTTCTCCTCAGCATTTTAAATGTGTCCTTTGGGTATTTTGTAAGAGACAAACACTTTTAAATTTTGTAAGGGTGGATTTTCTGCAGTGGTTCAGGCTGCAAGACTGCCGAATGACTAAAGAAACGTTATTAGCAAGATGGTAGAAAACTGTACATTTCTTGTCTATTCCACCCACTGCCACTACGACGAAAATAAGCACAGTTACCATAGCTTGATATATGGGAGAGCTTTGCTATCGAGAGTGACAGTATTGTATTGTAATAGGTAGCACTCGGAAGTCAATACCAAATCAAAACCATTTAGCACATTAGTTGTTATTGAATGACGAGGGTTTAATGACAAAATATGGTTATGGTTACTCTTAAAATAGTTACAATATAGATGTATGAGATGATGATAACTTATACCAATAATCTTACCCAGGATGTAAAATATTACCAGAGAGAGAAAGAAAAGAGGAGGCAAATAGATTGAGCCCCAAGAAAGGGATAGAGCCAGAGCATAACAAGAGCAGAGCTATGGTTACATTCTTCTTTTATCCTTTTGCTGACCATGTGACTAAAACCCAAATGTGAGACATTCAGCTGACCAATCATCCGATAATTACACTTCACCCATTGTTCAAAAGGTGTGACAATTCATTCACCCCCCAAAGTTCACAAATCTTGGCCTACAGGCCTTGATATCTCTCAGCCCCTCTGTGTCTTGGGGAACTCCAAATGGTCCTTGTGGTTGAAAGAAGGGGTGGAACACCGTAATGTTCATTTTAAATGTCTTGGATAATGTTCAATCCTACAATTTAAAACCAGATCTCTCTCTCTCTCTCTTTCAGAGGGATCCGAAATATTGCCATGGACTCCAACTCTTCAGCGATGCCCATGTCGGACCCTAATGCTTGGGCTACTGCCATGAACAACCTGGGAATGCCCCCCATGAGCATAACTGGCCAACCTATCATGTCAGGTAAGCTATGACAAATCAACTCACCATAGCCAATGGCATTTCCGTTGTACAATTTTTTGGTGTGTTTTGAAAAAAAATTTTTTTTCAGAAATTCAGTGTGTGAAGCTTCACAAACAAATCCAACAGCTAGTTTTTCCAGTGTAACCTGGTAATTCCAAATACTGAAATGTTGGATATCATGAAAACATTCACTTGTAACACATTTTTGTGTTTTTCATCGTCAGACTTTTTTTCTCTGCCGCACTTTCACAGAGACGTATAAAATAGTCTGTACTATTGGAAATTCTGAACATATCACAGACATTTTCTGCTAATATCTTTATGTTGTCTGTACCAGTTATTTTTTTTTTGTATATATATATATATATATATATATATTAGAGCTGTCAGTTAAACGCGTTATCTAACGGCGTTAACGCAAAACCCATTTTAACGGCGTTAATTTTTTTATTCGCGCGATTAACGGTCTTTTTGTCCTAGCAAACTTTGTAGTTTTTTCACATACTTTTGCAACAGGACGCGGCATGCGTCCTGATCCCATTCCAGCGTCTCGCGCTCGTCATCCACTCAAAGCCGGCTGGCAAGCCCGAACGAGTGTGTGGCGTGCCTGTTGTTTTGTTTCCGGTCAGCTGAGATCCGCTTGGCGCTTTGGTCGAAGAAGCAACGGAACGTCCTTCGCAGCAGCGCAAGCAATTGAAATGAATGGGTTTCAGAGGCGGCAGGGCACGAGGACCGTTTTGTGCCGCACACACTGCGTTTCAGCTTGCTGAGCCGGCCAAATAGTAGCCGTAATTTTGAGTGCATGACGAGCGCTAAGACGCCGAAATGGATGCCAATGAGATTCTGAATGTAAAGTTTACTTTTATAAAGTTGCCAAATTGTCCCATTGACAAGACCAAAGCGATCTGTATGTTTTGTCATTATGAACTGAGCTATCATCATCGCAGCACGTCCAGCCTGAAACACCACTTGATGATGGCCAAGCAAACACACACACACACAAACACAGATGATGCAAATTCTCCACCCCCTCGTCACTATCAGGACCTCGTCAGTATTTCTTTCACCCTTTTATTGATGGACAGTGTTGCATTGTGTGAGAGATTATTTAGGCTATATATGTTAGAGTGAAATTGAACACTATTCCAATGTTATTTTCAATAATAATAATTAAAAAAAAACATTTGCACTAAACAAACCAATCCACTTTTCCATGTTGATAAGAGCATTAAAATGAGAAAAGAATGTAACAAAAAGAAATCAAAAGACATTAAGAATAGATAAAAATGTGCGATTAATCGCGAGTTAACTATGGCATTAATGCGATTAATCGCGATTAAATATTTTAATCGTTTGACAGCACTAATATATATATATATATATATATATATATATATATATATATATATATATATATATATATATACTATTATAGTATTTATTGATATTTTGAATTACCTTTTAATTTGTTTATTCTCGTGTAGTAATTTTGCCATGTGCTTTTGTCATTGTTATTTATTTATTTTTTTATATTGCTATTTATCTTTATTATTATTATTATTACAATTTTAGTTTAGGAACTTATTTATTCCTTTATTGACCAACTGAACGTTTCTCATTTCAATTTTGATTGAAGTCGGCATGAAACGGAAGTTGAGATTGTAATTTTTTTCCTTGTCGTGACATTTCGAGTGAAACAGCTTGAATGTAGGAAAAAAAACGGCTCGAATGTAGGGAAAAAAATGTAGGGCGGGGCTTAATTTCGTCCTTCGGGAATTGATTGGATCGTTGGAAATTGGGTGTTGCAAACAAAATGGAGGCAGATTTGAATGCGATTCTCTGAGAGGTGGTTCACCGATAGCCACACCCACATCGGATCTGGCCACACCCTTTCGCCATTCCTCGTGACCGAAATAGAAGAGAGGTTGTTTCAATGGGGGAGGGAAGGGTAATGTATTTGATTAAAGATTACAAGTGTACATGATTTTTTTTTAAATAATGAAGTGCACAGATAAATCATTTATAATAAACACTACAATATTACAAAAAGAAGATTTGTCAAATTTGATTTCATGCCGACTTTAACATTTACTTATTTATTTATTTTAACAACACTATCCTGTACACCCATGGAAAGTGCAGAAAGACTTACTTTCACACCAGTCTCTTATTTGTGTGTAATGGATTTCAGTTGTACTCTCTTCATAAAAAATGAACTATGGGCTAGTTGTATTATGTGCTGGTCAGAGATCCCGTCTAAGTGACCTGCCTTGGGATAGAATAAGCTACAGTGTGGACCAGACTTTAGATTTATAGCCCAAAAGATATAGTTAAAGGTTTAGCTTGATGGATGTTTGCTAGTCTACCTCCCACTGCTGCAGTATTAACCAGAGACTGAGCCTGATCAGAAGCTCAACTGAGTCAGCAAGAGTGTGAAAGTACTAGTGTGAAAACTTCAAACACATTCCCACAGTGCCGTCAGAGTGGCCAATTAGTTTCAGGGCTTTTTCATCTCACTGGTTAGTCGGCAGCACAATGCGAAGGAATGGCTGTGTAACGCTCTGAGCAGAGGCTACCTTATGCCAGCTGGATGGAGACGCAGAGCATCTAAGCTGGTGCGCATGAGTCACTTAAACCCACACATCCACAACGCTCATTTCAGAATTCATTCCTCTTTTGAACTGCACCGTTTATTAGTTGGAACGCAAAAGGTGAGGAGTCCAAAAATGCCATTGAAGCGTCTATTTAATTCCAGGGAGATTAGAATGAAATGCAACTGCAAGACGGATGGAGTTTCATTACGGTGAAATGAAAACACTGGAGGGTCATCCGCTGACAGGCAGCAAACATCTAATTTTTGTTCTTTCTCCAATATCATTCCAAATGATGGCCTGCATTTATCAGTAAACACATCGGTTGCATTATATAGGGGAATGTGTCTTTCTCCTGGGGTTTTAGAATCGATTCTCTGTGGAGTTTCGTAAATCACCTCCTTCATCTTATTTAAAGTCACATTCGCACCAGCGCAGTCGCAGATATATATGCACGGGTTTACCCCGCTATTGGCACATGTTTCAAATGAAGTGGGCCGTGGGGATGCTCTAGCCACCTACGCTATTTCCCCATCAAATTTGATTTGCACTGTTCACGTCGCTGCCGCGCGAAACGCTCTCAGGCTCCCGTTTGCGAGATCACCGCCTAAGAGCAAATTATGGAGTTTGCCTAGCGGTTTATAGACTGGCATTCGGAGGAGAGAAATGCTGATGGCGATTTTTATGTCAGAAAGACTATGGAGCCTTGATCTGTGAGCCATGCAATGAGCTGGAATGAAACGGCTCTTAGTGCTGTTAATGTGTCCTGGCTCCCCGAAGCTCGTTCCGCCAGCACTGTGGGTCTTTTATTCTAATCAGTTCCGCCGTGGGGAATTCTGGGATGCTTTTTGCCTCCCTCGCTTCCTGCCTGGCAGAGACTCGAAGAATACAGATGAAGGCCTTGAATCAGGGCGTTTCAGCGGGTCACATATGCCACATATCGCTCATCCCATTTTTTTCTTGCTTAGCCATTGATTCCTTAGGCTGATTAGTAATACATCGTATGCAGCCGTTGACCGCTCCTTTCCACCTTGCTTACTAAGGGAGAAGCTGGGTCTGCTTGATGTTATTATGACCCGCTATGTTCAGTAGGCTGTGTTTTGATTGGAGGTAGAGGGAAGAGGCAGTACTGTCTCGAGTCTTACCTCATTAATCACACAGTGGGAGCAGCTGTTGCCTCCAACATCCTAACAGTCTCCAAAACTCAAACCCCACTCTGTTCCTGGACTTTGCTGCCTCAGCAAGTTGTGTGGAGTCATATGTTTATGAATGCGACACTGAGTAGTCCATTCAGCCAACCGTTTAATCAATCCCGCCTCCATTACACACAGCTGATGGCATTATCAACAGAAAGAAAGTGTCTCTTTTAAAATCCAGAGCACACTTTTATTGAGCAACTACTAGGACTGTGTGAGAGCTAGGGTTGGGTACCGAAACTCGGTTCTAATGGGGAACCGGTTCTGACGTAACGGTCAGTAACCAGACCGAATAATAATGAAAATTTCGGTGCCTGACTTCGATGCCTGAGTCTGTGGCGTGAGGCGCACACACGCAGTGTCTCGCTGTCTTCTCTCTCTCCTACGTTCGCGCACTATACGGTTTATTGAAGCACTGTTCTGATCTGTCTCGCCTGTGCGCTTGCTCGCTCGCACTAAATTCCGGGAGATTTGAACTAATTTACGATCATCCGGGAGCCGTTATCAATATGCGGGAGACTCCCGGAACGTCAGCTGATAGCGAGGAGATTAAACACACGTGAAATGTTTGGCTGCATTACACGTGTAAAATTACTCATCAGAATAACGATTGTTTATGGATATAGAATCACCATTCGCGCCGCCTTGACGCTCACGTCGTCATATTATATTAGCACGCGCATCATCTGCTCCTCAGAGTTCTCTGCCGAAAAGCAGCACGAGATATTTGGCAGCGAACGCAGCATCTCGTTTCATATTCAGAGAACATGGGTTACACAGAGACGTTCTCTTTCATATGTTTACTCAAAGCTGCGCATAAGACGGAGTGGGAAGGAAATATCCAACTGGCTAAGAGCTTAACTAGTAAATGACAAAATAACTTACACGACTAGTTAAAGCAGACAAAACACGGGAACCTGTAGCTATGTCGATATTATATACCCTGGTAGTAATCTCCAGTATAATTACATTGTTTGATATAATATTGTTTTATTTGATATTATGTAAATATGAACTTTTATTTTATATTGGTTTATTTATTATTACCATATGTTACTTGTATTTATATTGTAAGTTAATATTGTGTCCAGTTTGGCCCTGTAAATAAAGGGGTATTTTTTTTACAAAGTGTGTGCGGTTTCGTTTTCTTAAGTACCGTTTCAAGAACCGTTTAGGCACCGGAACCGTTTAAAAAAATACCGAGTAGGTACTGGTATCGGATAAAACCCAACCAATACCCAACCCTAGTGAGAGCAAAAGAAAGACATTTGATATGTAGCCTTTTGTTCAGAAATTATTTAAAATGGTGATTTTATTTACTGTTAATTAAGTTACCGTATTTTACGCACTATAAGGCGGACATAAAAGCCTTTCATTTTCTCCAAAAACGACAGTGCGCCTTATAATCCGGAGCGCCTTATATATGGATCAATTAGTTAACAACGCTCCGCGTTATTAAATTCGCCCTCGCACTCGTGTCCATCTTATGCCCGCTCTGTCACACGGCCAGTTCAACCTTGTATAAATCAGGTTATGTGTGTCTCCCACTCACTAGTGCTTACTAACAGACACACTGTTTGCGCGTTTGCGCGTCACAGAATGTTCATAAAGCGATCCCCGTTCACAGTAACAGGGTCGTCTCATTCAAAACAGCCAGCTGTTGCCGTCAGCGAGCCGCCGCACATTGAATACTCATATGAGTCAGGCTGCGAATGTAAGTTGTGTGCCCGCCCCAGTGCGCTCACGCTTCTAAATGAACGTCTCACCTCCGATGCCGCGCACTTGCTACATTCCCTTTAGCAAATCTAGTGAATGCATAACACAAACCCAGTCAAACGTTTCACTGCAGTATCTTATGCGCCTTATTATCCGGTGCGCCCTAAATATGAAAAATGTTCTAAAATAGGTCATTCATTGAAGGTGCGCCTCATAATCCGATTTGCGCCTTAAAGTGCGGAAAATACAGTCTTTTTTTTTCATTAATTATAATCAAACAGCTATTGCTACCAATTAACCAGTTAGATTCAGTGGCAGTTCTAGGGGGTCCTGGGCAGGCCTGTGCCCCTGTGACAACAAGCTTGGCCCCCCTAAATGTGGAGTGTGAAATCATTTTTTATTTTTTATTGAGCGTGACAATCACTCATTTCGCTCTTTTGTCACGCACTCCCATCACACATTGTATTTCTCATGTGGAAAAACTTTTTACGATATATTTAAAGGGTTAGTTCAACCCAAAAATTAAAATTAAGTCATTAATTGCTCACCCCCATGCTGTACCAACCCCGTAAGACCTTCGTTCGTCTTCGGAATACAAATGAAGATATTTTTGATTAAATTTGAGAGGTGGATCAGTGCTACATAAAGTCATTAAAGAAAATGTTAAAATATTCCATGTGACTACAGTGGCTCAACTATAAGTTTAAGCGACGAGAATACTTTTTGTGCGGAAATAAAACAACGAATGTGCGAGAATTGCATTATTATTCTATGACTTCTTGTTCAGTTCTCCCGCATGCATCATGGGAATCTCTTGAACTCTCGTCTCAGGCCCAGAAGAAAGAAAAGGAATAGTCGAATAAAGTCATTATTTTTGTTTTATTTCCGCTGAATTCCAGTATTTTTTCTGCTCAGCTAATTAGCATCAGTTTTTCATGAGTGTCTGTAACTTGACAACACCTGCTATGAACAAGTAGTTTAGGCCTAGTCATATTTTCATTATTACAAAATGACTGACATATTGTCACATTATAAACATCAGTCTCTCTCTAAATAGGCTTAATAATTGTATTAACACTAAATAAATTAAAGTGTATTGAATAGTCAATGTTATAGGTCACTTTTAAAATTATTATAAAATCATTATATCCTGGCCATGGATACATTAATCATTGCATCTGTCTTTCAAAGATGGCAGGTAAAAAGCAATTATGCATCCTCTCATTCGCCCTGAGAAGAAAGCCCCCTAAAAAGGCCAGTTTAGAGGATAATTTACTGATCTTTTTGCAAAAACAAGAAAAAAAAAAAAAAAAAACAATATTGTTGAAGAATATAGTTAATGTGCCCTCTTACAACTTGGCTCCATTTCTGAAGTTGTAAATGTATCTAAATGCCCCTTCAGATGCCGTTTCTGTGCTACTTTTGTAGATTCAAACAGGCTTTTGTTTCATGGGACTGATAACAGCCCTATATTCATTTAATTGGTAACACTTTACAATACATTTTCATTTGTTAACAGTTAAATGTATTAACTAAGATGGACTAACCATGATGACCAATACAATTGGTACTTGATTTTGTAATATTTTTTAATGTTAGTTTATAAAAAACACAGCTGTTCTTTAACAAGATAGAAATGTTAAATGCTAATGCCTCCAAGTTAATTCATGTCACTGTTGTGAACTAACCGCCACACAGAATATGAAAATGGAAAGAAAAAAACAAAAACAGCCAAGGTACCAGCTCAAAAACACATTTATCAAAATATCATCAAATTATTTTTGACAAAATCACCACTGTGTTTTTATGAGTTTTTTTATTGATTTTGTTTTTGGTCCATATTGCACACTCTAATGAATATATAATATATCGCTCAGCCTTTGTAACAGTGTATTCTGGACGAGTACACTGCACTGTGTGTTTTCACTTGGCTACAGTCTTGCTTGCACTTTACTGTGATTAATTATTCAGAATCTCTGACCAGCTGTTTAGCGTTGGAAATGTAGCTTCAGTGTTCTCATGCCGATGGATGGACCATGGCCGTTTCTCAATATGTGTTCTTGGCTGTACTTGTGTTCTTGTGGACTTGTGAAACGTCATCATTCACTGCCCATTTACTGTTTCAATTCAAAGTTCACATCTAGCCAAGTCCAGTTCAAATCCCCGGATGTGTTCTTGATCCTCCCTGTTTACCGAGGATGCATCGAGAGGTGACTTGTGCGAACTTTAGACAGCCAGGTATCCCAGAATACATCTCACACCAACCAGCAAGTGTCAGTAGCAGAGGAGAAAACCTGTGTAATATCAAAATACTACTGTTATTATGTAATTAATGCAATGTTAAGAGTGTTTCAGGTGAGAATGTGTTTGTTTAAACCTCAAATCTGTGGTTTATTTATAAAGATAGTGCCTATTTGAAAAATGTATCTTAAAAACGTTTTCAGAGTTGTGACATCTAGGCTTCTGACGTTTGCAGCTGACTCTGATGTGTCTAGTATAGTGGATTAACTTGACGTATAATTCGTCCTTGCGTATAAGTCTATATTTTGTCTCATTAACCTATAGTTTGTTCCATGGCAAAAAAAAAAAAAAGTTTTGGATGAGGGCACAGCGAAGTTTGATAACTTTATATATTTAGGCTATTTAACTTAAACTTTGTAGCCTATTAGAGAGCTTACTTATGTTTGAATTGTTTCCCTTATATCTCATTGATGCTTCTATAGGCTACGTTTTAGGCTAGATAATACTGATCATTAAAACTGACATTTTTAGTAAAAGAGACCGGTTTTACTTTAAAAAATTGTGTGTGTGTGTGTGTGTGTATATATATATATATATATATACACACACACATTTATTTTAACAGTCTCTTCACTATGTGTGCAATAAAAAAACACAACCCTGTCTCTGTTAAATGTCAATAAAAATCAATGTTTCATATTTTTTAAAATGAAAACAAAAAGATCATGTTCATTTTGTAATAAATATATGCAGTAAAGAGTAATCAATGTAAGCGTTGCCTGAACCACATGGCCAGGCTTAATATGTTCCAAGATTTTTAATCTTAAAGGGGGGGTTGACTGCGATTTCACTTTTTTTCATTTTAAATAGTGTGTAATGTTGCTGTTGGTGCATGAACAGTATCTGCAAAGTTGCAGCACTGAAAGTTCAGTGTAAGCAGAGATATCGTCTTTTAAAAATCAGGAAGTATAATTGCCTACAAAAACGACTCGATTGGGACTGACAGCTGGGTTATGGTACGTCACTAACCCACACATTTGCATCAACCACTCCCTCCGGAATATGCAGAAAATGGCATGCACATATTTCTGAGGCACGTCAAGTGTGTTGTTCACGCAGCTGTCAGGTCTTCTGTGTTCAGTCTTCCCATGGATGCTATCTTCCTCAACAATGGATACAATGTTTGATTATGTTCCTTAAAATGACGATCGTAATCTAGCGAGTTCAACACCGAATTCAACAAGAAACTGTTACTAAAACATGAAGCAGTTCCGAACTTTAAAAACAAGAGGCAGCAGTTGTTGGGCCACAATCTGTAAGTAGGCTAAGACTTCATCATTTTAAATGTATTTGCATGTATAATTCCAGACGTAGCCTTGCGTTTTATTTTTTTTTCAAATGCCAGCGCTGGCTTTATACTAGTTCAGACTATGCTATTTTGTGTCTACGACAAACGCGTACAAACATTATGGACCTGAATTTTCTATAAGTACTAATGTTTTAAACGTATTTTTCATGTATATATGCTTTATGACGTTATTTTTGATTTCTGATCAAGAACGTAAAACATGCCAACGCTGTTTGTGTATAACATTAGTAGCCAGTCAGCTGCTATTGTTGCCAGTCAGATGCTATTGTGTAAAACAAAAGTGTATAAAGTTAAAAAACTGTAGCAAATTATCATTCAGAAACGTTTAGTAAGAGCCGTGTGTGGTGAGGTTCTGCTTGACTCTCTTCATCGTGGCTTTCTCGGTCTGATTCTGCCTCAAACTGATACTGCAGTTCGAACACATATTTACATCTGGACCGGAGCTCATGACATAACCGTTTCGCCCTTAAAGGTAATGGGCGTTAATCTTCCGGACAACGTGAACGACAGTTTAGCCAATCACAACACACCAGGCCAAACTAACCAATCTGAGCCCACCGCCCGTTTCTGAGGGAGTGTTTTCATAGAATCAGGAAGTGAACCGCTCGTCAGGGGACAGAGGAGACGCGGCTGACAATGAAGGTGAAGTTTATGAAAAATAATACTTTAAAAAAAGAAAAACCACGGATACCTGTTATATTGCACCCCAGCAGTCAACCCCCTGCCCCCCCCCCCCCCCCAAGATAAGATTTTTAAATTTAAAGAGGCAGAGTGGTAGACATGTTTTATTGTTGATGAAAAGAGGCAGAGTTGGAGCATATTTTGTTTTATTGTTGCCTATATATATATATATATATATATATATATATATATATATATATATATATACATGTGTATATATATATATATATATATATATATAAAGAGGTAACCAGAATAGCCAGAGCATGTGGAGTGACGCGATCAAGAACGCGCTGTTCCGTTTGCAGAATAACCGGACTCACGTCCTCTGGAGTTGGCAAGTCTGGAACTACCAAGGGACGCAAATCCAAAATTTGCATTCTTGGTATTGAGAAATGGCCTATGTCAACTCAGCGCCATTTTGAGCGACACTATTTAGGATTGTAGCATTGGAGATGTTGGTATTCTGAAATAGCTGTTCACTTGTAAGTAGTAAGTAGAAGTGTTTCATAAATCCTACCAATGTTGACTGATTGCATGTAAACTTTCCTACTTCTGTTGACTTTCCATTCACAGGAATGTAGTATGCATTCATATGCTTTGCTCACTTTCCTTGTGTTTGTGTACAAGAGTCTCCTGTGCCTTTGCAAACATTTTCCTCGATGTCTACTGTTATTCTAAGTTTATTATTTAGTATTTTCTCAGCTTCTGCTGTTGAAGATCTCAGCTCATGGGGACTCTGGGCTGAGTCAAGTGTAGCTGCTCTTGACTCTTCATTCATCGGATGTAAATAAGACTTCTCCTATGAATGCATCAAAGAGATATGTGTTATTGCTCTTAGGGGGGGTCCACAGGCCTTAACCGCAACATATTTTTATGCCGCTCTATATTTCTACTCTCCTTAGGCAGGGAATGTGGGTCTGCTCTTTGATACTGTACTACTTGTGCAGCTCCACAGATTCATAAGGAGCTCGTATTATGATCAATATCATCAGGAAACAGCTAATTGGAACAGTCTCCAGCTGAGCTATGGCTCTTTTATGACATTTACATTACTTTTCCCACCACATATCAGTCTATATCTATTATATCTATCTATCTATCTATCTATCTATCTATCTATCTATCTATCTATCTATCTATCTGTCTATCCATCCATCCATTCCATCCATCCATCCACTGTATCTGTCTGTCTGTGGATGGATGGATGGATGGGATGGATGGATGGATGGATGGATGGAATGGATGGATGGATGGATGGATGGATGGATGGATGGATGGATGGATGGATGGATGGATGGATGGATGGATGGATGGGATAGATAGATAGATAGATAGATAGATAGATAGATAGATAGATAGATAGATAGATAGATAGATAGATAGATAGATAGATAGATGAGATAGATAGATAGATAGATAAGATATGTCTGCCTTTTCACTGGACGCTTAAAGATCTGTTACAGTTTTTCTCAGTCGCTTTGGTGCATTTCTCACATCACTATTTACATTTGCAAAACAGTTCATGCAGTTCTCAAAACAATTAGTACAAACTGCAAAACTTAGTTGATAACCTGCAAAAGTATGTCACTTGCTCAAAATGGATAACTCATTCCTCAGAAGCAAGTATTCATGTCATTGAAAGTGTCAGTGTCGTCAAGATGAAAAGTCCTAACACCAGTGTTTATGAACAAGATAGTCAAATGGCTTTGTCATGTTTTCATTTTGACAGTTTACTCTAAGAGTTTGCCAATGCAAAAAAAATCAGATCTTAAAGTTTTTCTCTGTCGCTTTGGTGCATTTCTCACATCTCTATTTACATTTGCAAAACAGTTCATGCAGTTCTCAAAACAATTAGTACAAATTGCAAAACTTAGTTGATAACCTGCAAAAGTGTGTCCCTTGCTCAAAATGGATGACTCATTCCTCAAAAGCAAGTATTCATGTCAATGAAAGTGTCAGTGTCGTCAAGATAAAAAGTCCTAACACCAGTGTTTATGAACAAGATAGTCAAATGGCTTTGTCATGTTTTCATTATGACAGTTTACTCTGTAAGTGTTTGACAATGCAAAAAAAGTCAGATCTTGGTGACACTACCTGAAAATGCTCAAGACAGTCCTATAAACTATTTGCACAGCCATTTGAAAACTACAGTAAAGTTTCACATTACTGTATTTAGTGAGGTACAGTAATTGAGTACAAGACAGTGAATATGTATGTTTCACATTTTTACTGCATGGTCTTTGCAATTCTAATTTGTTCAGAGCATTGTGCAAAAGAAAAAATACACCCTTATTTACAACAAACATAAACTCCCTTTGGGTAGATCGGTGCACAACTGTAAACAATATCACAGTACATATTGGAACTGAACATACAACATACATATACTGTAAGTCATTCATGCACATCTCTTCTCATCAGTGAAAGCTGAGGTTCACCTGCGAGAAATTGTTCAATTTAGGATACAAAATGTTTTTTTTAAAGATAAAAAAATACAAAATAAAATTTGCTTGACGGATTTTGACAACTAGTTCAACATTTTTGTATGTGATGACTCAAGCAATGAAATGAGGACTATTAGTTTTATATGGAATGACTATTCAGCATTCACAAGTATAGTTAATTTGGACTGATATGACATAAGCAAATGATAATGTTATAAAACAGCAGAGAGTTGTATGAAAGCAATTGATGCATGTCCAAAAGCATTTGCAATTTGTTGGAAGGAATGAGAAACTGCTACTATGATGTGCACAAATGACAAAATGTTGTGGAGGTTGAACTAACTGTTGTGCAAATGTAAATAGCGATGTGAGAAATGCACCAAAGCGACTGAGAAAAACTGTAGTGACACTACCTGAAAATGCTCAACGACAGTCCTATAAACTATTTGCACAGCCATTAAATACGTTGTTCAGCATGGTATTTGCAATTCGTTAGAGCATTGTGCAAAAGAAAAAATACACCCTTATTTACAACAAACATAAACTCCCTTTGGGTAGATCGGTGCACAACTCTGAACAATATCACAGTACATATTGGAACTGAACATGCAACATACATATACTGTAAATCATTCATGCACATCTCTTCTCATCAGTGAAAGCTGAGGTTCACCTGCAAGAAATTGTTCAATTTAGGATAAAAAAGTGTTTTTTTAAAAGATAACAAAATTGTAAAATTTGCTTGATGGATTTTGACAACTAGTTCAACATTTTTGTATGTGATGACTCAAGCAATGAAATGAGGACTATTAGTTTTATATGGAATGACTATTCAGCATTCACAAGTATAGTTAATTTGGACTGATATGACATAAGCAAATGATAATGTTATAAAACAGCAGAGAGTTGTATAAAAGCAGTTGATGCATGTCCAAAAGCATTTGCAATTTGTTGGAAGGAATGAGAAACTGCTACTATGATGTGCACAAATGATTAAATGTTGTGGAGGTTGAACTAACTGTTGTGCAAATGTAAATAGTGATGTGAGAAATGCACCAAAGCGACTGAGAAAAACTGTAATAACTTATTATGTTAATATCTTATATATATGATGCATATAAAACATTTTATTTCTTTGCACCCATTTGGCCATTTGCAAAATAAATTAATAATTTGAAAATTAAGTGACCAAAGCTGTATTCATTTTAATTCTCCTGAACAGACATTTGCCAAAATCTGGGTGCCTGAATTGTGCATAGCTTTGTAGATTTATATTTTAGTTTTGCTGCATTACAAATTTATTTTCTAATTTATATATTTGCAGAGCCCATTTTGATAAATGCTTGCTTTCCGGCTTGTTAAATACATATGTTCTTTGCATCATTCTTTCCATTTGTTTAATGGGAACCCATGCTTAAATAACGTTCGCTCACTGATCTTGACCTGCCATTTTATGGGCTGTTTGATATGCAACCTAAAGATGCTGTTTCAAAGTTGTCAGTCAGTATCCACTAGCCTGCTGTATTCATGGGGAATCAATGTCCTCTGCTGAAATAAGAGGACTGTTTTTCACTGTCTGAATAGAAGGCATCTAAAAATAATTTACTGAATATTTAGATTTAGCAGATAACTGGGAGTCAGTCTCTAATTTAGTTCAGTCTCAATCCATATTTAGCTTTTGTTTGCCATTATCACTCTTTCTCATCAAGGCCATCCAATACTTGAGACACTTTACAGTGATTTAATGTAAAATATGAGCTTTAACTTTTATATAATGCATTCAGTTAAAGGAGAACTCAGGCGAACAATGAACCTTTGGTCTAATAAAACATTGGTACCTAGTCAATCGTTCTCTGAGATTTGTTTTCATGATAATCGAATGGAAAGAGTTTTATCTCTAAAAACTGTTAAGTGTATAAGGCTAGTACTGGGGGCATTGACTAAGTAAAAAGAAATTGCTAGTTTATACCACTAACAAGGCTCACAATAGCCCCACACTAACACAGTAACATAATGAGGGTCTATACGATAAGTCGATACCCGAACGCCGTTCATACAGATATAGAAGATCGCTGAACTTCTATACAGTTCAGCTCACTCAGCACGACGTTCGTGGTTCGACTTATTGAGACTATATTCTAAGATGGCTCCTGTCTGTATACATGAAGTGAACTGTCTTTATAACGCATCTTCTTATTAAACGGTCTGTACTCTTACAAAGTTCTCAATGCTTCGTTTTGCATGTATGGACACTCATTATGTTACTGTGTTAGTGTGGGGCTATTTTGAGCCTTGTTAGTGGTATAAACTAGCGATTTCTTTTTACTTAGTCAATGCCCCCAGTACTAGCATTATACGCTAAACAGTTTTTAGAGATAAAACTCTTTACATTCGATTATCATGAAAACAAATCTTAGAGAACGATTGACAATGTTTTATTAGACCAAAGGTTCATTGTTCGACGGAGTTCTCCTTTAAGCATAGTTTTTGACACAGGGCTGTGTTTAACCCACCAATATACTAGAGTAAACTTGTGCTAACAAATATAATGTATGTTGTTTTTTAAATGTGTAGCTGATTTATTCACATCTGGTGTTGTTTTGGAAACAGCTGTTCCAGAAATTAGGAAAAATTATTTCTATTGAGGTGTACATATTAAAATAAGCATATTAATGCACTTTCCTGGCTCTCTGCGCTAGTGGGGTAAGGTAAAATCCTGCCCCAAGAATCCCTGCCAGTGTCATGGCTCAGGGGTGAATTGTGGTGTGAAACAGCAGATCTTCAGCTGCAGATTTCCCACAAAGACATGCCGACTTATTCCACGGGGAGATGGTTTGCATGCCTCATTTGAGAATAGCCAACATGCCTCATGGGGTGTATCTGTGTCATCCTTTAGCGTCGCTGCTGAGAGGGACGTTTGCAGAGGAAGGTGGAGAGGCGTGGCAGACCCCTCCTCCTCCTCAGCAGGCACCGGTCGCCAGCAGCTCTTCGCTGTTAAATGCCAGCATGATTTTTTTGACTCTCTTGCTCTTTTGATTGATGGCTGCCTTTGAATGCAGCTGCCCAAAGCGAAGCTAGGTTTTAGAAGTATTGCATATTATTAGTGGTATATCCAACTCGCATTCCAGTGCAGCATCAATATTTAAAGCGCTCAAAGTAATCCTACAATAAATTATTGAAAAGCTGCTCTTGCGTTTTGCCATTAATTTTGTTTGGTTGTTTTTTTTCTATTTCTCTTGCATAATTTGAGATGATCACTGTTAGATATTCAGCAGAATCACTGCACTGAACACAACTACACTGGTTGTTTCAAACCTGTATCGTCTTTTGTGTAACACACACCTTCACACACACGCACGCACACACACACACACACACACACGCAAGAAAGCTTGTGTTATGAATTAGAGTATGTTGATACAGAACACCAAACTCTCTTAAGCTGCATTTACACTACTACAAAAAATTTTGACGCGTATCGGATTTTGTTGCTCTCCTGTAAACACAAATCCGTTTCGATTTTTCATCCTACCTGAGCCACTTTCAAATGTGGTTTTAAATCAGATAGATATCTGATGTCTGGACAACTGACCTATGTCTAAACACGTATATCCATTTCCAATCCACCATAATCTGAGGGCGACATGCTTGTCCACAAAGATGACTTTTAATGTTGTTTGAAGCAGGCCACAACTACATGCATTTACATTTGTCCAGTTTTACCTGGAATGCTTCTTAGACCACCTACTTTGCATTTAAACGAATTGTGCTCTCCAGTGCCTTGCTTTTTCAAATGCGTGTTGTATCTACGGTAGCCGTTTTGTACCAAAAAGCTATGACAGGATGTCTTCTAATAGTACTTCTGTTATTTCAAACAAACTGCAACTTGACACAATGAACAAACGAATGTTACAGTACGAATTGTTGACTGTGAAACTTGCCGGGGCAGTGACAAGCGCCTCTCACGTAGTGGTTCGACTCAATATATCGCCACGGCTGATATATCGGCCGATATTTGGCGTTTTTTTTTAAATATCAGCATCAGCCGATAACTTTTTCTGATTAGCCGATGTGATGGAAGCGGGACTTTTATTTTGACGACGCTGCAGACTTTAAATTTGATGGACGGCGCTGAGAACGCAGGGCCTGATCAGTAATTACACAGCGCTCACTCACATTCTCTGTCTTCATTAGTTTACGATCTCTGTCTGTCATATCTAAAACTTTTTGACAGAACTGGGGGCTTCAGAACTGGTAATCAAATGAAGTAATTGTTATGTGAAAAAGTAATGCATTTGCTTTTATATTATTTGTAATTTTCGATGTCTAACTTCACAATCAATTGAAACATACAGTTTAATTTTAATAAATAAAGTATAGTCCTATCTATAATAGGCTAAATAGAAAATTAAACTGAATATATAAATAAATTAAGTCCTGCTACACAGATTTTCGTAATTATTCCAGATAATATAACAAATAACAAGGCTTGCTTGTTAAAAGGGCTTTGTGTTTTTCATTTATTGGGTTATCTACTGTCAATTATAGAAAACAATAATGAACGAATTAATTAAAATGAAGTTAATAAATAAATAATATTGACGCACATGCTTTTCTGTCTCATTATTTCAACGTCTCTCTCTCTCTCTCTCTCTCTCTCTCTCTCTCTCTCTCTCTCTCTCTCTCTCTCTCTCTCTCTCTCTCTCTCTCTCTCTCTCTCTCTCTCTATATATCTCTATCTATCTATCTCTCTCTTTAATAACTGCATTAATAGCTGCATAAAGCCGGGACAGACTAGTTTAGGCCTACGCTAGTTATGAATGTAATTTAATACTTCTGACTGATCATGCCCATACGCACGTTCAGCACAGCAGCGCGTTCAATCTGTGTTCACAGTTGGTGATTAGTAAGACCTGCTACAGTCGATGGAAACAGTCGGTCTTCAAATATTTCAGCGAATTGTAAGTGTGTCGCCCATCATTACATTAGTCTGCTATCAGTGGCTCAAACCTCCGTTACTATACCTCTAAAATGACATTTTGGAATTAGCAACAGAGGCATGGGATTAGAAGGATTAGAAAGAAATTAGAAGGATTAGAAGCGGAATAATTGACTTCAGGCCGTTGAATTATCCGAAAAATAATGCACACCCGAGGTTGCCGCTTGCGTCATGATATATATATATATATATATATATATATATATATATATATATATATATATATATATATATATATATATATATATATCGACGCCTTACATCGGCCATTGGCCACCCTGCTCTCTGCAGATATTCGGCATCGGATATCTCTGATATCCAAAAAACGTATTGGTCGATCACTACTCTCACTACATGGAAGTCTCCGTGGACCCACCTTCCCATTAATTTACCAATAATCATTTCTTTGTTTACGAAGGGTAAGTCAGATATTTGCCAGATGTATTTGTACACCATTTAAGGACATATTTATGAATATGTAAAAAAATTGATTTTAGATAATATAATACCTTCAAAAGTACACATTGTCCCTTTAAGTGAATGTTACACCGCCCAAGCTTACTTACTTAAGATACAGATACTGGTAGCCTATACCTTGTCATTTAAGAAACTACTCCATGCCAATTGTTAGTTTTCTTTTGGAGTAGTTGTTAACAGAGCTGAGACAAGAAAACACGAGTGTTTTCCCCACATCTCTTATTCCTCAGGCTTGAGAAAATCCTTCCTAGGCTTTGCGCTGAGAACAAATGTAAATAATCTCAGTTAAGCATTACTGCCCTAAGGATATTCCCCTGCCTTTCCTTAATCGAAACCTGATCCTGATGTATAGAGGATCCCGCGTGGGGAAACTGTGTGTATTCGATCAATCTACCTTTGATTATACTAGTTCAGTTTCCAAACAAACGTACTCGTTTTATTTATCAAGAGAGACCGTTTGTTTGTGTGGATCATCTGTCTTAGGTGCCATGAATAAATATCTTTTCTAGCTCTAATTTTTTAACAGGCTGCTTTTCCTGCAGAACCGCTCTGTAATTTCTCAGCCTGCTTAATGTGCTGTGTGCCAGCCTAGAGAAGGTTCCATAATTCATCAGTCCGGTGCCTATTACCTCAGTGCCAGTGCATGTGAAGCCCTGCACCTGCTGCCGTGAGGCCCATTAACCCTTAAAGACAGAGACAGCAGCCCGCGGATAAATAACTATCCTTCTCAAATGTTAATAACTTTTAAACCACTAATCCAATCTGCTTTGTCTCCTTTTAACATTCAGAGGCTCCGTGGTGAATGTGATTACGCCATCAAGTTTGATCAGCGTTGATTTGTCGATTTGCGATTGGGCGTGAAAGTGACATCAATGCAAACCACTTGTATTGCTGCTTCAGAAGTCTGTGTTGGAACTGAAACTCTTTTATTGAGAAAGTCATGGTGTCTCTGTGCTTGCATCAGACTTTTTTTAATGGTTTGATGCCAAGGACCCCCAAATGTAATAATCCTCTTGCAGGAAATAAGATCCCCTTCCTAAATCATTAAATAAACTATATTTGTATGTATAGAAAGATCCTTGGGTAATAGTAATCACTTTTTCTCTGTACCAGGAAACTCTGAAACTGCGTAATAAATTTGTGAGGCTTAATGAAGAAATCCTTTGTTTCAGAAATCCAACCCCCAGACTGTATAGCTTCCTCTAGCCCTCTTCAGGGATACTTTTGGTCAAAGGCGTTTGATTTCAACTGCATGTGTCTTCTTGCAGTGCAACCAAGCAGCCTGATTTTTGTCTTTTCCATGGAGAAGCCCATTGGTCCAACAGTCCTGATATTCACCTTGACATGATCTTCTACTGAGCTGTGGATCTATATTCTTTTTGAGAGCAGGGGCTTCTTCCTTACTGACTTTTCATGTAGGGCAGAGTTGCGCAGTCTCTTCGGATTGAGGGGCGTCTGTATTTTGACACTGACTGAGGCAAGTCTTGCAACTTACTAGAGGACGTCCTGGCCTCAGATAGATTGCCAGCGGTTTGAAATGTTCTGTATTTGTAGAGGATATTTCAGACAGTGGGAGAGATTGACTACAGAAGGCTTTGAAATGGCTGCCTAGACTGGTAAGCATCAACAGTGATTTGTCAGAGCTTTTTTTTATCTTAGCATGATGTAGTCAGCCCCAACTCAAGTTTCTCTCTAATAGTGCTCTAATCTGATTTGATGCACCTGATTCTAATTTTAGATATTGCAGAGATAAAAGTAGCAGTGTAGATTTTCCACATGTTGACGTCATCTCTCTTGGTTTGAGTTCAAATGAGAGAGGTTTTTATACACTTTTCTGTTCATTTATCACCATTGCTAACATATGATGAGACTTTTCACCTAACTCTATTATACAGTTTGGCTGTTTCTTTTTCACTACTTCACATGCTGGACTCTGAGTATTTTTGTTTTGTTTTTTTAAATCAAGGGCTCTGGTAATGGCCCCTGATTATAGATCACAAAACATATTTCTCCACTGACAGTTCCAAAATAAACACTACCATTCGAAAGGTTAGGCATGGTTCAGATTACACAATTTTAGCCCAATTTTGGCATGATCCGTTTGACGTACAGGTGCGGTGAGGATTCGTAAACGACATTGAGCGTGTCGGACGCAAGATTCGATCGTATCATCTCGTATAAGTTGGTCATAGTGGGCAACAAATTACGTCGCGTCTGTCGATGCTTCAACGACAAGTCAAGTCAAATTTATTTATATAGCGCTTTTCACAATACAGATTGTATCAAAGCAGCTTCACAGTGATAACATGAAAGTAGAACAACACAGATCAATAATATTGTTAAATGTTAAATAAACCCAACTAAGCAAGCCAAAAGCGGGCAAAGCAAGGCGACAGTGGCAAGGAGACCAAAACTCCATCAGATTGGATGGAGAAAAAACCTTGGGAGAACCCAGGCTCAGTCGGGGCCAGTTCTCCTCTGGCTTACATTCATATTGTTTATATATAAATATTGTTTATATATAACACGGAGCCATAACATATCGCCAGCGTTGAGTCGTCTCTTCACAGGCGTTGGGGCATCTGAATTCCCTGTGAGAGGCTGGATACAAACTGGACCTGACGAACGCCATTTTCTCGGGACAAACGTCCCGAGATAACAGCAGAAAGGCAGATGGGTAATAATTAGCATAGCTGATGTTCATAATGGTTTCCATTATACGGCAGTCGGTGTTAGAAAATCACTATCTCGCAAACTCTCCGCAACCCAACCATACGTGCCGAACGTGCCGAACCATTTGTCTAAAAGGCTGTCGAACCCAACTGCCGCGGTAATGCAGGGTCAGTGGCAAACGGTTCTGTATGGTATAACAGAGGAATAAAAGGTAAGCATTATGTGAATGCTTGACTAAAGAGATGTGTCTTTAGTCTAGTTTTAAACTGTGTCAGCGAGTCAGAGCCTCGGACCGTATCGGGAAGGCTATTCCAGAGTTTTGGAGCTAAATGTGAGAACGCCCTCCCTCCTTTAGTGGACTTAGATATCCTAGGAATGACCAGAAGCCTTGAATTTAGTGATCTTAAAGAACGCGGTGGATTGTAGGGCGAAAGAAGGTCCGTTAAGTACATAGGAGCTAAACCATTTAGGGCTTTATAGGTCAGTAGTAGTACTTTGTAGTTGAGACAAAAAGACTAGCATGTTTTTTTTTTTTTAACAGCCGTCCACGACGTGTTCCGTCACATGTATGAGGTTGACCAATAGGAATGCAGAAGCTTTTCCATACACAACTTTCAAAAATGCCGAAAGCGAAAGAGAGAACGATGGTGCTAACGTTAAAACTAAAAGTAAAAATATATAAGAAAACAATATTTTACCTCAAGTTCTCTTTGGAGGATTGACAGCCCATACTGTTCTCTTCGAGCAATCCAGGAACGTGTCCATTGTTGGGTTTTCTTTATTTTTTTTACTTTTTTCTGAACACAGGACAGCCAATACAACACTCACCGCTTCATCCATTGTTTATTGACGTTTGTTTCCGGAAGTCACTCGCTGATTACGTTTCGCCTTCTCGATGACATCACTCGCCTCATTAAAGACCGCATGCGATGACTGGTCAGGATGCAATGTGTAGTCTGATATGTCTTGTCCACGGCACAACAAGAATTTTAGGAGTCAAAATCACGTAATCTGACACAGTGACTATCGTAACAGAAAAAAAAAATAGTGTAATCTGACCCAACATAAGGGTCAGTAGGATTTTTCGTGTTTTTTTTAAAAGACTGCATTTATTTGATCTACAATAAACCCTATTATTAAAAATAACTGTTTTCTATTTTAATTTATTTAAAAATGTAATCTCATTCCTGTGTTGCAAAGCTGATGGGAAAAGAGTTAATTTCTTTACAAAAATATGTTATGTTAGAGCTGTACCATTTCGATTTGTTATTGTCATTTTATAGTCTAACCAACCGTTTATAGTCAATTTGACTTTTAAAGAACTTTACAATTGTTCAATTAAAGCTACACTGTGTAACTCTTTTAGTTTATTCTTAGCTAAAAACACTTAGTTCTTTCAAAAATATATGTGCTCATTAATGTATATTTACTTCAATTCAAGTAATAAGTATTCTTGTGAGTGTATAATATGCCATTGAAAATACATACGGGTAAGGGGTTCTAATGTCGGTCGCCATGTTCCCCTCCATCTTGAAAGTACATTAGCCAAAGAGGGACATACCCGTTAATTTCAAGCTTCGCCTTTTCGCGTTTACGTTTCGAGTTAACACTCATGGACGAGGTTCGAACTGGAAGCCATGTTAATCTTGCACTACACTGGCCACCGTAGGAGTTAAAACGAAATTCGGAATTGAGAGGAACAGAATCTAATATTCACTGGATGGTCATATACCTTTTCACCACTAGATGGGGTTAAAAATCACACAGTGTAGCTTTAAAACAATTAAAGTATACTGTACTTGGCTTATTGACGATGCTTTGCTTATTCCTTGGAGTATGTTCTCTTCTACACAGAAGGAATAAAGGAAACATAGGCTGAAAATGATGCAATTGTGCCCAAACCTTTGTGCTGTATCCTTATTGTATCTACATTGCTTGGTCACACTAGACTTTCAACTTCACAGGATTTACCCCCAGCTGTTTTTGTTTTTGTTTTTTTGTTTTTTTTTTGGATTGCATGGTTCAGCTTTCAAAGTTGTTCGTAGTTATTCTCTGTTCCCTTGGCTGCGCTTAATATTTCCTTTAAAACATCTTGAAAAATCCTTTTTTTTTTATCCTTCAGATTCTAATACCATATGATTATCAGGGTTTTCCCTAGGTCGTCCACATGTATGAACTTTGTTGATTGTACATTTACAATTATTGCATTTGATTGTTAATTATGTTTACATAAAATATGAATTATGAATCATTCTCCCAAGCATTCTCAAGCCTTTTGAATTCAGCACAGAATTTCCTACTTCTAATTGCTAAGAAGTCAAACTAATTACATAATTATCACCTCATTTATATAGAGCTAGTTAAAATATTCTGACTGCACCATGGAATGTGTTTCTAATGAGTGTTTGTTTCCTGCGGATTCACAGATATTGTTTTCCTTGCATGAGACTTTATGATTTAAGTCATTTCTTGAGAACAGCAGGTGTAATAAAAATGAACTTGACTTCCTCTTTCCCTATTTAAAGGAATATACGACAGTTCTGTGAATGTAACACTTCATTTCAATAACGCAATAACATGATATCATTTAATTTGCTTTGGCATGCTGTAGTTTTACTTTGGTGGCAGCTGAAAAAATTACCATGCAATTATGTGGCACCGATTTAGACTTCCAGCCCTGGTTGTATGCCAATGTGGGTCATCTTATCTCCTGCCTCCATTAGTGACTATGAGACAAAAATATCAATACTAACACCATCATTAAGGCAGCTTCTCATGCTGCACGTCCTGTCCCACTTCTGTTAACGGTTCTCAGAGAGAGGCCGTGCCCGGACCTGTCGCCTGCTGCAGGGCACTCACCTTTCAGACACATCTGCCAGTTCAGATCTCACCGCTCTGAGGTTATCCTGACCCTCCCTGTGACCATCGTGAAAAACATCAGGCTACAATATGAGAGTTTATGTTCTTATATTTGACTTTCCTATCTCAATTATTGTCTTAACTTCTTTTCTTAACAATAAATTAAACTTGGAAAACATTTTGACAAAAGTTACTTTTTAAAGTATTACAACACTGCATTACAATATTGTGTTACCCAATATTGTGTTACAAATGTGTCAATGCATTACCGTTAATTTTGCATTACTTTGCCCAGGTTTGGGCCAGGCTAACCTTTCACACCAAAAGTGTAGTGAATAAGCCTCAGGCAGAAGGAAATGCAAATTCATCATGACTTCACAGTATAGAGGGTGAAAGGCAATAAAAACAACAATGAAAAACAGATGTGGTGTTTAACTTAAATTTCTTATTTGTATGGTTGAAACTGATCAGCGAATAAAGTGAGACTTAAATAAGTATATTGTATTATTTACCATATTTAATTACTGAAAGTTTGCATAATATTCAGAGTTTTTATTCCAGAACCTGATTCTAGATTAGTCTAGAACTACAATAACCATCATGCTCACACAGCATACAAAAACACCTCTGCACTCACAATTTCTTTCAACGTTGATACAAGTTTTTGAAAAATGTGAATAAATTATTTGAAAAAGTAATTTTGTTGTAAATTTAAAAGTAATTTATTACTTTACTAGTTACTGTAGCCCTCAAACCGTATTCACTTTACAGCCCTTAATCCTGTAATTGTGGACAAATGTGAGCACAGAGGACTCAGGTGTGATCCTAATTTTTATTTATTATAAATGTTATTTCACTTTCTTTGATAAAGTTGTGTCTATCCATTTATGGTGTTTCTTTTTATTTTGGGGGTATTTTTTAATTTATTTACTTCAAAAAGTACCATATTTTCAGTGTAAATTATGCTTTTTTTTGCTACATTAAAATATCATTCCAATAAGTTCTTAGAGCTAAAACCTAAAGAAGTGACTTTGTTGTCACATGGTGTCTTATTTTGGCTGATTTTAGAATGCTCTAAATTACAGTTTTTCCCATTCATTTCTATGGGTGCCCATTTTTGACCCAAATACAAGATTATGGAGGGATTTTTTGTTTTGTTTTTCACCCACTGACATTGTAGAATTGAGTCAAAAAAATTGTGTGTGTTCAGGAGGCAAACTTAGGAAAGTAGCCAAGTCTTGTACCGCTCAGATCAAGGAAAGTATTTTTTTACAAATAAATCAAAACTATTTTGCCCACATTTGTCCAGAATACGGTTTTAGGGTTAAAAAAGTAATCTGTTTACAAAACTCACGTTACTTGTATTGCATTACACGCTGTCTGATGTAATAGAGTTGACCTGAAGTGTCGTCATCATATAAAAGCATTTATAGATGAGATCGGTGACTTCTGGGCAAATTTAATCATTTTTCGCTGTCCTTTTATCATGTTTCATATAACTTTTATTTTGTATAGAGACTTTCAATGTAGTCTAAAAAGTTATTCCATTATTTACTTACAGTATGATGCATTTATTTACAGTGCGATTTGCATTCCATAGATCTTTGAAGCTATTTTTTACCCCATGCCAGAAGCAGAGCTTGTTTATCTTGCATGGCTGCAAATAAGGGAAATATTTAAAGTATGTGAGTGGAGTGCTCTTTGTAAGGTTAGATAGACATATATACTCTCCACAGGTGCTTGAGAGAGACCGCAGAGAGTGAGGGCTTCATTATTTCCATTTCAAAGAGCTCCACGCTGTCATGCAGCTGTAGTCTAAACCAATACCTGTAAATGAAAGCCAGTGTTCACTTTTTTTTTGCCCACAGATGGACAGCTTGTGCATAATAACAAGCCAAGGCAAACAGCTGGGGGAATGAGTCAGTAAAAACCTATTCATTCGAAAAGCCTTTTAAATATGTATTGAACTTAATTGTTTATTTATCTTTAAAGGGAGAATGTTTCGCTCTCGTAGCTTTACAACAGAATGCTAACCCCATGTAGAATAAAGTGGCTTTTATTCACTCGGTCCTTTGAGATGTCCTCTCTTCTGTTTTACAGATTTTGACCCCAGTCTTGGCATGATGACTGGCATTGCTCCAATGAACCCCATGATGCCCGGCCTTGGGATTGTGCCCCCGCCGGTTTCGCAAGACATGCCCGTTGTGAAAGAAATCATCCACTGCAAGAGCTGCACACTTTTCCGCCCAACCCCAGTGAGCCGTCTCTTTTTTTCTCACTCTGTTGTGTTCCAAAACGTAGTGAGCTGACTGAGGTAGCATTTTAAGGGAACCTAAATACCTTGCTTTAGCCGAACACAAAGGCAGGTTTGCATGTATCCTTCACCTAGAAGGAAATCTCAAAATACATGTATTGCATCAAGCTCAGTTATGTTGATGGTTATTAACAACTTAGAACTTCATACAATGCTAAATGGTATTGATTAAAGGGATAGTTCACTTTGAAATTCATTTTTGATGTGTTTTAGCTTACCTCAAGGGCATCCAAGATGTAGGTGTCTTTGTTTCCACAGTATTTTCAATTTTGACATTTTTTAGGGGGTTTAGGGGTCCACGTCAGAAGAGCATGCACAGAGAAGTCCAAATTAAACATGATTTAAGGACTCGTAAATGTAAGTACACATTGATGGCCTAAGACACAAAACGAGCGGTTTGTGTGAGAAAACGAACAGTATTTATGTCGTTTTTACCTTGTGTAATCGCAGTCACGTCCAAGTGATCTGAATCAGTTGTACAATGTCCAACTGAACTGAACTGAATCATGTTCAAATGTTCCGATGGAAGTGATCGCCTGCATGTGTACGTCACTCAATATTTACACGGAAATTTCGGAAGTTTTACCTTTCACTAAACATATATAGATATACCGAAATTCGTCTTCCATTGCGATTTCCTGTATATCTAAAAATGTTTAGATCTTCACTGTGAAAGGTAAAACTTCTGAAATATCTGTGTAAACAATGAGTGACATCGACGCTTTAGGCGAAACGTTGGGCATGGTTCAGTTTGAACATTGGACATCTGATTCAGATCACTTGGACGTGACTGTGGTTACACGAGGTCAAAACTATATAAATAGGTTTAAGGGGTCCACCTCAAAGAGCATGCACAGAGAAGTCCAAATTAAACATGATTTAATGACTTCGTAAATGTAAGTACACATTGATGGCCTAAGACCCAAACGAGACGGTTTGTGTGGAGAAACAAACAGTCATTTATATCGTTTTTACCTCGTGTAATCACGGTCACATCAGATCACAAGTGATCTGGAATCAGATGTCCAATGTTCAAACTGAACCATGCCAACGTTTCACCAGAAGCGTCGACGTCACTCATTGTTTACACAGATATTTCAGAAGTGTTACCTTTCACTGTGAAGATCTAAACATGTTTAGATATACAGGATATCGCAATGGAAGACGATTTGGTATATCTAAATATGTTTAGTGAAAGGTAAAACTTCCGAAATTTCCGTGTAAATGTTGAGTGACGTCACACGCACGGCGATCACTTCCGTCGGAACATTGAACATGATTCAGTTCAGTTCAGTTGGACACTGCACAACTGATTCAGATCACTTGGACGTGACTGCGAATTACACGAGGTAAAAATGATATAAATACTGTTCGTTTCTCACACAAACGGCTCGTTTCGTGTCTTAGGCCATCAATGTGTACTTACATTTCCAAGTCCTTAAATCATGTTTAATTTGGACTTCTCTGTGCATGCTTTTTGACGTTCTAAACCCCCTAAAAAAATGTCAAAATTGAAAATACTGTGGAAACAAAGACACCTACATCTTGGATGCCCTTGAGGTAAGCTAAAACATATAAAAAATAATTTCAAAGTGAACTATCCCTTTAAGGAATGTATATTTTGAGTTGGTATATTTTAATGCTTATTTCACAAAGTACCCTTATTTAATGTGTTAACTAATATACTAAAACACATGAAAGGTACATGATTTATAGTCTGTAGTGTGTATATTTTAAAAGGTACTTAATTGTAACTTCATCATGAATGTGTAATTACAAATATATTTAAAAACAGTGCATTCAAGTGTTAGTAGAAATTCAATTCTACTAAAGGGTTAGTTGGTGAATCAATGAAAAATGTCGTTCCAAATCCATAAGACTTTCGTTCATCTTCTGAAAAATAACAACAAATGATATTTCTGCCCCTCTATTATATTTCACCCAAACTCTATTCAAAATGTTCATAAAGAGATTCATGTTTGTGCGCTTTATGTAAGTTCGTTTAATGTTTATAAAAAAGCCTATGTGAGTAAAAGTTAAATCTGTTAATCATCAAAAGCGATCGCGTCTCTTCAGAAGACTTAGATTAAACCGCTTGATTCAGTACAGATTTCTCTCCCAATCTCTTTATGATCTTTATGAACAGATTTCATTAGAATTATCTTCAGCTGTGTTTTGAAGATGAGCAAATTGAAAAAATGCCTTTAGGGTTTGGAACGACATTAGAGTTAGTAATTGATGACAGATCTAACTTTTTAAAGCATATTTTTGTTTTGCCATAAATGTGTTTCAGTACA
This sequence comes from Hybognathus amarus, assembly GCA_030378365.1. Lineage (NCBI taxonomy): Eukaryota > Metazoa > Chordata > Actinopteri > Cypriniformes > Leuciscidae > Hybognathus > Hybognathus amarus. The sequence continues at coordinate 132,402 of JAQIUQ010005064.1, read as the reverse complement.
TTTGGCAGTATACTGTAATAACCATATTTCAAAGATAATAGAAGTAGAGTAATTATACATATAAAGATAAATACAAAAGTTCAGATTATTGCATTTAATATAGATTTAGTAAACCGCTAATACAGTTTTATTTAATTATAATCGACATCCAATTAAGCGTCTGAAAACATTGCATTCAGTTTGCTCAGTATGTCATAAGTGCTATTTTTAAAAGTACAGTAAAGTGTAGAGTGTTTCATATCTATCACTTTGGAGATTTCATGATGGTTAGGATGCTGCCTTAATGCTGGAATGCACTACACATCATTTTCTCAGATTCATGCCCCGATTTGCAGTTTTCCGAGTCAACAATAGTTGCCAAAGTTCGCCAGTCTGTAGATTTTGGGCAGTTGGAGTTGATTTCAAAGGAAATCACATAGTGTTTGATGAGCACAGACTCTGATTTTTTAGCTTCAGTTGTGCTGGAAGATATCAAAACGTTTAAGCCAATTTTAGAACACATATCGTATATGATGTGTCACCACTGAAACCAAAGCTGTTCATCTACTGTTCAGTCTACCAGTGTTGCAATAACATATAATAAAATACGAAAAACAATACAGAAGTACATTAACATGTAACAAATTAGCCTCGATATTTAACTCATCAGCAAGGATAAAACAACTGACAGTGCCACTCACCTCTAACTTCCTTTGTAATCTGTAGAGTCCAATCTGACCGCATCTACCAGACCCAAGACCGCATCCAAATGCGCTTGATTTGATTTTTCTTTGAGACTCAACACACAACAGTCGCTACGACAAGGTAATCTCCTGCACATCCACGTTTGTTTCATCTGTCATGCTTCTCCTATCAACAAGTTGCGTGCTTCTGTGAGAGTTTGTCAGTGTTCGGAACTATTTCAAAGTCAGGTAGTGTATCAGACTCAGTCCTGTAGTGCAGTGGTCGCAACCAGGGCTTGACATTAACTTTTTTGCTCACCAGCCAATGTGGCTAGTGGTTTACCAAACTTACTAGCCACTCAGCATTTTCACTGGCCACAATTTTGACATCGAACGCCATGGGGGGAAAACTGCCATGTACAGGGGCGTAGGAGCAATTCTGAACCTGGGGGGGCATTAATTGCTTAGGGGGTGTCAGGGGTATGCCCCGGAAGATATATGAAAAAGAAACCATTAAATGACACTTTCTGTAGAGTTTTGTGCAAAGAAATGGAGAAAATGAGGCTTACATGATATGTGAAAAACGGCAAGGTACTTTGCATTGTTGTAGTATCAACATGTATTAGGGCATATAGCATTTACATTACTATTAATCAGTCATGTACTGATAAACTCAAATAAATGGTTGATTTGATTTCCATTAACTATAAAATACTAAAAAATAAAATCTATCTATCCCTTGTGGAAAGGTTGCTTGGTAGCTAAATGTAGGTCTAGCAATTATATTTCAAGTTTTTCACACAGATGAAACACAAATATGCTGACTGAATAGATTGCTAGTTTATTTTGAGTAGCCAGCTAACAGTTCTCTTGGCAGTTTGCTGATAATCCGCTGTCTGAAGTAAAATGCTCAAAACATCTCCTGAGAAAAATACCAACCAATCTTGGTTATTTAGTTTTGGTTTAGTCTTATTTCCTTACCTTGTCATTCAAGGCCAGGGCACTTTTGTACATTTCTGGAACTTTTGCGCGCTTCCACATCCCGTGCAACAACGGATCTCCCAGGAAGTTATTGATGCGTACATTTATCCGTGTCACCTACATGCACATGCGCGAGCGGTGTGCGATGCCGTGATCATGGTCGGCTGACGACATAAGCAGCTGAAGAATACCGGCCGTTTTTAAAAATTGAATTATGTATTTAAAAGTTGCAGAATGGATTAATTGGGAGACTCCAAAATTGACAGAGATAGGCAGGCAATGCAAAACAAAATCCTACATTGGGAAATAGTGGGGGGACAAAACGTGTCCCCCCACGTATAATGGCTCCTACGCCCATGGCCATGTAAATATTTTTAATAGAATCTTGTATATTAGGCTGCTGCCACTTTAAGACCTGACACATGGATCCATTATACTGGATATATATATATGTAAGCAATAAGGTACGAGAGGCTGTGCTGTATTGTGAATAAGTAACGGCTCAAGGGCGTTGTTAGGCATGACGCGAAGTGGAGTGCCTGCAACCCTTAAGCCGTTACTATTCACGATACAGCACTTGCCTCAAAGTATCTTATTGCTTTTATAAAACGGTTGTCACATAATATTTAAGTAAAAAACAATGTTAGTGCAACTTTCTTGAAGTAAAATCACTAAAAGCCTACCTTCCGCTGGAAAAAATAGTCCCCAGAGTGTGAACAGCAACAACGTTCCAGTGTGTAAAATGCATGAAAGCTCAAATAAAAACAACATAGAACTGCAGTGTTGCGCAGCGATCAATAGAACCATTGGGTGAAGCGGTCGTAGCCGTGTTTTATCGTGAATAAAGCACAGCTCTTGACCAATCAGAATCAAGGATTCGAACTAACCGTTTTATAAATATATATATATATATATATATATATATATATATATATATATATATATATATATATCGAATTATATTTATATTATTGTAACGAAGTGCAGATGTTATAGGAAGAAGGAGGTGGGAACTGCAAACATTCAGCTAGATTTTAATCAAATAAATATACAAAAACGAAAGTAAAGATGGCAGGCCCCTCACGGTCGACTGCCGCCACACACAACAAAACATCAAATAAAATAGTCCAGGCCCATTCCTCTTCAATCTTCACTGTCATCGCTCCTCCTTTTATGCTTTTGCTCCTCCGTGAGAGATGCGAGACCGGTGCGTCGCACAGGTGTCGCTAATCGGTAATCACATCACGGCTTCGCGCCGTCCTCCCACAGCCCTCGACCTCGCCCGGCTCGCCACGAATTAAAGGCGGGACTTGTGTGTCAAATCGATATCGGAGAATTGAGAGTGTGATAGCGCAGCTGGTATTGTGTATCTATTTTTCGGAAAATGTGTATTGGAAGCATTTCAGATATTTCAGTAACAATATGTATTTAAAAAAAACTGTTTTGGTAAAACTACATTGCACTTAGTTTATTATTTCAGTTTATTTCAGACTCAATGCGGCGGGTTGGCGGGGTTACTGTCAAGCCCTGGTCAGAATGGGAAAGGTTGGGTTCCGCAAATTCACTTTGGGCTGCACGATTTATATACCAACATCAAATAGAAATCATTATATTCGATTTTCGAATTACAAATGCTGCGATTGTATTATATATGTTCTAGCTGCGTGTTTTATAGTGAAGAGCGCACGTTTCATTATTAAGTTGCTCTTGCACATTATTAAAGGAGTAGTTCACTTTTGAAAAACTTTTGCTGATAATTTACTCACCCCCATGTCATCCAAGATTTCTACGTCTTTCTTTCTTCATTCGAAAATAAATTAAGGTTTTTGATGAAAACATTCCAGGATTTTTCTCCATATAATGCACTTTACTGGTAACCAAACGGTTCAAGGTCCAAAAGACAGTTTCAGTGCAAACTGCAAACTGTTCAAAGGGCTTTGAACGATTCCAGATGATGAATAAGGGTCTTATCAAGCGAAACGATCGCTCTTTTAATAAATAAATAAAGTTTACGTTTTATAAGCTCAAATGGTCGCCTTGCTCTCTGATGTGCGTTGTTGACTCTCCTGTTCGAACTCGTTTATCAAAACGAACGAATGCTTTTTTCGGATATATTGTTGTTGAATTGAACGAGAATAATCAAATTGACTCAAAACGATTTGTTACTTTTTGATGAACGAGTTGAACAATAAGTGACTAGACCCGTACCCAGAAACAGTAGCAAGGTAGTCTGGAAATCCTTTAAAGCCCTTTGAACAGTTTGCACTGAAAATGTCTTTGGACCTTGAACCGTTTGGTTCCCCCACTGAAGTGCATTATATGGAGAAAAATCCTGGTAATGTTTTCATCAGAAAACCTCAATTCTTTTCGACTGAGAGAAAGAATGAGCATAGACATCTTGGATGATGGGGTAAGTAGTTATCAGCCAAAATTTTTGCAAAGTGAGCACCCTTAATGAGAATAAACTTGTTCGCATTACACCGAGAATTCAAATGTACAGAGAGGCTGTTTCAGGTCTGCGCCTTCATCATTTGTTCAACTCAGCACTGTTGTACTTTCCAGAAAGGTTCGGAGAGTGCGTTCTGGCTACCTCATTAGTTGGTAACTGTACAACACACAAAGGAAAATATGTCTGTAAAAAGCATTTTATATGTACACACAGTACTAAGACGTTTTTTGTTTTTTTTCTTTTCTTTTTTTCATGCTAAACACCGCAATGAGTTTAACACTTCGTCCCCTTGGAATTATAAGGTTCTATCTGAACATTTTGTCAAAACTGAGTTATTCACATATTCTGTGACAATTTATTTACATTATGTGATGTGTTTTGTACATTGAGGGGTCCTGTTATTTTTATGTTTGAAAGAAACTTGTTCCTCATACACATTATCCTATATGGAATACAACAACTTTGAAGCTCAATATCTCAAAACTGCTCAGAACGCAGATAGAACCTTATACATTCCAAGGGGACCAACTGCAGCACAGAATCACAGACTGGAGTGAGCGTCAACTGGAATGGAAAACTTTAGAGAATTCTCTGGTTTAGGATATAATGCTTAGTTTTTGTAACAGTAAACATTTACAAAATCGGCACTTGTATGATGCCTAGTGTTGTAAAATCTGTTCAGGATTTAAAAGTTGTAGTGTATTCCAGCCTTTAGAAAGCAACGGTATGTCGGCCGTGAACAGCAAGGCAGCTCACTGAGGTTTGGGAACACAGCTTATATCTCACTCTATTGCAATAATAACAATATTTATAATCCTCATGCATTTTAAATGATATTATTGATTTGAGCATGAGATATGAAATGCTGACTGAGTGATGAAAGACTGATATAGCCATGAGCAACTAAGCAGCCTGTATATGGCTTAGATATTATAATTCTATAAAGATCTCGATCTCCATAGCCTAGCAGGGCATGTCACCTATGATGAAATGCTGATAGATTTTAAAAGCCAGCTGCCACTCAAAGCATTAAACTTGACGGCTTGATAGAAGGGCTCTGTTTATATTTGAGAGGAGCTGTCATCTATTCTTTCATGTTTACCCTGATATCCCACCAGCTGAATAAGCTCATCTGAATTCGTCTTCATGTCAGATGAGAGGTCAGGCAGAAGAATGAAACTGGAGGGGGCCTGCCAGGGGGACTGGGGTGAAACTCTGACTGTAATTGGACAGTTGACCTCAAGCAAGACCTGAGGTGTTTTGGCATGTAAAATATGCCACACAGCAAGAGGAGGGTCAGGAGGATACAATGAATTACCTGAGAGAGTCAGTGTCCTTCAAACAGCTGATCACACTCCACATGCACATCTGTAATCACCAGTGCTGGTGCTCTCGTAATGCTGTGGTTAGCCTCACCTGCAAAGTGTCCTAACCCACCTGCTAAAGAGAGTGACGGACTGACACACCTGCTCCACGCACTCTAGTACTCAAACAAATGATGCGAGACGTTGATTGATGCCAAAGCAGGAAGTGCGAGAGGAGCATTTATAACCCAGCAGAACAACTGTGATCGCTTGCCTGACCACAAGTGACTCACAGTTCAAATATCTTTGAGAAAGTTTGCAAAAGATTAGACTGAATGGCAAATAGAGGCTCATATTAACAAATGCCAAGTGAGCATTTTAAGGCATAACTCAAAGACACAATGATAGTAGGCACTTAATTATGCTGTATCAATTTTGATAAGCTCAAGTAATATTTCCGCTAATGTGCTGTGGCTTTTATGCATATTAGAAGACTGTTCAGGCTGTGGTGACAGGGGTTTCATTCTATTGTCGTGGACCCCACAATGTTATGATTTGCTTGCAGAACCCTCGAAAATCTATAAGCATCTTTTTTTTACATACAACGCCCTATTTGCAATGTGAAATATACAAATATTAATAATTGCAGATTTGATCTGGAAAATATTTACTTTCTAGTACATACCCTATCATTCAAAAGTTTGGGAATGGTAAAATTTCGTTATGTTTTTGATAAGTCTCTTATGATTAACAAGGCAGCATTTATTTTATTTTTAAAATACCAGTAAAATTGGTAACATTGTAAATAATATTACAATTCAAAATAACTGCTTTTTGAAATATGTTGTAAAATGCGATGCAAAGCTGAATTTTCAGCATCATTACTCCATCTTCAGACTCACGTGATCCTTCAGATTCTTCTAATATGATGATCTGCTGCTCAAGAAACTTTTCTATTATTATCAGTTGTGCTGCTCAATATTTTGTGACAGCATTTTTTTCAGGATTCTAGGGCCCTATAATTTCTGCAGATCACGGAATAAAAAGCACTCTTTTTACAACTAAAATAACAGTAAAGGGTAAAAAAATGAATTCCCAAAAATGTAAACGGAAAAAATGGAATTTGCAAAAATTAAAACAGAAAAAGCGGAATTTGGGAAAGAATAAAATGGAATTTGGGAAAAAATAAAACGGATTTTATAGGGCCCTAAATTCTCTGGTGAATAGAAAGTTCAAAAGAACAGCATTTATTTGAAATGTAATTTTTTTGTATTATAAATATATTTTCTGTCACTTTTAATCAATTTAATGTGTATCCTTCTAGGTAAAACTATTATTGTTTTTGATAAACAAATAAAATAACAAGTCTTACTGATTCCAGTACCATTACTGTTAAAGGGATAAGATATGCTTTTAAAGGAGTAGTTTTGCTGATTCAAAAAAAACTTTTGCTGATAATTTACTCACCCCATGTCACCCAAGACGTCCATGTCTTTCTTTCTTCAGGCGAAAATAAATTAAGGTTTTTGATTAAAACATTCCAGGATTTTCTCCATATAATGGACTTTAATGGGAACCAAACATTTCAAGGTCCAAAAGACAATTTCAGTGCAAACTGTTCAAAGGGCTTTAAACAATTTCTGACGAATATACTAGCAAAACGATCAATCATTTAAAAAATAAAATAACAAAGTTTAAGTTTTATAAGCACAAATGGTCGTCTTGCTCTGTTCTGTGATGAGCGTCCATGACTCCTGTTTCAATCTCGTTCAAAATGAACAAATCTTTTTTTTTTGAAATCATAACTTCAAAGGGTCCTAAGATAAGACCCTTATTCATCGTGCTGGTGACATTTAAAGCCTCTTTGAAGCTGCACTGAAACTGAACTTTGGACCTTGAACTGTTTGGTTCCCATTGAATCATTATTTGGAGAAAAATCCTGCAATGTTTTCAATCAAAAACCTTAATTTCTTTTGGACTGAAGAAAGAAAAATGTGGACATCTTGGATGACATGGAGGTGAGTAAATTACTATCAGCTAAAGTTTTTTTTTTTTTTTTTTTTTTTTTTTTAAAGTGAACTACTCCTTTAATAAACAATCTATGCAGAACCAGGCAGAAAAAAAAACTGTCTATAGGCAAGAATACAGAAATGAGGGAGTTTGATCTGTAGTTTTAACAAAAGCCCTGAAGCTGGCAAATAAACCCAGATATAGGTTTCAGGTACACTTTTCCAGCACCCCTTTGTAGACCCCCTGGTTTGGAAACCATTGAATTTCGAGTCAGGCAGTAAGAGAATGTGCACCACAATATGAGAAAAACCAGATACAATTTAAAAACAAAATAAATACAAATGACAAAACTAACATTGTATTAACCCTGACCTCAAGAATGTTAATAGTTTTTGATCAGCGTTCTCGGTTTTACTAGTACTAATTATTCTAACTTAAAAAAAGCCTTGTGGCTATTAAACTGAAATCTTACATGTGTTTATTGATGTTAAATTTCAGTTTATTTAAAATTTTCATTTCACAAAGGTTTCTCTAGCTGGAAAAATATTTTTAAGGATTGTTTGGAGGATAGTTTTTTTTTTCATCGCGGGCCTTGTTCCCATTCACCCAGATTCGATGCTTTAATTGACAACACAGGGCAGCTTGCTGTATATCGAATCTTGAGAGTCAGCAACATAACAACATGAAAAGCATGGTTCATATTCCCTGCCTGTCTATATGTTGCAGGTTAGAAATGAATAAAAGCTGGTCAGATTATTTCCAAGATCGGTTGAGGAGAAAGACAGGAAGGGGGAGGCAGAACATAGGTCCACTTGTTTCTGGATTGTAGTTTTTAATGACGAGCAGAAAAGAGAAACTTGAAAAAGACGGCCATCGTGGTGAACGCAGCGAACACTGTCCGATGAGATTTGGGCATATCTATAAACATGACAGTCTCCTCTTATCTCGTTCAGACTGAACAGGTTATCATGCACGAATCTTGCATTGTAACGAGTCTCTTTTTTCCACACCAGACCGCGCAGAAGTGGATTTAATAGCCGGTGACAGCTGTGCTCTCATGACTACGGCATACAGTAATGCGGAGCAATCATTCATGGTTATTCTCTCCTCAGTTGCCAGAAAAATTACCCAAGTCCTTTCCCCAAGGACCCGGGATGGCTCATGCCATTTAACATGAAATTTTACAAACTCTAAAGCCTCTCTACATTATCACCTGCTCTCTTATTTGTTGCAAGGTACTCCTTCCCTTTTGTCCTTGTACGTCTCTGGTTCTCACTAGGCCTAACCAGTTTGCCTCTACACCCTTCCATCACCATCTTTGGCAAAGTCACCCTTTTCTTTTTCTGCTTCATCCCCTTCAAGGCAAAATATGAAAAGGACATATCAGCATTTATACCATATGCCACTCAGTGCTTTTCAAAGGGCAGTGGCGTCCGCTTCTGATCTGCCAGCTGTATTAAAACACACAGGCTTATTGCTGTCAGCTTCAGCCCTTGTTATTTATTAGATTTGACCAATTTATTAGAAAACCTCCTTGTTTTATTCAACTCGTGGCGTCTCTCAGCAGATCAGTGGAGAGCTAAGCCCAAATCTTGCCTTGCCTGACTTTCTAATAAGGATATAAAAATCAGGCAGTTCGACTTGCAGTTATGCTGGTTTTTGCATTGTGTTTCCAGTCATGGTCACATCATGTTGTATGTAATATGCAGTGGCCTTAAAGAGCAACATGCAGGTTGAATTTATTTCTGAATTAATACATTAAATTGTCTGCAGAGGTCTTTTAAAAAAACGTATGAAAACATTTCTAATGAAATCTCATTTGATGTAGAATTTTGGTTAAAAATGTGCTAGGCTCTGGAATACGACCTTTCCCGCAAGCAACGCCGTCATATGACGTAGCCCGAGGAAAACAAATGAGCTTGCGGTACGCTTCTCATTGCTGGGTGTTGATGTAGTTCGAGCAGTAGTGAGAGACATACTGGTAAATTATTGTGTTTGTGCTTGTTGTATGAATTCCAGCCTGTCAGGACATCATATCCATCATTTTCCTTCTAGGAAAAACAAGGCTTTTTTGGACTTGGGTGCATTATGTGCAGGTGAATAGAGCAGACTTGACTGCCGTGTCATGGTCATTAGTCAATATGGATAGTGCTAACCAGCTTGGATGGACTGCATAATCACTGTCAGCGTAGAATATGAGAAGACAAAATGTTGCTGGCTTAAATTAAGACAATCTAAATGGATGTTTAATCAAGAACAAAGTCGAATGTATGTTTGCTTAAGCAGATTTATTACAAAACACCAAGGTATAGCCATACAGTAGATGAACCAGCGTTAGCCACGGTGCTAACTTACATGAACTCACTTGCCCTATTCGCCACTGGTTTCTCGACACCACAACTCTAACGTTACTTCTCTCCTCTGCCCATTGTTCGTACCCCGATCTTCCTCTGACTTCTATCTCGCCTAGAAGGCTCATAATTATATGCCTGTGGGTGATCATAGGCATATTGATCAACAACGCAGAACGCGGTTTCGTCGTTGCGTCCATTGTAACCTGAGCCTGAACTTGAACAGACTCCCTCGTAGATCGTCACTTCCGGTTAGTGCGTCGTAGCACGCGGAGTTATTTTATCACAATTTTTCTCAAAATATCGTTAATGGCTAAATATATATTACTCCAGTTCAGAAAATCTAGTTGTTTTATCGTCAACATACACTATGATATATAGGGGTGTCCAACCTGCATGTTGCTCTTTAAACAGTATTTGGATACTTGAGTCACTCTTAAAAATGTCTTTATTGCATTAGCTTAAAAAATATCATCAAATGATGCTGGAGCCTTTTTTAACTCTTTTTTTAAAATACCTTGTGCTTTGGTGATTTTTAGTGGATGTTCTCAAGTTCATACAGGTGTCATATTACTTTTTGACATTTGTTTATAAAGTGTTCTATTTCTACAATATATGGTGTAAAAACATCTTAGTGCTGCCCTCTTCAGGTTGAACGGTGGCTACTGCAGTTGAATTTTCCTATTGGATGTTCCGCACTTTGTGACTTATGCAGGTTTCAGCTCACCACGCTCTTGGTACCGAGCGGCAGTATAAAAAACTGCTTGTTTCGTCAAAACTTTTTGCAAGTTTTTAATTTTAATTGCGAGTATTTAAAACGATCAGGATAGAGTGTTTAGCATCTATTTCGTCCCTCTATCTTCGCTGGGGTCTGCCCACTTTTTCAAATATTGCCAGTGGGTGGAGTCAGGCTCTTACCAGGGGTTTAGTTACCCTTTAAGCTTTTTTAACTAGTTAAGCCTGGGTCATTCTAAACCCTGGGTAAACAAAATCCGGGGTTAGCTTCACATGACAGACTGCTCATGATTTACCTCTATTAATCCTTGTTATCCATAAACTGATGTTTTGCACTCTAGTCCTAAACCATGGGTAAACATTCTTATTTACAGTATAGTATGTTTGCAGTACTATTTGAGTAGGTAAACAAACTAAATAGTTCTGCTATTGAAAGTGGCTGGTAAAGTTACAAGGTCTTCTCCACAGTCCTAACCAAGGACTCCACTGGAAAGACTGGAATTCCTCTGCTCTGGATCAGTCCCGCAGCTCTAGCACAGCTTCACACCTTCCTAACCCATCAGTCTTAATCTGCAGCTCTACACAGCCCCAGCTTAACTTAACTCCATCTCTGCATGCCCAATGCCACCCCATTCTAGTCTACTGTGCTTAATAAATGGCCATTGATCACCTTTCACTCACTCGATTGAAAGGCCTGGCTTTCTGAAGGACACTGAGTTCTGAGAGAGAGAGAGAGAGAGCGAGAGAGACCAGCGACCAAGCATGGCAAATATCATCTGTTTTCTCTGCAGAGCCTGGAAACCCACAGACCGCATGAAAGGAAAGCAGTGATTCAGTGCCCAGTTGTAGATGCACCTTCCACCATCAGGTCAGGCTGCATATGCTGCCTTTCACTGGCTTCTAAACCTTCAGTCTGTCCTGGCTCTGCGCCTAAGACTGACCTTTATAGCAGGCAGAAGCTCTCTTCTTCCAGAGAGCCCGAGAGGACCGTGTCACTGTGTTTCTGCTTCTGGAAGCCTTAGTCTGCAAGGGCACTGCCAGACTGGCCTGTTTCCTCACTTCAACCCACTCATGCCACATATCACCCACACCTCCCTACACCAAACCCGCCTGTGCCTGGAGAGGCCTTTAACCTCAATCACGCTGTTGCTTAAAATAAGTATTGGCTAAAGTATGTGTCCAAGTCTAGGGATGTTATAGTTGCTTTCATTCATGCAAATCAGTGTAATTTTAATTTTTTTTATACTATTATATTATTTATTTAGAATTAGCTTTTTTTCAGTTTAATTTTAGTTTTTTATGAAGTTTTAGTAATTTTGTTATACGCTGATTAGGTTAGGTTTTACAATCAAGTTTAAAAGTATATATAGCGTTATTTTTAGTTCTATTCATTTAAAAACTTCAACTTCGTTGTTTCAGTTATTTGCCAAAACAGTTTAAAAAAAATATATTTTATTTTAGCTTTATTTCAATTAACCCAGGGCTATTTTTGGCCATCACACTGCGATTGGCACTTTCAAATCTGGTAGACATCTGGGCTTTTTAGGCATTTCCATACTGCATAGACACATTTATTGTAAAAGTTTAACTCAAACCTAGATAACATAATTTGGCCATTGTCCAATCACACATGATAGCAACCGCTACTGAGTGAGCAGGTCCGTGAAACATTGACTCCAAGCAAGATGGTGACGGCGCTTTCGCAGATTGTCTTGAGTACCGCGATAGATACCCCGAGAGATTGTCTGGAGGAGTTGTGTTCTTTCTGTTTCCAAAGCCGAAAGCGAAACTTGAGCGGTGCCTACAATGAATAAAACAGTGTGGACGGCCCCACTCCCAGTTAATTGTGTCGAACATGGTTAACTCGCATGCAACGTACGTGAGACTGAGACACTGAGATTAGTCAAAGAAACATGGAGAAAGCAGATCACAAGGATCTTATGTTTTCTAAAGGGTTGTTGTTAGCATGATATTCAGTCAACTAGCAGTGCAGCACCCGTAGACTACAGTTTAGAGTGCATACTTTAACCCTTTTGCCTCATCTGGAGGATATCTCGGAGGTATTGGTCCAAGAAAAGGCCACTGACAAGTATACCGGGTACTACCTCTTCCCGTCATGGCAATCTGCCGCGCTGGTCATGTTTCACCATTTGTTTGACTGGCATAGTAACAATAACTAGGGCGTGTGGATTTTGCGAACGGTCAGATGGACATCATAGACAAATCTTAGCTTTAAGTGCATTTCTGTGTTTCACTGGGACGGGCAAATGCTTAAATAAAACCTAGACAGCATTTGTGGGCATAAACATTAGGACTTGTTTGAATCAAATTTAGTCCATTTTTTGAGCATTATTGTTTAGATTTATTGTTGTTATTGTTCAATATAATAGTTTGAAACCTCAATGTGATTCCTAGAATTACAGTTGGAAAACATGATAAAAAAGGAAAGAAAGAAATATGTGGGAAAACATACTGTTCATATATTGCTCTCTTGTGGAGAAACCCTGTTTAAGGTGCTTGTGTTCGCCACAGGCTTCCCACGGAGACACTGTCCTGCTTTCCTCTTTCAAGAGGGACAATGCGCAGCAGGTAGACGGCTGTCAAGCTGAGTAAAGACTGGCTTTTGAGAAGTCAGCTCATCTTATCTGCAGACACCCCACTTGAGCTACAGTAACAAAAGGTTCAGGATTTCTTCTCACACACACAGATCCAAGGCAGGCTTCCTGTGCAGTTCGGAGTCTTCTGGAGGCCTGTGAGTAGTAAAACACGTCTGGGGTTTCACAGAGCAACATGCTTGTTAGAATCAACGTTATGCACTTCTTTTGGTGTGTGCGACTGCGCTTTTTGGATAATGTACATCATGCTCACATGTCTGTCTTCAGTTAGGGTGGCATCACTGGCCACTCTCCTGAGCTCTTCCACCTTACTCGTTTCATATACGTTCTGCACCCACGGTTCCTATCAACTTCTGTCTGTGTTACTGTTGTCATCTCCACCGTCTATGCCTATTTGAACACGTGTGTTTGTGCGAGACAGAGATACACCTGCGGCTGTCTTCATTTTAGCTGATTAAGCGTTAAGCTTGTTGACGACTGTCTCTCGGTTGAACGCTTCGCAGTGCTGGAGGTACACTTTGCCCTCCTGAATTTATGTCCCAGACCCTCCTGTGTCATCTTAGCTCACTCTTCAAAGAAGCGCCTTTGACGGCACTGTATATTTAGCCATGGAGCAATGGGAAAAGCATTGGTTTGTGAAAAAATAGGCTTTGATTTCATTGCTGTGCAGTTTCCACTTTGAGACGTTATAGTTACTGGAGAAAGCTATCTCAGATCTGATGCAGCGTTCTGTGTAATTTCATATCGCCGTCTTCGGGTAACAATGGAAACAAATCAGCCACAGGCTGCATGGTGAAACTCAAATTATATACTTTGCTTTCTCCCCACAGTGTGAATATGAAAACAAAAAGTAGGTGTATTTGATTTCCAAAAGTTCAGAGGGATCGAGCTCTTTCTTGTGTAGCTCCTCTGTTCCCTCTAAAGCAAACATCTAGTCTTTGTTTTTATTACTTGCTGAAAGTTTCAACTTTTTCAGAGACCGCTTATGTCAAACCAAAATGTTTCATGTGCATTTGACAAAAGGGAAACATTTGATCTCCTGGGCCAGCAACCAATATTAAATTGAGCTCTGTGTATAAAGTGACGGCAAAAGAAAACAAAACTACTTGCCCTTAGAGATCCTCAGTGATTGCTCTTAAACTAACAGCTTTAAGGAGCTCGTTCTAAAGTTATGAGATAAACATGAAGTTTATTGAACAAACTTTGGGTGGAGCAGGATCAGGTAATCCAACCAATCGCCATGATAAGAGACATATATATATATATATATATACAATAGACAGCACAGTCGTCACCTCACCTCTGTCCCATGACAGTTTTGCTACATCCCACCAACACCCTAAAGGCCATTGCACACCGAGTGCAAAATTCCAGCCCGTTCTCATCCTTTAGCGTCACATAGAATGCTATATGACAAAATGGCGCTATACTACGTACATGGCACCCTTTATCGTTAATATAACCCGCAAACCCAAGGTCATCATAAATCCTTTAGCATAATATAAGACTACCCCGACCACACACCTAAACCTACCAATCACAGTGCGTGTTATATTACGATAACGGGTGCCATGTGCGTCAGTATAGCGCCGTTTTGTCATATAGTGTTCTATATGACGCTGAAGGATGAGAATGCGTTGGAAATTCGCATCGAAATTTTCGCAAGTTAAAAATAAAAAATTCAACCTCATGTTATGTCAATCACGCTTCGCACACCGCCTCCGAAACTTCGTCCGTCATAAAACAAATTGGGATCAGGTTCGAATTTTCTGCGTTTTCAGTACCACAGCCAGCATTTTGAGAGGTTTCTTTTGACAATTCAGGTCCAGAGGGAGCTTCGTTCCACACATGCACAGTCCTTTCAGTTTCCGTTTCAATTCGATCAAGTGTTTACATGTTCTTTCAATCGGATTGTAAAAGGAATAAACCTCCTTTCAATCAGATCGAAATTTCAGATAGATTAAGGTGTGATTGAGCAGCCAATTCGATAACTATTATTTGGGAACAATTTATAACCTGTAGCCTGTTTCTGTCTGCCCAGTGCTTCCGCCGACATGTGTGTGTGTGTCCATACCTTAGACATACTGCCTGTTTCTGTTCAGGATCGATTGGTTAATGGAAATTGGTGGTCTTTTTATATATATATATATATATATATATATATATGTGGCTCCAAAATCGCTAGCAAAGCATCAAGCTGTTCCACTGAGATTCTGAAGTAAATTTTGAATATCTTGGGATAAATTCGCAACTCCTTGGTAAGAAAGTGGAACTCTCCTTCCTCTCTGTGCAGTTTCAGGATTGGATGGACCCAATATTTTCTCTTCTTTCTCGTTTCAATAAGAAAGGGCAACAAAATCATTCTCACTGCTTGACAAATCCCTTTTGATGTTTTTGTGCATTTTTTTTTCACGTAAAGGTTTAAGAAATGCGCATCGGACTCTGTGCAAGGTTTGCAAGGACGAATTTTAGGCTGACGAACACGAAAAGCGCATACAATAATTTTGGACTCAGTGTGCAATGGCCTTAACAGCTCACCCTTGGCTGATTATGATCCCGGTCAAGGATGGGAGAATACTCTGGGTTCAGGTCATATTCCGAGCTTCCGAGCCCTTCCCTCAGAAAGCACCCCAAATATGCACACAGTGCCATATGTGATTACATCTACCAGTACGTGCGAACTTGTGAAGATCTATTTAGGACACTGAGGGAAAATTCACTAAACATTTGCACAGTTGCTTGAGGGGTTTCATCACAAAACCTTACATCTTAAGGGGCTGTCAACTTAATTTCTATGTAAATTAGACTCTTTATAGAATGAATCACAAGATGCACAAACATTGGCAGACACAATTAACATTATGCTTTTAAAGCAGAAACATTTCACTGTTAAAACGAACTAGATTGTATAAAAAAATTATGTATATGTTCTAGTGAATATGGCTACTGTAAATAATTATTTCGACTTTCTAAAGAGTAGATTCATGTCCCCCCAGAGTGTATTGGACTATGGGATTCTGCTGTGCCCTTCAGATCCAGCCAAAGCATGAATAGCCATCAGTACTAATTCTGTTGCCATATTTGTACCAGTACCTGATTTGCATAATTCCTTGAATAAATCAGGTGCTAAAACGAGGCTGGCAAATTAACAAAGCTGTCAGTGGAATTTTTTTTTTTTCAGTAAATTCCCCATGAGTGTTGGTTTAAACTTTGAGACTTCAGTAATGATCAGACAGACAATTTATTTTGTGCTTTGTAAACTCGCTTATATAACTATTATTTCTTCACTCACACAAATTCCCATAGCACATCATCCAAAGCCCATGAATGAATTGTGAATCATCTTGGTCAAGTTACTCAAATGCTTTTCCTATAGTGTAGCTGTCCACATATGCTGTGTCCTCTCAGCCTGGGTTTCCCCATGCTGCCTTTATTTTATTCACGCTGCTTGGCAGTCTGGATTCCATGATCCAGATTTTTGCCTCATCTAGGGAACCAATCACAGAACGGGGAGGGAGCAGAAAGATGATGACTATGCGACACACCAAAGCAGTTTGTTTATACCTACGGATCCAACATGTCAGCAGACAAAGTTACCTTTCAATGCAGCCTTAAGTTACGACGTCCGTTTCACACCGCAAGCGTGAGCGCGAGAGTATTCACACTGGAAGTGTTTGTACAGTGTCACAGCAGCGACTCCAAAGCTGCATACAAGTGAGCAATTCTTTTCAAAGACAACTATACATTTGTTTTTAGAAGTTGGTCATTTTTAACATTGATAGTCTTGGAAGTTTGTTATGGGGAGTACAACATTCACATTGTTAAACAGCAAAACAACCCAGAAGATGACTCCAATCTATTAATTTTAGTCATACTTTCCATATGTTTACGACTGCAACTCTGTGGATAAAAAACAAAACACAAATAAACCACACTGTCGGGTTTGATTTGGGTTATGCTAGCCTATTTAGCTGTCTGTGTGTTACATAAAAGAACGTTTATATATAATGGGGTGGTGATGGCACAGTGAATAAGACACATGCCTTTGGTGTGAGAGATCCAGGTACGAATCCATTGTTACCTCTTTTCCACCAACAAGAACCAGGTGCTGGTTCAGAGCTAGAGCTAGTGCCGGTTGGTTCAAATGACGTGCTTTCAATGAACCGGTTTGCCTTTCCACAGGCTAGAGAGCCATCACAGAGCCAGATCTTACATCACTGTATACATCTCATGTTGCCTAGCTAAGCTAGCGGTTGGTGGTTGTTGCGTTACTATTTATGCTCATGGCTTTGCAAACCTACATTGGTTTCCAAACATGGTGAATCCAGCACGTCCATGCAGCTCGCCGTAACTTGCATTAACGGAGATTACAATCAACCTGCTATTAGCATGATTAGCTGCTATTTAAAAAAAATGGCGGTCACAAGTTTCTGTTTCGTCTTGTTGGTCATGGTAACCCCGCTCCCATCTGCTGACGTAAGCGGTTCTTACTTCTAGACCAGCAATGATTTGGTGCTAATTAAAGAACCACTTTTACTGGTTTGGAGCTGGTGCTTTGGTGGTTGAAAAACAAAGAACCGATTTGAAACTAGGCTCTGTCTCCGAACCAGCACCAGCTCTGCCTTGGTGGAAAAGGGGTATGTGAGACACCAGTGTGTCCCTGAGCATGACACTTAACCCCTAGTTGTTCCAGAGGCATGTGACAATTGACATAAATAGCAATTGTAAGTCCCTTTGGATAAAAGCGTCAGCTAAATGAATAAATGTAAATATAATATTTGCTGGATAGTTTACCTTTACCTAAACAAGTTTTTACCTGGTAGCCTAAATCTTTACTTTCTTTTATTTGCCTACTCAAGTTCTTGTTAACTCACTAGACATGCTTATTTTGGGCACTTTTTGTGTGAAATCATATTTATTTTGTCAATCAACAAAGCACGTTAATTAAGCGCTGAGCAGTGCAGCAAAAACAGATTTCAGCGCCGAAACCCCCGCTTCACTGCTGCTCATGGTGTGAATGCACTCATTGATTAACATACATGGCAAAAAAAATAAAATAAATGTTCCGCATGCAGTGTGAAACGGCCGTCAGATACACGCCATAGTGTACACATAAATCTCTGACCCATTGTCGTGTTCCTCGTCTAATTTCTGTCGCTCCACATACATCATCTGGTATCATTGAAACGACTGGCTATGAGCTACGTACAGGCACATTTGATAGACATTCTTAGCACCCAATAAACAGCTCTGGGCATTCGTAAACCACGCCTCAAATACGAGAAAATGAATGTGGTTCCCAGACCCAAGTCTCAATGAGACTTAAGTCTGGCATTAGCCAGGCTAGTGTCCTCTAGCATCATGAACAAGACAAGAGAATATTATATTCTTTTCCATTGACAGGAGTTGACATAAACATAATGCTCATCATGAGCCGCCACAATAAACAGGAGTTAGTGTAATGTTGGTGATGATGGATGGTGAGGGTTTGGGGGCAGCTGTGGGGTCCAAAGAGACTCGCTTCTCCTATTTATAGTTACTGGTTCACAGCCAAACATGCCTGAACTGCTCTGCGTCCGACTTCGTTTGGACCCCCAACCAGGCATGCAGTCCCAGCAGGTGCTTCCATCAAATGCATTCCCATAGCTTGTTAATACAGTCTCTTCAGTCCTGATGGAAATCACAGATTATCACAAGTCCATCTTCACAGCATCACTGAGTAATCATCTAACACCAGAACAGGCCAGTTTTGAATGCCAGGCTTTGCACTTGTAATCCAGTCATGTAACAAGTGCTGGGTTTCATTGATTATTCCTTCTCATCCTGGTTTTCTCATTGCATCTTATTCATGGTTGATTTGGTTTATCAAGAAGAGACTTAGCTCCGTGAACCTTGAGGTTCTAGCACCGTGTACTGCAAATCAAACCAGACCAAGGGAAAGATACATGGTCTGTACTGCAACATGTTGAGTTTGTGTCCTCTCTATGTTATGACTATCAAATAAAAGTAGCAAAAGGCCAAAAAAATGTGGCATATTGTGTTTTGGTGCATTACCATTTTTAATGATCTTCCAGGTGAACCCAGTCTTTTATGTTTGAATTAAATGATTAATCATTTAAATGTCAAGGTCGTGAAAAAAAAGTCAGTGATTGATTTTGTATGTTTCATCTTTTTCATATGTGGCATATGAGTCGATAATGAGCTACAGACTTAATATAGTGAAAAATAGAGATCAATAACTAAATCAACCAAAATGTCAGAAATTCTGGGAGTTTAATCTTCTTTGCTTTTCTTCAAAGACCTGCCACCCCCTGCCACCAGAGAGAGCCGCCCGGCTGTAAGACAGTGTTTGTGGGCGGTTTGCCAGAGAGCGCAACAGAGCAGCTCATTGTGGAGGTGTTTGAACAGTGCGGAGGTATCATCGCCATCCGCAAGAGCAAGAAGAACTTCTGTCATATCCGTTTCGCCGAGGAGCACACAGTGGACAAGGCCCTCTTCCTGTCAGGTACATATTTAGATTAGACAGACAGATGGATGGATGGATGGATCCATGAACAGTTGGATAAATGAATGGCCCCTAACTATAGCTGACTCCTAATAGTCGACTAAACGTTCAGCGACTAATCGAACTCAGAGTTTTAGTAGTTGGTTAGTCGCAGAAAGAAAGACAAAAACTTGTGGCGAAGTCACGCAGTCAGTGAGGGACAGACCAGGTCCTTGTGGTACACTGTAAATGAAAAAGTTGGTTTAACTTAAAATATTAGGTTAAACCTGATTGGCTAAGTTCATTGAAATAAAAAATTTGAGTTAAAGGTGGAATACCTAAGATTTTTGCATTTAAATATCCCAAAATCACAAGGCAAGTGTTATATATGTAGTTAAGATGATAACTTACAATATTCCAAATGCTTCAAACAATGTTTAAATCGCGAGAAAATTGAGATTTTAACCAAGGAAACGGGGCGTGTGAAGCAGGGGTGAGCTGGGAGTCACCAGTCAATTCGCGTCATATCCACGTTACCTCGGTTTCCGCTCGTACCTACGTGTAGTCCTGGACAAATGCGGAAGTTGTAGTTGTGCGTTAGCGTCTATCAAGCAACAAACGTCAGCTTGTTTCGTGCATTTGTATTGGAATGGTGCACAATTATTCTTTTCAATTATTCTCGGAATGTGAACTGTTGGCTGTAAAGAGGGTCGCACACCAGACGAGAGAGCCGCGCCACGTCTAGGACAAAGTCCAGTATCGGCACACCGGACGCGCACTTTCTCATCAGTATATGGCGAGCAATATTGTTATGTTTAATGACATGAAAGGAAGATAATGTCTGTTCTATGTTATGATTGTACTGTACAATTAAATACAATCGTTGCTGAGTCTGCAGTCTGAAAACTTTACCTCAGAGCATCCGTTAACTGAATGAATTGAGAATCTCACCTGAAAAATCTAATAACATCAGCAATTGTAATTCAAGCAGCTGATTTCTGTAAATGAATGCAAAACTAAATGCATATTGCAGCATAGGGCGAAGTCAGGATCCATTAGCAATGATTTGACTTCAAACCCCCTCCACCAGAGCTTCGTCCAGTGACTTGTACAGTAACATCTGTGATAACATTTATAGAAATCGAACTAATTTTCGATTCCCGTCTGACTGATTTATCCACGGTGGAGTTGAAACAACAGTTCCCATCATTCCGTGTTCTTCCACGTCGTCATCAAGCAAAGCCGTTGTTGTTTTGAATGTAGCGCCCTCTAGTGACATGCAATCTTAGGTATTGCAGCTTTAATATAATGAAGATGATTGGTATAATCACTTGGATCCCTTGCATTTTTTCCAATAACAGCGGAAACAACTTAAAATACTCCAAAATACTCTTGTAAACTCACAATAACTACAAAACGTGCTTTTTGTCTTGGTCTCCGGAGAACTGGAATGCGTCACAAAAATGAACCGAAACTCAGCTTTGACTGTTTGCCCCACTGACTTGAGCTATGTCTAAAGCTTTAATATTTACCTTTAAACGACCCAATTCAAATCAGGGGAAAAAATACTTTCTGATTATATAATCCATATGAAAGGTACATTTCAGCAGAGATGGCGAGTCAGCATCTTCAACTTCATCTTTGCAGCCAACACCGACTCAAAAACACTAGATTATTAAAGGGGTCATGAACTGGCTTTTTAAATTGTATTATAGAGTTTCAGCCTACCTGAAAGACGCTCGAGTTTTATAGGGCGTCTAGCACTGAAGACTTGGAAGTAAACACCCACTGCTGTGAGTGGGATAACAGTTTTGCATATTATAATGAATTTCAATTCACCCGTCGATGCACTTTGGGAAATAGGGGAAATTGTTTGAAAACATCCAATGTCTAAAATGGCTACCAGAATGATTCGCCCATACTTGTTTGACCCAGCCACTGTCTTCTTCCATAACCAGAGACTGCACAATATTTTGTATTGCTTGGATAGCTCGACCCGGTTTGTTCATCACGGAGGTAGGCATCTATGTTATTTATCTATGCGTGTAATGCGTGAATCGGTGGGCGGGGCTAAACCGGTCGTGTCGAAGTAGGCGTTGATCTTCTTCTGCGGTGGTGGTGTTTTATCCTCTTTGACGTCATAGTTCCCCACTTTGAAAAACGAGTCGTTTGCTGAGCCTGGTGTTAATATAAGCTTTTATTGGACTAACAAGGACGTTTTCAGTTCTGAAACTTACAGGATATTTCTTATAATATATGATGACCTCTTAGATGTCAAAACCTTCAAGGAAAATTCGTATTCAGTTCATCACCTCTTTAATAAACAATTAAAAATGTATATATTTTTTCTTGACAAGTTCATAATCATTAATTTTAGAAAAAAAGGGGCAGGCTTACCCCAGCAATGTCACTGCGTTTCATACTGGAACACAAAAAGACTATGCCAATCAGGCCTAGAAATGTAGCCTATATCCACACGTGCTGATTTAGAATAATTTCACTTAACCTTTTATCTCATGTAAATGAGGTCATGTGTCCACAAGTTCCCTCTTGACTTGAAGGATTCGATGCAGCATTAATTAGAGGATGGGGCCTCCCTACATCACTCAGAGAACACAAGAACTGTAGACACTGGCCGTCAAGAGTCCCTTACAATGTGAGGTCAGCGAGAAGACATCTAGTAAAACATTTTCTGCCTTTGAACGCTGCATATCAATCATGGAACCTCAACACCGGTCACATGACCTGCGAGGTCTGCTTCACTTATCTCTAGTCTCCATTCACATCTTAAATCAGTCTTTGTATGCAAATATTCAGGAGGTCCATCTCAGCCACAGAAAGCAAGTTTAAAGTGCCGACCACTCCAATAATACCCTTTCCATTATTTATCCTTCTCTGAGTGTTGCTCTCTCAGTCTAGAGGGGCGAGATTGAGCAGTGTCCCATATATTATGTGACAGAGCTCTGCAGGCCTTTCCATAAATAATGGTGCTCATTTCTAACGTGAACACATTGCATAAAATATTTAACCACGTCTGGGGCTGTAAAGAAGTGATGGAGAGTCTGAAGGAAACCGTGAAGCTCTTTCTCTCATTTGTGTTGACACGGCCATCTCTGAATATACATTCTCCTTAAAAACACTTTTCAACCCTCTCTGAGTCTGTACTCAGAGCATCATGTGATTCATAATTCACTGGAGCCTCTTTCATACCACTTGGCTATTTGTCAAGATGCTTTTCCAAGCAATTTTCTGGTTTATGCTGAAATATATAAACCTTAATATAAAATCACTTTCTTTTTCATCCCCATCACAAACCAGATTATTCTCATTCATCATGGCTTGTCTGTGCTGGTAGGGTTTTTGTTTCGACTGCCCCATCTGAGTGCACCATTTGGGACTTTTTACATGTCACGCAAAATAAACAAATAGGAAGAGTTTGCCGCAAATCTTTCGCAAACACATGTTAGAAGAGATGTCATCCTGTCTCTGGTCACTTCATGAATCAGTGTTGGTAATATGATGTTTTTCTCAAAAAGTATTTGGGGTTTGTTAAGGGTGAATGTTTTTTTTTTCTGCTGTGGTCTCATTTTCCTGCATTCTTCCTCCTTGCACTCTCATTTTCTTCTTTCTATTTTCTCTTCCTCTTTTCTTTCCTATTTCTTTTCTTGTTCTTGTGTCATTTCTTGTTCCTGTTGTTTACTTCCATTCACCTTCTCCCCCTTCCCTTTTCCTTTTCCTTTCTTTTCATTTGCTTCCATTCCTCTCACTTGTCTTTTTCATGCCTCTTTCATTTCCATTACTGTTTTGTCTCTTTTTCTTTACTTCCTTTTCATTTCCTCTTCCTCTTCCCCTTTCCTCTTTTTTCTGTTTTATGGTCCATTCCTTTTCTCCCCTTCCCCTTTTCTTCCTCTTTCCCTTTCCTTTTCCCCTTCATTTGCTCCATTTCCCTTCCTTTTCCTTTTTCTTTACTATTCCATTCCTTGCCTGTTTTATTGTGCTTTCCTTTATTTATTTAATATTTCCCTTATTTCCCCCTCTTTTCCTTTATTTTCCTTGGCTTCATATCCCGTTCCTCTCTCTTTCATTCCTTTCCTATCCTTTATTGCTCTATCCTTTGCTCCTTCTTCCTTTCTATCTTCTCTTTCCTTTATTTTTTGTTGATCCTTTTCCTCTTCTTTCTCCCTTACTTTCTATTCCTGCCTCTCCTTGTTCATTACTTTAATCCTTTTCCTTTCTTTTCTTTTCTGTTCCTTTCTTTTCCTTTGCTCAATTTCCCCTTTCTCTGGTCATCTTGTCTTTTTGTGTCAATTCCTTTGTTCTCTTTCCTTTCTCTTTCCTTTTCCTTCATCTTCCTTTTTTTCTGTAATTTCCTCTCCTTTACCTTCCTCTGTCCCTTTCTCTATCCTTTCTTTTGTCACCTTGTCCATTTTTTTTTCATTTTTTTTTCTTTTTCTTTTTGTCACTTTCCCTTCCTTTATCTTTTTCATTCATTCCCTCTTTTCTCATTCTTTTTTCCTCTTGCTTTGGCTCTACTCCCTTCCCCCTTCCAATTCCACTTCCCTTCCCTTTCTCTTTACCATTGCCCATTTCCATCTCCTCTAGGCTATAGGATCAGGCTGGGATCAAGTACAGATAAGAAGGACACAGGCCGGCTGCATGTAGATTTTGCTCAGGCCAGAGATGAGCACTGTACGAGCTGGGAGTGCAGACAGCGCATGCTGGCCCGGGAGAGAGGCACCGTCGCAGAATTGAAGAGGACCGTCTGCACGCCCCTCCACCGCCCCCATCGGTTCATTACTCAGAGCACCGAATGTGGCCAGTTAGGAGAAAACTCAAAGGTGGGACACATAACATGTTATACTTCCGTAATAGTGATTTGTTGCTGTGGTCTGTCACACTTCTGTCGTTTCCTGAAGCTTGTGAACATGCTGCTACAGTCTGTGTGCCCGTTGGCTGGATGCGTCGAAAATCTGTTTGTCTCTTCGTGTTTGTTCCTTGCGGTTTAATAGAAATCGTCTGTTTAGTGACTGCATCTTCATTCTCTGTCAAGGAGAGAAAGTGCATCAAAGAGAAGTTTGAATTTAGCCATGTCTTTCTGAAGTAAGATTCCTGTACTTTTCCATGTAATATTTTATATGCTGTTAAGCTCACTTTGCAGTTGTTACAAATAACCAGATGAAAGGAAGAAAAGACTGGATGAAATGACATAATGTGTTTAGTGAGCCTTTTTGTAGAACAGATTTTCATATCTCATATTTGCTAGATTTGTCTGTATATGCAGACAGTTTAAGTTATGTGAAAGCATTTTTTGATCATCTATGATCTGTAGTTTGGACTTCCATTAGTAAATCAAAACATCCTTGAGTCCTCAGTTGTATATGCGTTTGTGAGCAGGATTACAGCAACTAGAACAAAATAAATATCTTTTCTTTATTTACTTTGTAACAACAGCAGTCATCTTCACTGTACAAACTGCAATATCTTTGCAACACTGCTTCATCTGTTGCACAG
Organism: Hybognathus amarus; assembly: GCA_030378365.1. Lineage (NCBI taxonomy): Eukaryota > Metazoa > Chordata > Actinopteri > Cypriniformes > Leuciscidae > Hybognathus > Hybognathus amarus. Next base: position 107,300 of record JAQIUQ010005064.1, on the reverse strand, counting down.
TTAACATTTGCAGATTTCAAATAAACACAATGACATTAAAGAATAAAAGATTGCTGGAAGAGCCTCCCTGTAGCATTCATTACAATGATTTTAAGTTTCCTCTGTTTCTCATCTCATTCCCAGCCAAAAAGCTGCAAGCCAAAGCTTTGTAGTTCATCTAGTCTGTTTTCCGCTCCCGTCTGCACATACACACCTGAGGACAAACATTGCCTTATTTGTACAGAAAGTACAAAATATCAATAATATGTTATGATTGACAAGGTTTGTCCTTTCAGACCTGTTTTATGTCTTTCCCTGTTCTATTGTCCTCTCCTGAAATGTCCTCTACTCTGCTAGTGTGCATCTGCTGTCTTTTTTGGCCCAATAAGCATGTCCTGCTAATAAGTTTTGACACTAGGAGGTCCCAGATGAGAAGTGTTCCTCTCTAACATTGTACTCAACTCTCTTCCCACCATCTGTTTCTCCCCACCGTTTTTCCCTTTCTCCACTCAGACGACGGCAATTCTGCCGAGGCTGTGCGTGTCCTGCTGACCTGGGTGGAACGAGGGGAGGTAAACCGTAGAAACGCCAACAACTTCTACTCAATGATCCAGTCTTCGAACAGCCACATCCGTAGGCTGATGAACGAGAAGGCCGCTCATGAGAAGGAGATGGAGGAGGCCAAAGAGAAGTTCAAGAACGCCCTTTCTGGGATTTTAGTACAATGTGAGTGTTCCTTTACAGATGTTGCTTCTGTCTAAAAATCTAACAAGCTGCTTATTTAGACAGCATTTCTGGCCATTTTTCCATCATTATTGGTGAAGGAACGAGATTTTACAGAATTTGTACGTTTACATGGGCAACAATATTCCGATTAAGACAATACTCTGATTAAGAAACTATCATGTAAACAGGGATTTCTGATTACCTTAATCCGGCTGCAGTCATACTCAAAGTAAACACAAATCGAATTAAGACGTGGAGTATTCCTATTTCAGTCGCATTATTGAAGTCCATAAACACCACAAGTATTTTGCGATAGGACACAAACACACACTGCAGTGGTCAACCGTTTGAACCGTAAACAAGAGAGCATGGCTATCCATCCTCGTCTATTAGCACGTATAGCTTGACAAATAATTAACTGCACTTGAAGCTTTCGTAAAAATTAAAAATGAAGCACCCAGAACTGTTTATGGTACCATAATGAAGACAAACTGTTAGGGTGACCATCCGTCCCGTGTAGCGCGTGTGCGCACAGCGTTTTAATCCCAATTCGTGCATCCGCAAATTGAGACCATATCAAGCATTGCTAAAAAAAAAAGTTGGTCGCACTATATCCTCTGAGACCCAGGCAGCCAAACGAACATTACTTGACAGTTCAGCACGCTACTTTTTTCAACTTTTTTCGTTTTAACTGTTTCTGTGGTGTTGAGCAACTATAATTCCTGTTAATCCTATAATTTTATATTATTATTTATTTAAAGTGAATAAATTGTAAGGAAAAATAAATACAATTAAATAGCTAAAATTGAAATCGTAAGTGGAAGTGCATCTGTCAATTAATTGAATGTTCAAAATATTATTCATCTTTATTTAGAAACACAATATCTATTTTTATAAATGTGTAATATATTCTACAGGGCTCAACTTTAAGGCTTGTTCGCTTGTCCGGGACAAGTGGATTTTCTGTAGGACAAGTAGAAGAGAAAAGTAGTTGTCCGAATCGGACAAGTTAAATTTCAAACAAAATAAAATGCCATGTTACTTCACGTTATGTGCCACTGTTACGTCTATTTATCAGTTTAATTTTACCGATTTGAAACGAACATATTTCTCGCGCTGCCTGTGAATGTCCTGAATGTGACTCACAGAAAGATGCTGCGCCAGTATAATGCGCATGCACAGACCGCGCGCCAGAAGTTCTCTTACACACTTGAACGAACATCAACACCACACACAATTAAGCCAAAATGTCATTTGTTGAGTATCTTCATCTAATCTGTGTGTGCATTTGGTTTAGAACCAAACAAGTTGACTCATGAAACCATTTGTTTATTATATCGCAATCGCATATCACAACCGCAATATTGACCTCAATAATCGCAATATGACATTTCCCCAAAATTGTGCAGCCCTAGATAAAATTATAAATCTTTACCCGGACAAGTGTCAAGCCCTGTTTTATATATTTTATCAAATTTTAAAATGTAATTTATTCCTGATGCAAAGCTGAATTTTCAGCATCATTAGTCCAGTCTTCAGTGTCACATGATCCTTCAGAAATCATTTGAATATGCAGCTCAAGAAACATTTATTGTTTTTATTATAAATGTATAAATGTAAATATTTATAATAGCTTAATAGTTTTTTTTTTAATCCGTAATTCTCTTTGATGAAAGAAAGTTCGCAAGAATTGCAGATATTTGAGATATAATATTTTTTAACATTAGAATTGACTTTACGGTCACCTTTGATGAATTTAATGAAAACTGAATTTAATGATTTCTTAAAAAAAAAACTTGACCCTAACTTTGAATGGTAGTCCAACAAATTCAAATATTAAAGTTAAACATTGGTTTTGTTGATCGTTCAGTAAGAACCTGTAATTTTCTTTGCCGTAAACCATTCTAAAATCTTTAACAGATCATCAGAACTGCAGCGCTGCTCACACCAAGTATAAGCTGCTTTTCTGAATATCCCTAAAGTGCCGTTGACTGTTGTGTGACATCACTCGTAGTTTCATATACACTATCAGACACAAAAGGAAGCATTCGGTAAATGGGTACTGTCAGCTACTGCATGATTACACTTCACTTCCTGCCATCTTGATAGTACGCCCAACGCTGCAGTGCTTTGTACTTGATTGATCCAATGCCCAGAGAAATGGATCTACCACTCACACACTCTCACACATATAGTTTCCTTGATGTATGAGCAGGCGTAATGTTCAGTCTGCCTGTGATTCAAGTGTATAGGGGGTTGCAGGCATTTACCATGAACTTAGAACAAGTCTGATAGAGATTTAATATTTCATTAACATGCAACTGTGGTAGAAGAGACGGGGGAAATGAATATAGACTTATTAAAAGGTCACCAAATGTCAGAAAATCTTGCCTTGAAAAACAATTCCTTTTCAAAATACTGTGGGCCAGATGTACTGAACTAGGGATGGGACGGTATGAAAATTTATATCACGATTATAGTGTCCAAAATTTCGTGTATTATCAATATTACCACGGTTTTGTTAAAATTAGACAAAAGTGTTCAGAAAGAACTGATACTCACACTGAAAACATTTCAACAAGTTTTATAATTGAAAATCAACAAACAACAAATAAAACAAGCAGCGCTATGCAGTTTTTTAAGCAAGATTCTATTCTATGGCGTTTCCTTCTTTATAGAGAGCCTAAGTCCCACCCTCCGCTTCGGTTCATGGGACCTTATTTCGAAAAAGTATGAATGGGAGTCAATGGCGAGAGATAACTTATCTTTATTCCGTCTGAACTGTGTCCTGGATTACACATATGATGTTTGTCAATTTAAAAGATAATTATGAAAGTCAAGAAAGTCGCAGTTCGTCATAAAACAGAAGAGTAACTTTTAGTTTTATGTGAAAATCGCTCAATGAACTACATCTCCCAGGAGGCGAAACAACGAGCGAGATCAGCTGCTGTGTGTGTGTGCAGTCTGGAACAACACACTCATGACGGTAACGTTACGATTATAACGGAAGACTATAGAAACAATGACATAGCCTCAGTAAAGTTCGCTTCATTCATTGAGAGAAATGCGCGCCTTTGGGATTTGTAGTCTTTGTAATTACGTATTTTCACAGTCTTATATCTCAACAGTTTTACATCAAACTGTGACTTTCTTGACTTTAAAATGTATCTTTTAAATTGACAAACATCATATGTATCTCTCGCCATTGACTACAATACAATATTTTTCCGAAATAAGGTCCCATGGTGGTCGAACCGTAAGGGGAGGGACTTAGGCTCTCTATAATGCCCGTCGTCAATAGCAACGCATTATTACACAGCACACATCCATATCAAAACGGACGCGCGCTCTCTTTTCATTCAAATACACCTTGCCGTCTTGCGTCTTCCGGTTTTTGATTGTATTGAAAATGAAATCAGAGTTGATTTATTGTTTAGAGTTTGATAATATTGGTGTGATATATCTAGTCTGGACGATTGTTTTATTAAATGTATTTATAAACAGGTAAGATTTAAACATTAGCTAATCTCATTATTAATTCAATATGTCCCTGTAATTATGTGGTAAAAATTAAATCAGTGTAATACATAATGTACTTATACATTACTATACCTTAAAATCTTCACTCTTAATACGTCTTATTTGAAGTTGTTCGTTCGTCTTTGGCTCAAAGCCACTTGCTGCAAAGTTTTCTTCGCGAAGCTTCACGTCTATTTCAAGTGAGTGACATAAAATGTTTAAACTCAAAACAACATTTTGTGCCCAATTGTTTCCCAGAAGTAGGTCGAAGTTGAGGTCGAAGTTAACTTGCCTTGTGTTGCTATACAACAGTGGGTGATGGTCAGATGACTCGGCAGATTTGAAGTGTTTATTTTGCACAGTGACTTTTTGTTCGGCAGACAGGATAACTATCCTCAATCAAGTTTCCCTCAGGACTTTTGTAAAAGCCAAAATATGAACACACCTCAGATTTGGTCCTCTTAAAAGGCTGAAAAGTCTCCAAGCACGGTCACCGCCTTCCGCCATTCCTTCTCCAATAGTAATAAAAAAAAACATTGCATGCAGCGTGCGCCTGCGTCAGACTGGCCGACGGGATTTACAGTGAGTTATTAAAACCCGATTATCAAACATCGGTTTTAATGATAATTCAATTTAAACAATAATGCTAACCGTCGGTATATTTTATCGTGGTTTATTGTGAAACCTGCTTATCGTCCCATCCCTGAGTACTAACGCTTTTGCGGCCACTTCAGGCGTATTTGTTTTGCAAAGTGCGCATAAAACCATGGCGAGGTATGAACAACGGGATGCATCGAGATTTGGGAACCCGAAATGGCAAAATGCGATTGTCATGGATATGCATTCATGGGTTGGTAATTATATGTATTTATGCACATATTATGCACATAATTACGTTTTCGCGTAAACAGAAAAGGCTGGTGAAAGCGCGCCTCTGTTTTGCGCTGAAAATTCTCCGCTTCTTAAAAGCTGGTGTAACTTAGGAAGCGGGTTTCCTGGCATATGCCTCTCAGTGAAATGACAGTAGCTCATCCGAGCAAGATGTAGACATAGGCGTGAAACCATTAAACGCTACAGATTAAGCAACTACACAATTTTACTACGCAGTCACTAGAAGAAATTAAAGACGACATTGAATCTCCGAATCAGCGTTCACATTCCATTCCAGCAGTTGTTAAGCTCCTCGCTCCTCGTCTTGGGGGCTGATCCATGATGGAAAGAGAGGAGGATGCCCATTCAATTGCACATTTGAATAAGCGCAATTTACGGGATAGTGGGTGGGGACAGATGCTGATTACCTGATGAACTGCAGGTTTGGTACGCACATAACATGCACACTGCGGTTTCACATCCAACACTTTCTGCATCTTGGCCATGGCGCTATTAACGCAAATGTACGTACATCTGGCCCTGAATGTCATGCATATGCATCTGTTGATGAACGTTAAATTACATGTACCAGTGTGCTGTGTATTCACTATACAAGCAGGAGGTATTCAGACGTATTCATTTTGAAAGCTACATTTTAAATGAAACGGCAAATGCTTTACTGTCTCTGAAAATCTGTTCAACTTTTGACCTCAAAACCAAGGCAAGCTAATTTTACGCTCTGCTATCAGTCATTTTACACCGCAGCTTTCCATGACTCGGTTTGATAATGTACATGCTTTGATCTGAGATCAGTGTGGACTGAAGGTAAGTTCTTGTGAGGTCTCTACCACTGAAAGCAGAAGAAGGTAGAGTATGAGATACAGGCCTGTCATCTGTAATGCTCCAGGCATGTGTAGAAGATTATCAAGACCCTGAGTCTGTGCTTTTGTTTAGCTACTTAGCCTCTGGACAGCACACCTGATGACCCTTCATAGATTAAAAGTAAGTAACCTCAAATGGTCACTAATTTGTCCAAGTCATTGACTAATTTCTCAAATAACATTGACTTGAGCTTGTCGATTTGCATACACTTCTGATGACATGCCACTCAACAACAACACTTTCTGTGAAGCCTGTATGTATGATACTTTACAAAGACACAGTGAAGACGTTTTTTGTATGAAAATACCATTCAGAAGATTTTATTATTTTTTTCTAAATAAGTTTTATCCTGCACGGCACACATTAAATTGACAAAATGACAGTAAATGCGTTTATAATGTTGCAAAAGATATCTATTTAAAATGAATGCTTCTTTTTAACTTTTTTTCTCATATAATAATGAAATCTGTATCAGAAATAATCATCAGCACAAGTGATAAAAATCATAAATGTTTCTTAACTCAGCATATTATTATGATTTCTAAAGGAGCGTATGACACTGAGGACTGGATGAGTAATGCTGAAAATTTAAATTTAAAAAGCATACATATAGTTATTTTAAATTGTAACATTATTCCACAAAATTACTGTTTACTGTATTTTTGATCAACATTTATTTTAAAAACATAAAACCTAAAACTTTTAAGCAGTAATTTATGTGTCTGTGGCAATTACAAAATTATATGTCTGTGAATGGGTATTATCAGGGCCTTAAACAAGAAAACAAAAATTCTGTTTTTAATGACTGTGCTGTAAAATAAAAATTAAAAGTGCTTTAAAAGGAATATAAAATATAAAAATATCCTTTGTATTTGTGCTTGTTTGATCAGTGACACAAATTTTTATACAAATTAAATAATTGTACCTCATTTTAGCCCTTCATATAAGGACTTGAGGCACATCCCTATGGTGCAGAATGCATTATAATCCTTGCGTTTTCATGGTTACACCTTTAAAGAGTAAATGTACATGAAAAGTTTAATGTTTATGCTCTTGAAAGCATTGTACAAAGGTTAAACTATCTACAATCACATGCAAATAATTTTAGGGTTACATTGTAAGGCATTATGACATACTCCATTCGTTTAGCAGAACCTGATTTCACCAAGTGCAACATGTTTCTGGATCAAAATCTTTGTTGATCCTGGAACAACATTCCAATCAACCAATCAGATTTGAGGGACAAGTTTACAGTTTATGGTCAAGCTGAGGCTTACAATCAGGGTTGTCATTTCCCTCTGATTTTAAGGGAAAAGTAATGGGTATGTTTAAAGGCAGCAGAGATAGGGTTAGGACTACATTCTCGGATAGGAATGTTGTTCCACGATCAATAAAATATGTTGACCAAGGAACACGTTTAACTCAGGATGTGCATCAGCATACAGGCTTCACAGAAAGTGTTACTCCTCCTCTACCGGACTTGGCTGACTAGATTTCATGGCGATCATGGTCCAATCATGGTTCTCTGTCCCACAGAGTTGTTTTATCAGTTCCTCTATCAGTGATGTTATGCAGTAAATTGACCTTTATTGAATGACATGGTAAGTCTCTCTCTCTTAGGACATGGATATCCCTTCACTTTCACCTCTACACAACACCACATCACTGATGTCTGTCTATCAGCGTATTGTGCTGTAGTTGCACCCATCCTGATGTCATATAGAGATGGAGAAGACATACATATTTGCGAATATGTCTAATCTCTAGTGGCATGAAATCCAAAGGTGTTGTTTTCAAGAGAAACATTACCTTCCCAGAGATACAGGCTTCATCTGCCGGAAAATATATTTTCTGTTTGTTTGTTTTCTCCCATATACTGTAGATGTTTCCTTCTGACACCTGTCAGGTTATTCTAATGGGTTTCGAACATCTGCTTGAGGAACAAGTGACAATACTGATCTGTCACCAAACCTGCTCTGGCTGTCTGTCGAAGTTATCCTCTATCAGGAAAACTTCCTACAGTTGTTTCATTCAGAAAGGTCATGTCGCCTTAGAAGAACCTTCTAGTAGCTTCCCCGAGTTTTAACTTTCGTCCAGCCTTTTATCTACAAGTGGCAGACAGCAATCTTTGATACAATTCTCTCAACAAACTGCAATGAGTATCTGGCACTGTAGTAATGTCTGGTCTGTCGTGATGACAAACACATGCAGCAGGATAGTCCCTCACGCCGGAAGGAGAGAAAGCATTGTGACAGTGGAGCATCTGTCTTATCTGAACGCAGGCAGAGCACACAGCCAGATAAATAATGAAAGACATATACAGCTAAAAGCTCAGCTGGGCCTGCAGCCTGCAGGAGGATAGAGCAGCAGGTTGCCGCAGTGGCAGGTGGGACATGGTGACATGGGAATTCTGGGGAAAAGACTATTTCAGCTTAAGACGGTGAATCCCAGCTGAGGCTGCAGACTGGTGCCGTCACAAACTAAATCTGTATTTGCCCCATCTCAAGGATGGTTTTTAGGATTAGTGTTAACTTGTCTGTAAACGATCTCGTCTTTGCAGGCTGTCATTTATTATAACACAAATATGGGAGAAGTCAAGCAAATGTTTTCACATTATCAGTGTTATAAATCTATGTTAATTTATATAGATAAACAAGCATTTGGCTTAATTTTAAGGTAACCCCGATTTTTATAGTAATATTAGTAAAGACAAATTTAGATACAAGCGTATAACCATTTGTTCGCTTTTGAAGATAAAAAAACTATTTGAAGTCCTATATCTAAAAGCGCAAAATTAGATACTGAATTAAATTCACCTTGAATGGGCAAAAATAATCATTCAGACAGATAGAGAATTAACATACTTAATAATTACCAATATTTGCTGATGTGGTCTCAATATATCCCATTCTTAACGTAAATCGAATTCTTAACGATTTTTTTTTTTTTTCAAATATTTTTGAAAGAAGTCTTTTGATCATTGATCAAAAGAAGCATTTATTTGATCATTACTATTATGAAATCACTTTATTTTATTTAACTTTTAGAAAATGTAATTCTACTTTAAAGCTGCAGTCCGTAGCTTTTTGGGGGTTAAAATTTATCCAGAATACATATTTGAGAAAATATACAGTGCTCAAAACTGTCTGGTGAAAATGATGATGTTGGTCATACTTCCACAAAGAATAATCTGTGATTCTGAATGAACGATATCCACACCGGCGCGGTGATTGACAGCTGCACACTCTCGTAAAAACATTGTGTTCATCCACACTGTGACGTGTTGAGGTACAACTCGCACAAAGTTGATCATTCCGCGAATGAATGCTATTGCAGATTTCGAACAGAGATGGCGACAAAGAGGAAAAACTCAGCTTTAATATATTTTTTAAAAGGTAATTATAAACAAAGTAAGTTCACTTAACTTTTCAATTACGCTTGCGGTTTATTACTCAATTTAATGGCAACGGGTTTTCTCACTTTTTAAGTTAAGTCAACTGACCATTTTACAGTATGAGTTTTAATTACTAAAAAAATAACTGAATAGTTTATATTGGAAAGGTAAGAAATTATGTTTTACTTATCATACTACCGTATTTGTTTGGAAATTAGAGGTGATTATTTCCTCTTGAAACATATTTAACATAAATATGCAAATGCAGAAATGAAGGCTTGGCCAATGCATTGCAAGTACAGTCTGTGGTAGCTCAAGCAATAGAGAAATGCGCTCAGAGTGCTGGGGTCATTGCTTTTCCAGGGAATGCATGAACACAATATCAAATATGCACAGTTTTTCTGCCAAATGCATAAATGAAGATATGTACTATTTTGTTATTTCTACTTAAAAAAAATCGTTTAATCCAATTGTTTGTGAAATTTACTTGCAATTTCTGAGTACAAATAGTTTCAAATTAAATTTGACACCATTTTTTTCAGTATTGTAATATCTGGCCTTACAGCAGTGCTAAGAAGCAACACATACTTGTGTTGCATTATGATCTCATGAATACATTTTGACGCATTTTGAAATGATGCAAAATATTAAGCTTGCCCAACTGGAGGCAATTGCATTTAAGTAATAATATAGAGTTTAAGGCCTACATCTGGTAATAGTTCTAGTTTAACTATTACTACACAATTATCATCATGTTTTTGTGAAAAGTGAACATGAAAACAGGACTGTAATTGATTTGTTGCCTCTTGCGTTAAGCAGTGTCGTGGCCGCTCATCAGACTAAAGCGTTCTGCACACCTGCACACGTACATGCACTCGGGCACATGTTCTCCGTCCTGGCTTTGCCATCGATCTCTTCCATCAAATTAAAGGATGCTGAAGTCACTATCGATCCAGCCTCACTCTCTCTTGAGCATGCCTATGCTGCAGACAGATGTGTTTGGCAGCCTTCCTGACTCCCCAAGGTTTATTAACCCCCTGTCAGGGAGAGAGAGAGAGACAAAGAGAGATATGGGATATCTGAGGAATCTGCATAGGCACGTTATACCATCAGTAATGATGTCATGCATCCATCAAGCTGTTGGCACCATATGTTTCTGTCTCTCAGTCCTACTGTTACATCACTTAGGCTGATGGATGTTTTGATGTCATTTCCCAGACACTGGGACATTTTGGTGTTTACACACAGACAATGTTTGATGCATTGCACAAATATTAACTCTTTGAAGTATGATATTAAAATCCCAAAGGATCTAGTCATGAGAGTGGCTTGTTTAAAGGCCTATTAGATTGCTCTAAAAATAACATGCTCACCGAAAATAATTTAAAGTAATAGTGTAAGTTAGTGCACAAAACCTAGTGAGATGACATGCTATTTCCTTCTAAAGAGCATCTCACACTGATGATAAACCAAGTGGTAACGCTACAGTTATTAATCGTGTACTTACAGTTTACTTACCTAGAAAGTACTGGCTAATGTAAGGTAAGTACATAGTTATTACCCAGTAATTGTAATTACTTAGTTATTGGGTAACAGTCAATGAGAGTTGGTGATTTCCAGTGACACGAGGGATGGTAACTGTTGTGATGCAACAAAAAGAACTTTATGCAATATAACTTAAACGGAATCTTTTAAGTGAATAATTGTGGACATTTAATGTGTCACAGAAACTTTTGATTCCGATTTTGATAACTTTTTAGTCAGTTGGTTCCAAAACACACACACACACTATATATATATATATATATATATATATATATATATATATATAGTGATATATATCATATATATATATACATATATATGATTCTTTAACTATGGTACTTTTCTTGTCCCTGGATAAAATTATAAAATCTAAAAAACTTTTTTCTTTTTTGTTTTTGTCATACTTACTTTACCCTAAAGGGAATTTATAAAAAATGTATCATGGCTCAATCATTCTTTTTATTATATAATATGAGGCCTTATATGCATGATTTTTACTGTTTTCCCCTGCCCCTAAGCCAGACTTTGTACCTTCAACCTCGCTTAATTCTAAATTAAATATTTAAATAATGTAGATTTTAAGGACAAATTATAAAAAAATGTCTATTTCAATTATACATATTATATATTGCAATATTTATTCACATTTTCTTATATTTTTCATAAGTAGAACCCTTGTCCCTTGGGTTCACTGTCATTTCCGCCACACTGTACAAAATAGAATCCTGGGATCATTGTTTTAGGTTTGAATACTTAGTAACCATAGCAATAGAAACTCCACAGTGAACACATGTCTGGGTGAAAGGGTGACCTCTTTAGGGGTAATTAAAAAAGAAAAAACAAGGTAAATATGACTAAAACTGATAATATGTTTATTGGCCGTCATTTCCAAACGACTCATATTTCACATGGACGTAAAAATAACTGGATAAATTAATTTAATAATGTGTAATTTGTGTATATGTAATGCTAACAGTAAAACTAATATTAACAGACTAACATTGCATGATATTTTAGAAGGAAAGGGGGAAATGTCATTTCCACCACAGTCATTTCCACCATGGTGTTCATTGTGGTGGTAAAGACATTCATTGTTCGTGCTAAACAGCAAATTAGTTTGGGCTATAGAACTAAAACGTTAATGTAAAAACAAAAAAAACATACAATTAATTAAGTTAAGGTAGTAAGAAATATTTTATTCTTTATTATTGCTACAATATTGTTGGTAAATAATAGAACTGGGCGTTCTCTTGGACTGTCAGATAAAAATGCCTATATATATATATATATATATATATGTATATATTATTCAATACATATCATCGCAGCCAACTTAAGGGAAGGTTTCTTGACAGATTGACAAACCAACTGATACTAAAAAACTGTTTGTAGAAATGTTTTAACTGTCTTGCTCAAAGAGTAACATAGTTGAAGAATCCCCCATATATATATATATATATATATATATATATATATAAGTTTTATTCTCACCAAGACTGCATTTCTTGGATCAAAAATACAGTAAAAAAATAATACTGTACTATTTCTAAATGTAATTTATTTCTGTGATGCAAAGCAGAATTTTTAAGCATCATTACATCAGTCTTCAGTCACATGATCCTTCAGAAACCTTTTTTACGAGAAGTAACAAGAGTATGTTTATAATCAACATTTTATTCTTGTCACTCACCATCTCAGAGTTGATTTGTTTGTCTCTACAAAGGATGCGTGTTGATGCTGCCTTAGACTTAGGCCACAAAAAAGGGGTTTCAGTGTTTCTTTTTGGTTCAACCTTCATGCCATTAGCATATGTTATCTTGAAACGCCACCTAGGTTGGCAGCTTGCTAGATTCTGGAACAGAGTTTATGTCAGAGGTGTCAGAGCAGTGCATACTATTAGCAGCTGTGCTTCTCAGCAGCTGTTCCCCCTCCATCCTGCGTCTTTCTCCTGTTCTACATTCTCACAGGAAATTACTGCCATGTATCTCTAACATCCAAAGCACTCACGCCCCACAAAATAGTTGATTGACTGCCTTGTCTCTTAATTCTGAACAGATGACTATTTCTGGAAGGTTTTCTTTAATGAGTTTACACAAGTGAGACGTCCTCACTAATCTACACACACTGAAGTAATGAGTCCAGCCTGTCGTATATGAAACATTCATCTCATTATCAGTTGATATACTCTTAAAATGCAGACCTATCAGACAGTTAGAGTCAATGAAGGTGAGAGGGGTGTTGTGGTAATTGAGAAAGAAGATACATGAGATGGAACAGTTGTTCTCAGGTAAAGAGAAGGATTTTGTGATTCAACGCTTTGATCTTCCCAAGAGAGTCTACAAATCTGTCATTATTTATTCACTCTCATGTCATTCAATACCTAGATTTTATTTCTTCAATAGACCACAAAATGAGATTTAGGCAGAATGTTCCAGCTGCAGTTAAAGGAATAGTTCACCTAAAAATACAACTTCTTAAAAAATATATATTTTGAGAAGTCTCAGTGCTTCATACTGTACAATGCAAGTCAATGGGCTCCAATGTTGTTTGACCCCAACGTTCTTCAAAATATATTTTGTGTTCCACAGAAGAAGAAACAAATTACACAGGTTTGGAAATGACATGAGGGTGAGTAAATAATGGGAGAAATTTTGGGTTAACGAACCCTTTAACATGATTTTTCAGAAATTTGAACTCATTCAGATCTCGTCCCTTTAGCTACACCAGTCCACCCCAGCTCAGTGTTTGTGCTTTATAGGGGGGGTAGGGGAAAAGAACATCACTTCCTTCCAACCTGACACAAATTTTTTCACTCCTCTGCACCTTCCCAATCGCCCCTCTCTCTCTTTCTTTCTTTGGACGCCCATACTGGCCCCTGCATCCCCTGCCACAGTTGAGCAGATTGTGTCTGTATTCCACGCTGCTACCAAACAAAAGGCATGGGACCATTTCTCCAAAGCCCAACGCAAGAACCTGGACATGTGGCGAAAGCAAGCAGAGGTTGGTGTTTTCATTTCTCTAAGTGAATGTTTTCATGCTCCACATCTTCACAATTAATTATGCAGAATGTTTCTTTCAGATATTAGTTTTCCCATTCCCCCTGTCCATTTGCCCTTCCCTGCAAGCTCCCCATGTGTACTTGAAGTATTCGGAAGTCCACTTTTTATTTTGAGTTGAATGTTAATGGTACCTGTTGGATAGTCTTAACTTCTCAGCTCTCTCCGGTAGCAATATTTGATCCAAATCTGACTGAGATGTCAGCCGGCAGGTAACGTCTAAATTCTTCTTGATAGAAGCAATAGAAATACCAGTATCTTGATTCATTGGTGCTCTAAAACCTCCAAAGCTCATTACAAAATAAAAATATTTACTCTCGATTGCTAGAAGCTTGAGAACAGATAAGATAATTAATGAGTTATAATAGTGAGGTGTTTATTCTGTCTCTTTCCTCTGTTTTCTGTGGTCATTAGGTAAGTTTTAAGACATCTTTCTCATTATTAGTGCACAAAGACCCAATCTGTGTCTAATTAGCACCAAGCAGCATTAAAACACCATTTTACGTGGATCAGAGGGCTGGTATTGTTTGCATCGAATATAGCTGAGAACTGCTCAGCAAATAATGAGTGTGAAATCAACTGAGGACTAGACTGTCCATGTGTCTTAAACAAGTTCCTAGAGACTTGCAGTAATTAATTATCATAACTATAAAGTCAGAATTGTATTTTTTTTTATATTTTGCCTTTAAAGAAAAATAAAATGTTTGCCTTTATAATAGCAAATGCCAAATGAAAACAAGAAGCAAGATGCATAAAGGTGCTCTAGTGGGTAAATTTGACCTTCTTAAAGTGTGTGTTGGAGGAGGGTAGTAATCCACTCATAGATTTACTCTGGAAGGGTTTCAAATGTTTTATGTTTACCATGTCAAGCCATTGGAACAGCTTTAAAGTGCAGGTACTGTAAATGCCAAAAGAGTCTCTCAAGGTTCAAGGTAGGTGTTTAAAATATGCACTATGTTGCATCATTTCTATAAATTGAACGTATAATCCATTTTATATTTTACTCATATCTTAATTTCTTTTTCCCATGTTCAGATGAGCAAAAATGTATCAGAACTTCTGTAGATTTTACCTTCAGAAATATTGCTCATCCATTCATTTTCTGCCCATTGTGAAGCCCATTTGCTAGTTAGTTCTTTGTTAACTTCATGAACTCTGAGTTCTTGATTGCCTTGTTTAAAATTTTAAATGACATTTGAGTTGATTTGTCTCCAAATGAAAGTTACATATAGCGCTCTTTTCTTCATCTGTGAAAAGAGCTTATTAATGCTGCGGTAATTGTGGCGAGCTAATTTGAGCTCTCTCTTTGATTGAATTCCTCTCTTTTATTTCTACCATTAGACGACAAAAAAAGGTTATCCGACAATCATAAAAAGCCTTGATCATTTCTAGAAGCTGATCTAGTCCTCACCTCCAGTTTTCATCCCTCAATCCTTCCTTATTATACCTTTTCTCTGACTACTAAGTTGGATATGTTTATCCTCAGATATGAGCCTCTTCTCGTTCCCGTGCTGGCATTGTGCTTGCAGCTTCACCGTGGCTGTGACAGGAAGCTCTCAATGCTGTCATGATGCCTCATTTGAGGAAAAAAGGGAGTTACCAGTCCTCTCTTACTTTTTACATTATGTATTGAGAAGAGCTGACGTCAAAAACTGTTGGAATCCCTCTAGTATGACAATGCAGGACTTCAGGGATAAGCCACGCTTTCACAAGCCTTTGAACATCATAATCGACATGTTTATGTTCTAACCAAGCCCATTAGTGGCATTTAAACATTCTTCGCTGTAGGAAATAACACAGTCTCATCCCGAAGACGTCATACAACTGACGCTTTTGACCATACGTCAATATCCGCCTTTTAGGGTACCCTTAAACGTCTGTTATATGACGATCCTGGGCCGTCATACAACTGACGCTTTACCTTTCATGTCAGTTAGGTGACGGGGTAGGTTTAGGTCTGGGGTAGGGTTAGGATTAGATAACGCCATCTAACCGACGTTTAAGGGGGCCCTGAAAGGCGGATGTTGACGTATGGTCAAAATCGTCAGTTGTATGACGTCTTGGGATTAGACTGTGCTTTAGGAAGAGGTTTCTTCAATCCGGAATATGGTTAGGTATATCTGGAGCAGGTGACCGTAAGTGATAGGTAATAGATGACACACCATTAAATTATGTTTACTCTGCTTCTCTCACCCTTGGAGCTGTTTGGACCCTTACTGCCCTTCTCTTGTAAATGTGATGGTAAGATGGCGGTTTCGGATGAGTTGTTGACCCAGAGGTACATTCAGGCTTAGCAGAAATTCATCCTCATTTTCATGAGCTCCCCTGCAAGTTTTCCCAGCCGTTTCTTGCATGTGTATACAGAGCTTCGGTAAGTGTTGGTTTTTACATCATAAAATGGGTTCTCCTCACTTTAGGCTGATTGTTATTCCAAGCATTTGCCGAGAGTTCAATCACAGCCCATTCATATTTCCTGTGTTAAAGATTGGGGAAAAGTTTAAATCTGAAAGGATAGTTGTCTTCTTGCGGTAGTACAAAGTCATCTATCCCTCTCTTGATTGGGCAGATGGGCCTGTTTGCTTTTGCGCTACCTGCTCGACCTCTGTAATTCTCGGCGAGATCGTGTGTTGCTGTGCTAGACAGATGGCAATGTTTATGCTGGGCCTTTTGTTTGTTGTCAGGCAGTAAGTCTCTCTCCCTGTGGCGGTCATGTTGTGTCTTTGCACAGCCCTATCTCTTTGCCGTGCACATGGCTCATTAGCCGGAGAGCTCCCCCATCAGGAGAGCCAACATACCAAGACATCTGCTTCATCTGGCCCTGCTTGGCCCTGCCGATCTGTGGTGGCCACGCAATTCCTTCCTGCCACGTTGAAGCTCCGCTGGCAGCCATTATAACACATTAAGAGTCCCTGTTTGACTGCGTACTGAGACAAGGTCAGCCAACATCAGGTGTCTCTCTGCATCGATAACGCTGGAGAAGCGCCACCTGCTTTTATTGGCATTTTACGAGTATGATCTCTTTTTTTACAATCTGATCGAATGGCTTAGTACCTTTCCGGCTCATGAATTTCATGTGTTAATCAAAGTGTGAGAGATCATCCAGCAGCGACTGGGATTAAAGGTTCCTCTCGTTCACAGGAGATCAGAAACATCCATAATGAAGAGCTGATGGGAATTCGGAGGGAGGAGGAAATGGAGATGTTCGGATGACGACATGGAAGACGCTCCGGATAGCAAAGATTCGGATGATTCAGGTACGCACTGTTCCAGATTGACAGTCTGTTAAGCAAAAGATGGGAATTTTTCCCAGTTCAGTATAAACAGCACTTCCTCATTCTCTTTAAGAGGTTTCTGAGCACCCACTGCATACAGATTGAGGCTATGTTTACACGGAAACGATTCTGAAGAGAAAACGCGAAAGTGGCGTTTCGTTATCACTTTTTATTCTCCGTTAGCCAAGCGTTTTGGGTGTGAAATCCGCGTGCAGATGGTGATGCAAAAGTCTGTGAAATTCAATGTAGTATGCACTCCAGGTGGCCAAGAGTGCATACTACAACACCACCAAGTCCACGCGCTTGCGTACAACCTTCACAGTAAAGCAAACTTTTCCGTTTCTACCCTTTACACGGGAACACGGCGGTGGAGTGTTTTTCAGATTTCCACTTTGGAGGGTGGTTTCACTTTTATGCATTTTCAAGCCCCAAAACGCCGTCACCGTGTAAACGAAAGGCACATCCGGAATTTTTTTTACGTTTTCACCCGGAATCGTTCTCGTGTAAACAGGGCCTGAATCCACTGGTGATTTGTCAGTTTTATGTGGAACCTTTTCCTGGGTCACACAGTGCTGGTACATTTGCAGATTGAATAACTAGCTAATTTTCACTGAATAAATGAAGACGGGAAATAAAGACTCCAGCTTCATGGAAGGCTCTGGCTGTTTAATGATGCTTGACATATATCTGGATTCAGACTGTGTAACTGGCACTTTTATCCAGCTTTTTTCTATAAACATTCTCTCAGGAAGTAATGAAGCTCATATAATTTCCCTTCCCTGTGAGACCTCAAAGTGTTTTATAATCTTTTTGTATCAGAAACTGTTTTAGACATAAATATAAATTAATGGATGTGGCCTTTTTCCCCAACAAAACCAGGACTGGGAATTGTAAAGACATAATTATTCCATTAACAGTTTATTTAGTACTTATGGCTTTTTTTATGCCAGTTTATGATGTTCTTTGTTTTTTAGTCATTATTGTATTTATTTTATTTCAGTTTTATATTTATCTCTAAAATGAAAAAAAATTGATTGACTTGGATTAATTCAGTTCCTTCTCTGATTAAGACATTCTGAGTTTGAGATTAATTTATGAGTCGTGTACGATTATTTTCTACATTTTCAATCCCCAACCTTAGCTTCTAGGGTGAGTTACATGTCAGACTAGGGAAAAGTTTAAGGTGGGACACTGATCAAAGTTAAATGGTCTCTTTTGAGAGATGGGTTTAAACTTGTGCCACGATCATAAGCACTACGACTCAATGTGTTTGAACCACTAGTCCACTGTTCCAGCTCCAGCATGTTACTTTGATGATTTCACTGAATGAAATCAAATCTGTACAGATGTCTGTAGGCAGCCGAATCAATGGTGGTGGAAAAGTGTAATTTTTGTTTTACTACGCCTGACTTCGTCATACTCATATTGTAGTCAGAATGTGAGTCTGAAACTGCTCCATAGGGTTCTGATTATGAGGCGTGTCTTAACCGAACCAGGAAAAAAAACTCTGCACTAAGATAGTCAGTAGACCTACAACCTATCAGAGCAACGCAGTAAGTCAACTACTTTGCATAGCGCAGTTTTCAACTACAGAACTTACTTATTTTAGAAGTAAAATAATCGAGTGTTGCTTCTTTTACTTGGTCCTCCATGAGTGCGACCAAAGGAGAAACCACAATGACCACAGGCTTTTCATTACGTCCCATCTTCTTAGCGACCATCGGAGCCAGCTGATAAGTTACACTTTTGCCGAATCATGTAGGAAGGACGGCAAAAATATCTTTCCAATCGACAAATGCCTTTATTGCAGTTTTCTGTTCGTCTATTGAAATTAATGCGCTGTCGATTTATTTCACAACAGACACAACAGCGGAATCTATACATCTCAGTTCTCCAGCTGCAGTCATCTTTGAGGGAAACCAGTTAAGCGTTTCTTGATAACGTGATGATTACGTCCCTGAAAATCACCTGTCCATCATCGTATAAAGCCGATCCTGGCAATTTGATTGGCCCGATCATTTTTTGACTTATCATAATTTCTCCTCAATGGATTCGAGTCCAGACTGAACTTCCTGAACCAAAAAATGTTGTGGGCGGGGTTCGGGCTGGCATCCAGGCTACCTGTTACCCACTAGGGTTTCCTAAATGTGGTGGTATTGAGCAGAGCCTGTGTCTACCAGCTACACTTCCAGCTCATTTTAGGTCATTCTTGTCAAAAAAAAAAAACAACCTACTATTATCAGGGTTCCCATGGATCCTTGAAATCATTGAAAGTTTGTGAATCTGAAAAACAAAATTCAAGGCCCTGGAAAGTTTTTGAAAATAGAGAGAGGTCCTTAAAAGTGCTTGAATTTGTTTTGTGCCAGAGCTTTTCTGGAAAAAAATCCCTCCGGTCCAATAATTTGTTATTTCACCAACGCTTTGTGGCCTATGCACACTTGCTTACTTGATTTACGTTAGTTACACGCATTTATGCGTTACGTAATGTTTCCGCGTGAGGTACTTTGTTATTTGTTGCCATGATGTTGTTGCGCACACGAAACTGCTACAATGGCATGTTAACATGGCTGAAACCACTGAAACGTGATGCCTGGAAAATGCAAGTTTCAAGATATTTGGAATATTTTACAATGCATTTGAACTAACATTAACCACATTAAATCCTTGAATTTGAGGATATTGGACCTGAAAAGTCCTTGAAAGGTCCTTAAATTTGAAGTTAACCGAGGTGTGGGAACCCTGTATTAGAGATCCTGTACCATAGGACAGAATCATGGGATAGCATAAACAGATCACTGTGGGATTCCAGTTTCAGTCAATTCTTTTGGCATCTTGAGACTACTTAGCTCACACGTGCACCCTCTTTACAGTAAATGTTAAGGCCCTTATTGACCCCTCATATGTGGCAATTAACTCATGAAATTTTAACATAAATATTAAAGATTCTCCTGTGTACCAGAGACCCTCATTTGTATGCAAATACATGCAAATTATTAAAAGTCATACATTTACCAGGTTTGATTCACACGTCTTCTCATCTGCGACCTTAGTTATTAGAAAACTATGATAACAATCACTGTCAGTGGGTTGTCAGATATTTGAAAGGATGTCACAAGATAGAAAAGGGCAGGAGATCCACACGGTTAATGAAGGAAATAATTCAACAGCCTCCTCGTTTATGAAAACAAATATTTCATACCTGCCAGTAAGACGATCACCGCTGTGAAAAGTGGGAATTTTAGCCATATTAACACCCCAGTCTTCATTGCAAACATACATGTTTGCTTTTATTTTCCCCAGAGTTAATCATTGGTAACGGGCAAGTGTCCTCTGACCATAGCTATATAGTGCAGTGTGCAAACGGGTGCTGCTTTCTTTGCTGTCAGCACCCCTGGGCAGCACAGGTCGATAGATCTGCCTGCCATGTTGCGGAAGGTGAACCGGACCGTTTCTGAGGGCAGCAGCTTCATGAGACGGATCGATAAAAACTGCTTGCTCTCTCAGTCTGTCTCTCTATATCTCTCTCGCTCTTGTTCTCTGTCTCTTTAGTTCTTTCTCCTCTAATTCACACCAAACATGTTTCCAGACAAAACACAGAATCTATAACATGGCAGCTACCTTCATAAAGGATGCGTACTGACGTCCCGTGTGATTTGCCATTCCGTTCTGCTCAGTCTAGCGCAACAGAGTGGCCATTCGGCAAGAATCTGGGGTCTCAAGACCAAGACATCTTTCAAAGACGAACTCCCTTAGTGTCACATAGCATGTTGAAAATATTTAGCTTATGCTGCTAAATGTGTAAATAGACAACTGATAAAAAAAATGACACAGGCAAAACACAAGAATGTGAAGGACTCCAAAGGCGCCACCTTGACCACAATGTCATAAAGTGATTTATTAAAATGTGTTACATATGCAGAAATGCACAACCCCTCAGAAATAATGCTCAATGCTCTAAAGAAATTGATTCCAATATGGTGTGTAACATTAGCAAAATTTTGCAAGCAAAATGATCTGTTGTCAGTACTGTGATGTATGAAGAATAACTCACAGAGAAGTCACGTTCAAAGCAAACTCTCTGTTGGTCAGCATGGTGGATTTGCTTGACCAGCTTGAACCCATTGCAAAATCTGTGTGTGGAAAACTTTCGCTCTCACACAAAATTCCAGATCGCATGGGTTCCTATTGAAATGTCTGAATTTTGCCTGCGGAAATTCACTCAACAATGATAAATTTTACCTCCCCTATGGAGTTTGATGTTAGCATGGTGCCAAGCTTAAAAATAGTCCCACATGATGCACTATTCACTATGCACTACTTACTCAACTTTCTAGTTTGAATTTGATATGATTATTTTGTCATTCAACATCAGAGTATGATAGCTGCGCCCAACCTCTACATAATTAAACCTGCAGCTGTTGAGTGTATAAATACATTCCCCACTTCATTTGTGTACTAAATGATGTACTATACACTATGTAGCTATACACTATGTATGTATGCTATGTACTCAACCCAGTTATGAACATTCCACACTTTAGAATTAATGAATAATTTTCAGTTAATTAAGTACATCATCTTTTCAGTGATAACACACTTCTCTATTTATGCTACAAAACGGCAAATAGTTGTGCTAGAATATGAATTGGGATGCATCTAATTTGATACTCTAAGCATACGAAATACAAAAAACACAAATATGGTAAAAATATTGGTAACACTTTATTTGAAGGGGTGTGCATAAGACTGACATGACACTGTCTTAAACATGACATAACACCTGTCATGAACATGAAGGAGTCTTTATGAATGTTTATGACTGTTGTCATTAAGTGTCATTTGGTAAATTATGACACTTTTAATGCAAAGTTGACATTGTTTAAAATGTCTTTGTTATGACAACTTGACATTAACCAAGAAATCGTAACTAGTCCAACGTGTTCCACTTTACTTGAGGTAAAGGGAAATATTAATGACACTGTTGTTAAAGCATTTGACAGTGTAATGACCCTTAATGACATCTTTATAACTAGTACAATGTGTTCCACTTTACTTGAGGACAAGTCAAATATTCATGTCACAGTTATAATGGTGTCATGACAACCAAAGTTAAAACCAACCATAACATATGACAGGGTAATGTAATGTTAACATATTACAGGTTAACAGGTTATGATTTCTTGGTCAAGACATTTTTGTCTTGGTTAATGTCAAGTTGTCATAGCAAAGACATTTTAAAAAATGTCAACTTTGCATTTAAAGTGTCATAATTTACTGAATGACACTTAATGACAACAGTCATAAACATTCATAAAGACTCCTTCATGTTCATGACAGGTGTTATGTCATGTTTATGACAGTGTCATGTCAGTCTTATGCACACCCTTCAAATAAAGTGTTACCAAAATATTACCTTAGAACTACAATGAACTATATTTTATTAATACTTTTCGGTCCTGAATGAAATACAAGCAATTTTACTTGTATACACCATCTTGGATTGCTTGTTGCATGCAATTGTGGGAATTTCTTTAAATTGGCTGGCTACCTTTTGTGACACTTAAAGGGATACTCCACTTTTTTTGGAAATAGGCTCATTTTACTAGCCTGGATGCCAGCCCGAACTCCGCCCACAACATTTTTTGGACGGAAGTTCGGTCTGGACTCGATCCATTGAGGAGTAATTATGATCAGGCAAACAATGTTCGCGGCAATCAAATTGCCAGGGCGGGCTTTATACGATGATGGACAGATGATCTTCGGGGACGTAATCATCACGTTATCAAAGAGCGCTGAACTGTCTTCCCTGCATCAGCTGAATAATTGAGATGTACAGATTCCGCTGTTGCGTCTGTTGTGAAATAAATCGACAGCGCATTAATTTTAATAGACAAACAGAAAACTGCAATCAGGGCATTTGTCGATTGGAAAGATATTTTTGCCGTCCCACATGATTCGGGAAAAGTGTAACTTATCAGGTGGCTCTGACGGTCGCTAAGAAGATGGGACGTAATGAAAAGCCTGTGGTCGTTGTGGTTTCTCCTTTGGTCGCACTCATGGAGGAGTAAGTAAAAGAAGCAACACTCGTTATTTACCTTCTAAAATAAGTAAAGTTATGGCTACGATTTGTATTTGACAACTGTATGCAAAGTAGTTGACTTACTGCGTTGCTCTGATTGGTTGTAGGTTTACCGACTAGCCAATTGAGTGCAGAGTTGTTGTTTTTCCTGGTTCGGTTACGACACGCCTCATAATCAAACCCATACGGAGGGGTTTCAGACTCATCCTCCGATAGGAAAATGAGTATGACGAAGTCAGGCTATCATTTTACCACTCCCCAGAGTTAAACAGTTGGGTTTTACCGTTTTCGAATGTATTCAGCCGATTTTCTGATATTTAGAATAATATCAGTAACCAGACAGTTTCTGGTCTCATTGACTTCCATAGTATATTTTTTTTCCTACAATGGAAGTCAATGAGACCAGAAACTGTCTGTTTACTGACATTCTTCTAAATATCAGAAAATCGGCTGAATGGATTCAAAAACAGTAAAACCCAACTGTTTAACTCTGGGGAGTTGTAAAATGAGTCTATTTCCAAAAAAAGTGGAGTATCCCTTTAAAATGCAGCCTAGGTAGGTTTTGGGGACAGGTGACATCGTGTTTACCCGCAGACTTCCGATGATGTTCCTAGCCTAACCTGTCTTCCCTTATCTTCCACCCACGTCACTCAATCGTTCATCGTCTCCATCTTCAGAGACGCATAACCAAAGAGCCTCGCGATCAGGCAGTCAGCTGTTCCTCCCTCTCCCTGCCCAATCTGAGAGAGACACACTTCTCGGTCTAATCCCGTTATCTCTTCCCACTAGAAGCGGCGCAGAGGTGGCGTCTCTGATCATCGAGTTGTTAAGAGACGGCTGAATGACGGAATGCCTCGGTGTGAAGAACCCTTTTGCGTCCGTTTTAATTACAGCCATTTGATAACAATGCCCATGGTACATTAAGTCAAGCATTAAGTAATACACTTTCTCTCCATTTAATCCTCTCTAATTAGCCTCTGAAAGCAAAAGGAACGCAGCTGTGGGACTGAGGGTCCTTTCATCTCAGTCCATCAGAAGAATTCTCTAAGCAGCTTTTGAGGAACACTGTTTGCTTCGGCCGTATCTTTCATTTTACCTTTAGCAGGCCTCGCCACCCCGTGAATTATTACTCTGCCTCTTCTTTTTCGGTTGCATCATTGGTTTTCACCCCTGCCGCCTTCTCTCGTGTGCCTCTGTCTGCTTATTTCTCTTTCCTGTCACCAATGGAATTGTCATTTTTAATATCTCCTCATCTCTCTCTCTGGCCTCCCAGGGCCGCTGGCTCAGGTGGAGGCTTTGAAAGAGGAGAACGACAGTCTGCGGTGTCAGCTGGATGCCTACAGGAACGAGGTGGAGCTTTTGAAACAGGAGCAGGGTAAAGCGCAGCCCCAGCGCAGCGAGGAGGACACCACCCGCCAGCAGCAGCTCAGCTTCCTGCAGCAGGCTCTGCAGGGCATGCAGAAGGTACACACACACACTGAACAAGGTATACAGAAAAAAAACTGTAATTTTTTTAAGCAGGGTTTTTGTCTTGAATCCAGTTGAAATGTGTAAAAATGCTTAGTAAAGTAAGTTTATTTGATGTTATTATTTTATATTATTATGAGTATTATTGTTAAGATGATGTTTAAAGGGATAGTTCACTTTGAAATACATTTTTGATATGTTTTAACTTACCTCAAGGGCATCCAAAATGTAGGTGTCTTTGTTTCCACAGTATTTTCAATTTTGACATTTTTAGGTCAAACCATTCTTGTCTGTCAGTCATATAATGCAGTTTTATGGGGTCCACCTCAAAGAGCATGCACAGAGAAGTCCAAATTAAACATGATTTAATGACTCGTAAATGTAAGTACACATTAATGGCCTAAGACACGAAACGAGCGGTTTGTGTGAGAAAACAGTATTTATGTCATTTTTACCTCGTGTAACCACAGCCACGTCCAAGTGATCTCTGATGCTGCACTCAAGTCCTCCTGGGAAGTTCGTACGTACGAGGTGGGAAGTTGTGTTTACGACGTGACGTGCGTTCAAGTCAGTTTTGACGGAGTAAAATGGCGGTGTACCTTCTTTTAATGAATTACACAAAAATACAGCAAGGTTTCTTAACTCAGCTAATAAAAAAAAAATGAAGATCAAAATGCGCTTCAGGTGTTTCTTTTTATGTTTTATTAGCTTATGAAGCCAATGTAAACTCTATCATTTGGTATAATTTTTTTATTACAATAATATCATTTTGTGCAGAGAGCTTTCTTTATAAATGAAAAAGCCTTACAATGTCAATGAGTCAACATTGAAATTCAATTAAAATTTACCGTCAACAGACGTTGAATGAACGTTCCTTACTGATACGCCCCCAACTCGTACAGATCGGGGCTTAAAGAAAATCTCGAGCTCCCCACTGGTATTTACGACATTGTGGTTGCGTTCAAGTGCGTTCAACTCGTAATTACGATCACGCAGCATGAGGACGCGGGCGCTTCGGTCTGCACAAGTGCCGGAAAACATCGGAAGTGATCTCTCGGCGGTTGGGAAAAAAATTCAACGTTGTCTGTTGATATATCAAAATTGTCTTCCATTGCGATTTCCTGTATATCTAAATGTGTTTAGATCTTCAAAGTGAAAAATAACGCTTCCGAAATCACTGTGTAAACAATGAGTGACGTACACGTGCGAGATACCACTTCCTGTGCTTTCCGCTTTAGATCACTTGGACGTGGCTGTGGTTACATTTGGTAAAAACAATATAAATACTGTTCGTTTTCTCAAACAAATCGTTTGTTTGGTGTCTGTAGGCCATCAATTTGTACTTACATTTACATGTAGTTTCATTAAATCATGTTTAATTTGGACCTCTCTGTGCATACTCTTTGAGGTGGACCCCAAATCCCTGCATTACTGTATATAACTGTCAGACCTAAAAATATCAAAATTGAAAATACTGTGGAAACAAAGACACCTACATCTTGGATGCCCTTGAGATAAGCTAAAACATATCAAAAATTATTTAAAAGTGAACTATCCCTTTAAGTCGGCATAAAAAACAATTGCGCTTTTTTTAAGTCGCTTTTTGATCTTATTATAAACTATTCATCCATGCATATTTAGCCGTAAAAAAAAATATTTTGTGTTAAAACCAGATAATGTTCCACCCATTGCGTCCCTTTGTTACAATTGACTCTAATCTCCTATTTTGATCTGCCTGCATCCAATCAACAACCGAATCATAGAACCAAGTTCCCCGCCGCTAATCCATTTCACTTGGATGTACATCACAATACAGAAGAAAATATCTGTCTAGTTTTTTATTACATCACGACTTTAAGTCTTGCGTTTTTATAAAATATTTGAAGTTCCTTATGCCACTGGCACATGTTTGTTTAGATATTTTCACTGGAAAATGACAAAAATACTGAATAACAAAATCATATTTGTGTGTTGAACTTCATGCGGAGCTGCTGGATGTGTTTGAAGACATGGGCAAACGCCTGTCGTGATGTGGCACAGTTAAGTTCGGGAACCAAAAACGTGTCGTTTCAAAAAGCAGCATGGGGTGGTCCATTGAACCGTCACTCATCGAGTGTGTATTTACAGTCTCACACACCTACTGTTTTCTCACTCGGTTAATATGGTGTTGTTGAGCGTGAGAATTTTTAGAGCAGTTTAACCACAGGGAGTCCCGAGCCGAAACGCTTAATTTCTACAGAGCATCCAGGTCATCAATCACAAACACACACAAAATAATAAACACAAGAGATGTTGAACATGTGGAATCATGGAAATGTTGTCTGCCCACATAGGCACATACTGTGGACGTGTCCCACCGATCAAGCACTTTCATCTCTATTACCAAACGTTATCTTATCTTCTCCCAAGGACCGTTGCTATTTTTAGAACAGTCTCCCGCTATCGTCCTCTGTCCTTCATTGTTCTTTTCCACTCAGAGTAACCTAGAGATTTGATGGCGATTTTTAGCCACATTTGTTTTCCCAAACCGTGCATTCACACAATACAAACTCACATGGTCAGGGTAAAATCTGTTCCATGGTCCATCTATTTTTGTACACACTCAATTCTGTATCCATCAATAGAACGCAAAGGATCCTGGTCACCCTCATTCTAGTTCTATAAGCCCAGCACATACAGATGTTTCACATGACTTTGACCTTGCCATTATTAAGCCATGAAGGAGACTGAGAGGGGCGTTTGTCTCACTTTAAAGGTGTGTGCTTTCTGCTAATGAGCTCTAATCGAATTCTGCATATTGAACGTTGCTGTGCCATGAGATGAACTCGCTGCATATGAACGATTTGTTCGAGTTTAAAACGGGGTGTTCTCTGATCTGAGCCTGTGAAGACAGCATGTTATTCTGTCACGTGAAGTGAACAGTGTAGGCCATTGCTCAGAGTTGAATCACTTTCAAATGGCAGGCGAGGCGGCTGAGATGTTTTCGGTCCCGGCACTCAGAGCGTGTTAAACTCACCCCTCGGACTGATTTATTCATGATGAGCAGGGCATGAAGTCAAACAAAAAGGTTACATCACCACAGTTTATGTAGCTCAGATAGCTCCTGGCGTCTGAATGCTGAGCAGGAACAGTAATGAGAAATCTGAGCAGTCTGGAGCTCCTCGTGGCTTCTGCCTTATTAGGTTTGTCAACAAATTAACATGCTTAGAAACAGGGTTTGAGGTAACACCAAGCATGCCGCACAAGCCCTGAAAAGTGAAGACAAAACATCTCGATCGCCCCCGTTGGCTGGTCCTAGTATAGGTCATAAACCCCGCCTTCTCATGTTATTTAACAATACGTGATAGGGGTGTAACGATACCCTTATGTCACGATTCGATACATCATGATACTGAACTCACAATACGATATTATTGAGATACTCAAAGACATATGGTAAAAGGTTAACAAAAAATGTGCTGTTGATTAAAATGCTAAATTTGATATTACATTGTGGGTTTAAATGAACAGGCTTGGACTCTGGTGCTTGTAACCCAAGGACAATGGCGACACCCAGAATAACAATATTCATGATTTTGAAGCTGAAATTACCGAGTTATTGTAGATGAAAATGCTTGCACGCTTTCAATGACTAGATATATTGAAAATAATCACAACCACTTTGTACTGGTAACATCAGACATTTGGCATTATCAGGCAGGACCCACAAATATCCTCCCATTGCATTATTATACATTATAATTACATTATATTTAGTAGTTAAATGTAGTACTTACACTAAAACTTGGTAAACTTGAATTTTTTTCTCACCAGTAATTTTTATTTTGTAAAAATGTATCCACATATACATGCTGTTGCGATTTATTGTGGCGATATGTATTGTTACACCCCTAGTACGATAGACCAACTAAACAATGGGCTCTATGCACAACGGTATTTCCGGTGAAGGTTTAAGGATGCTCGATAACTTCCGCTGATCGTAGAGTCCAATGCAATACCGAGAATTTATATTGAATTTTATACTCCATGGTTATACTAAAGAAACGTTAGTCACAAAAACAGATAAAACAGACACCCCTCGTTGTGTTTATGCTTCTTTTTAAAATTATATTAAATAAACATAACTATATATAAAATTACATCTAAACGCATGTACGTTTCATTTCAAAGACGGGAGGACAGTAAATTTTGAAGACTCTGCCATAATCCCGTTTTCCTCGGGTTTTCTCCGCTTTAATCTACACAACCGGAAATGGACGAGCATCCTTGCGTCAAATGCAGAACTTATGTGTGCATATAGCCCATTACACTTTAAATATCGTTTTCTGTTTCTGTGTCTGTCATTTACTGTAGTTTTTACTGCGCGCTGATGTAATTTCAAGATTTTTTTGTTTTTAAAACAAGTTTGTTTTTAGTTTGTTATTTGATGCGGTGGTGGTGACATCATGATTGACAGCTGTGATTGACAGGTTCTCTGAGCGAAGTAGTCACTTATGCCTCGTCCACACGAAGCCAGAGCTTCCCCTATCCGATAATTTTTTTTCCTCGTTCTAAAAAAAAGTCCGTAAACACGGCGGCGTCTCGAAAAATATCTGCGTCCACACGAAACCACTGAAACCGATGTAGTGAGACATCCCAGACCAGTATGCGGCGCTGTAATTCTGCCATAGAGATACACTAAAAATGCGAGAAGAAGACTTAGAGCATGCGCATAAAACCTTGCGCGCTGTATAGGCAGTAAAATAAAAGGCTATGAAATATTATGCACCGTTGCTTATTTTCTTTTTTACCAAGAACTTTATTGAACAACCATAAATTGCCTGGTACAAAATAGGGAGTCAAGATCTTCGATTAGTTAGCGGACTCAGAAAGCTTGCCACAAAGACCGGCAAAAGTAACAAATGTGTCAAATATAGACATTTTAATTCGTTATTAATAAACTAATGTTTTCTGTGTCATTCTTGACTGAAAAGAGGAAGTTGATGATGATGCTGACTCGCCACTTCACAGTAATTGTGAACGCGCCTATGGAGTAACGTAGCTAATGCACTTCATACGGATTAGGCTATACGAGAGAGTAGCCTATCTGTTTCTGTTCGTTTTTAATTGTTGTTTGTCGATGTTGTTTAAACGTAGCCATTTCAAGATTTCTATATATTTCTGAGTTTTCGGTTCATTTATGAGACGAGCTCCAGTTCACGAGCAATGCAAGTTATTTCGCGCCGGGGCGTCCACGTCCTGATGGCTATGGCTATTCTCTGCCTATATTTGCTTCTTATTTATTAAATCCAGGTAACTGGTTGATGAAACATTTATTAAAATAAAGATAAAATTGTTAAAAAAATGAAATTCACTTCAAAGAAGGGCTTTATAGAAAACAAAACTTAATGTGGTCAAAATTCAGGTCTCCCGATATAGCCTATTGCGCATATGCATGCGGTTCACTTTTCATAATCAACATAGATTCAATAAAAGAATAACATATTTAAACATACATATTAAACTGAATAGGCCTACATTCTTTAATGGATATAACACGTAGCCTACGCCTAACCTACAGAAAAACGTAATGTCGGAGTGGAACATTTGGGGTGCGTTTTTTGAATAGCCAAAATAATCAAATAATTCCCATCGATCATCGAATATTTTTTTTGCTTTAAATCCCCATCCCTATAAAATACGAAATGTCTTTACCAGACAACAGACAAGCAGCAGACGAAAGAAAGTATAGGCCTAAAAAACAAAAACATTCAAGTAAATAATAAATAAAGGAATACAAGAGGCTCAGAAGTTTCTGCCGATTTATATTATATTATTATTATACAAGCAGTTTGGCAGTTGTTGTTGTCTGACAAGTCGAACACGTGGGGTGATGACAGCATCGTTTTCACAAAATATACGGATTGGCCGTACATCACGAAAACGCAAGGGTGTCGTTTTCAGATTTATCCACCTTGGGACCCGGTTTCAAAAAATAGCGGTTTCACTCTCCCAAAACGCCGGATCTAAGAGTTCTCAACGGGTTCGAGATGGCCCGACAAATCCCGCACGGAACCCGCGGGTTCAGGCCGGGTTCGAGGTCGAAAATATAAGCAAATGAACTCGGGTTTGGGTTCGAACCTCGGACTTAATCTCTTGCCACCCAGTAAAAACAAACAAATTATTATAATCATCGCTGCTGTTCACCGTAAAGAAAGTCTGGCTGCTGCGTGCAAAGTCCATCGCGGGTGGCTGGCAGAGGAGAACACCGCCTCAGTCTATCCACTGTGGACGCACTGATCTTCCTCCACGATGCCTATTATAAGCATATGATTATGTTTGTAGGCTAGGTCTATTTTGTTTCAAAACTCGTAGCCCGCCTGTTGGTTTCGGAAACGCGTCGGAAGACAAGGAAAAGGAAAAGAGAATCTGACTGCGTGAGAAACCTGACAGAGTCCCGCTCTCGGTCGAGCTTTATACTCATTGGCGCGAGCTCAAAAGCAGCACTGGATGCAACGGTGATGCTGACCTGGCGATCTCTGTTGATGGACTAGTAAGTCAACCTTTCTACGTTTGTGCTCATTTTATTTTGTGATTTCACCGGAATGAATGAGACGCTGCAACGGCAATAGACGTTGTACTGAGAACGCGTGCGCGTCCGGAGTCGGGCCGTGGCTCGGGTTCGGGTCGGATATCCATGTTGATGTGTCGGGTTACATCGGGTCGAGCTTCAAAAGCCACGGGGCCAGGTTCGGTCGGGTAATAATTTTCAGGCCCGTTGAGAACTCTACCGGATCCTGTGTGGACGAAACGCCAATCCGATACAAAGATGTATACGGATCCAGCGAAACGCGTCTTCGTGTGGACGGGGCCTGAAGCACCAACATGCACCGACTTTTTTTCGTGATCTTTGGAGGACTGAGGAGATTGGAGCTTTAAATGAAATATCTAAATTTCAGTAATTAAAAAAAGTGCTGGAGCGTGTTCTTGCGATTGATTTTGCGAGAGTGAGGCCTTGATTTCACGGCTTTACTTCCTGCTCACGACTGCGCATGTCTGGTCCCAAAATCGCTACTGCGCATACTCAAGGTCCAAGATATATCGGGACACACATATCGGGGACACTGACGGCTTCACTTCTGACCAATGGAAGAGAGCGAAGGGGCGTTGTCCATCTTTCTTCAGTCTATGTAACGTTACATACTGTAACACGTTTTTACAATTTTGACCATTTTACCATTAATTCTATTCAGAAATGTCTATTTCGCTCTTTAAAAAAAAGAAAACAAACAAACAGTTTGTACTGACACACACACTGACTTTGAGATCGGAGACTGCGCTGCGCACACACAGACACAGGAGCACAGAAACCTTTTGTTAACACTGCTCCACGACTTTTATTAATAAACTAATGAATTGCTACATTATACAGGAAATAAGAGGGAAATAATAAGCATTTCAACTCTGTCAACTTTTTTTTTTTTTTTTGACATGTTGAATTGAACAACACAGTTCAACAACACAGCTCCAATGGAGCAATTCACATGACATTTTACTGGGCATTTGTATTAATTCTAGAAATCTATTACAATCCATAAAAAGTTGTGTGTAATGAAGTAAAATGAGTAAAAGTATATAGCACACTAACTGGAATTGTATTGAATACTTGGTGGAAAAGCCTTTATTTGCAGTGTCAGCTTCAAGATGCTTCCTATATGAACAAATGAATTGCTCACTTAGGTGGGATTTTGGTCCAATCTTCTAAACACTTTAAATCTTGAATATTCCAGTGGGTTCTCTTGTGAATCTTGATCTTCAGTTCCTTCACAAATGCTCTGTTGTGTTTAAGTCTGCTGATTGACTGGGCCATTCCAACAACTTTATTTTCTTCCTCTGGAACTTTTAGAGTATGTATTAGATCATTGTTCTGCTGGAAGGTCCACCCGTGTCTCATCCTTATCATCCTGATTGCCTATAGGCGGGTCCACAACGCGCTTAAACTCTGTCCCATACATGTCCGCTAGCAATTCCACCATGTAGCCTAAATCAGCGAATCTGCCATGGTGCGAGCGCAACTGGCTTTAAAGGGAATGGGAGATAAGACTCTGATTGGTTTATTGCACGTTATGCCCAAAACATGCTCATTATCTCAATTAAGTCCCTGTAAATTACTGAATTGTGGAGTTAAAACAGTTTTTCACCATTGCTATTTTCCAGATTCTTTGGTGCAGGGCTAAAACAGGGATCCATGACGCACTTGGAGCTTCTGAGTTCATGGACACGCCCCTTCTAGTTGCACGCAGTGAGGCCACTGAGACTGGCCCCTCCCCCTAACAATAGAGCACATTCGCACCAATTTGGTGCTCAATCACCAGAGTTACTGCCAGTACTGATTATTTTCTACAGCCTACAGATTTACTAGCTAGCTATGCCTTCAACACAGAAATGCTTAGGCTAATACCTGGATGTGATTCCATGTACAAAACAGATTGTGTCTTTATTTAAATTTCCTAAAAACGATCACATCAAGAAGAGGTGGATCCATTTTGTGTAGAGCCAACCTTGATGGAGAGCTGAGGATCATCGCCTACACCCGCCTCTGTAGTGATAATTTTACATGGGATCGTTTTATAAACTTTCGTCGGAGACAACTGGGATTCACTGATAGTCCGCTGTTACTGGTAAATGGGGCCGACACGTCTACTATCTCCTGCCTCGGCCGTAATCTCCAGACCCGAAAGCAGTGTCAGCTAATATTAGGGTTGCAAAGTTTCCAGAAACTTTCCAGGATTTTCAGAAACTTTCCAGGATTTTTCGGAATCTTTCCAGGATTTTTTGGAAGTTTCTGGAAATTTACCGGAAATATTCAGCCCCTCTGCAACCCTGAGCTAATATTACCGTCGGCAGCTTTCCCGTGAGTGGGTGTGGTTTCGAGCGCAGCCATAGGACACGCCCCCAGCGTTTTAAGAGCAAGAATACTGCAAATTTTTTCAAGATTTTTGATAGCTTATTTTATGTACTGGCTGGCTCTTTTATCATTCAAATCTGGCTGGGTGTCTTAAGAACACATTTTCTGTGGTGTGACAAACTCAGAACACATACTTAATTTTGACTTTACAGGGACTTTAAGAGAATAGAGACAACCCTTTTAGACCATGCGCTGGGCACGGTCAAGAATTTTCCCGTCATTAAACTAGCAAAAGTGGATTCTGGACGTGCTCTAAGTGCACTTATGCCATGCGCTAGACTCCTTAAAACAAGGCCCTGTATGTGGCTAGTTGATGGTGGAGTGATGTTCCCTCCACTTGTGGATAATAGCCCCAGGGCTTGTAGGAACATTTAGGAGTTGTGAAATCCATCTGGAACCAGTGCTGTTGTTATGCGGCGCAATTTATATTTGAGATGTTTACCTCTACCCAACATGGGATGTTTGTATACTTGCCTTTTCTAATCGAACATACACTAACCCTAGCTGATTCTAAATCTAAATACTTAGTAAAATTAGCTGCTGACTTGCCCTGGTGAACAGGTGCATGCTATTGCATTTGTGTTATGTATTGTATTGCATGTAAATAGATGGATGTAACAGCTTGAACTGATCTACTACAACAACTCTTCCTTCTTCCAACACTGCTTGTGTGTGTTCCCAGGGGTGGGGTTTATGTACATTTTAAGGTTAGTGATGTCACTAACCTGGAAGAAATGTTGTGTGTCCTTACCAGCCATTTTAGTCCTTAAAAAATGATTTCTTTAAAAGCAAATATCTTCCATTGCATTGAACTTTGAGTGTTGTAACTTTGCAGCAACATTACACACTGAACTAAAGTTAGAAAAGTAATAATAAATAATCAGCCACTCCTTTAAAAAGAATTGCGTGTCTGAATACGTATTTCCCTCACTGTACATTTTAATATAGATTCGGTTGGCAGACACACACACACGCACTTCTCCAGAGATTGGCCTCTGGCAGCACAGAGTTTGTATGTATATCCAGCTTTGGATTTAATCAGTCCTTCACCTGAGCCACTACAGACATACAAACATCCTCAAGGCACAAAATATATTTACTCGTCTCTGACTGAAATGCACACCGTCCAAATATCACTGGCACAGGACCTCTGGAGGTTGGGGAACAGCTGTCATATCAGGTGCATATTGTTGAAATGTCTTTATGAGCTAGAGGTAATCAAATAAGGCCATATTCAACACAGTCATAACTTCTGAGATTGAATTATTTGATAGCAAGACGTCTCAAAACATAGGAGCATTCTTGAGACTGCATATTTGGGCATTGTATGTTGTCTAGGTCAAGAACGTATACGTAATACATGGGTCTATCTATCCATTAGCATTCCAATTCATCTCAAAACGTATTTGCTCGAAATTGGCACAGGACCTCCTAAAAGTACTTGATATCATATATGCATCGTACATTAGTGATGCGCGGGTTCGACTTGTGCCCCGCGGGTCGAGGTTGGGGCGGGTAAAGAAATGGTCACTTTATTTGCGGGGCGGTTTGGGCGGGTCATTAATAATTTTTTTTTATTATTTTTTTTTTTATCCATTTATGTTGCTTGTAATTTCCAGCCTATATCAAATATTTGGGAATATCTATTTTCATATTTTATAAGGTTATTTGATAGCCTTAAGCGTGCCACGTAGCCGTGGCGACGTAAGTTGCGTGAGGTTCCCACCTTTGGTGTCATGTGACACATCACGGAAGCGGCGCGCCAAGCAGCTCCCGCCGCCAGCCTCGACAACAACAACAACGGAGAAATATAAGTGAAGATGGAAGACGAGGTGCGGGAGAAATTGAGGTCAGGAATATACATGATTAAAAGAAAAAAGGCCAGGCTGCTAAATCTAATGTTTGGGAGCGGTTCTCGTACAGTAGTTGCAGGCTAGCAGGAGACAACAGTAGTCTCGGCTACCTGAAGTGCAACTCGTGTGAAAAAAATATACAAACAGTAGCGCCACAAAATGTCCACTTTCAGCATGTCAAGACATATTTGTGGGGGTCTTAAGAAATAAAAAAATGGTTTAGCCTATTAGATGAATACAAATGCTGCTTTGTAAATGTTTATTAATATGACCTGATTTATGGTTCATATTCATAATTCGTCTGTTGTTGCCAGTTTACAAGTCAATGTTTCCAAGCACTTTCAGGCTGAAATAAAGGCTATTTTCATTTACATTACAATGCCTAGTAGCTACTATGTCTATTTAACGGTTGCGGGCGGGGGTTGTAAAAATAGAGACAGTGGTGCGGTGCGGGCTGGGGAGGGCCAAATAATTTCATAAAAGCTGATCCCGGTCATCACTATCGTACATGATTTCATCATGTATAATTTTCATCATACCTCAATTTGATTTAGGATTTAATTTTTAACTATTTTAATTTCAATTTAAAAGTTGCTGGTAGAATATGCAAATAATTACAAAGAGACGGCAAAAAACACATTGAATTGAATAATGTAATGTTGCAGTTCCACACTGGCCAACTGGCAGGTAACTCTGTGTTTGTTTACTAGCCAATGCGGAGCCAAGCACATGACATGCAGGAAAACATGTACATCGTGGTCACGGAATTGATTCGTTCCCCACGACTTTACAATACATCAGCATAGGCGTCATTTATGGGGGGACAGGTGGGACATGTTTCCACCACTTTTTGCCAGGTCGAAATATTGTCCCCACCACTTCTGAAACATCTCACGGCACGGATGTACCAATACAAATAAAACATCTCCAGTTAGCTAGCAGCATTCGTTTCATTCGTTTTGTTCGATGAGAGATGATCTAGCACTAAAATGTGTTGTCTTCAGCTGACGCACGCTGCTAATCCGTCTGTGGAGGTTTCATTCGTTTCCGGTGAAATCACAAATCAAAATACACACAGCGTGTCTGCTGCTTCTGGGTTTTAGTCCGCACTCGTACAGTTTTTTACCCTCATCAAAACCAGAATGTTTTTCAGTGGTTGTATATCAATACACATACGGTTTTGATGAGCGGAAAGTGTGCTTAGAACCCAGAACCTTCTGAAGCACGTGAGGCAAAAATTCTGCCACTGGACCATTACTATACATACACATCATTAGGCAAATTTGTGTATTTATTCATGTCAAGATTCGCCATACTGAACAACATATATTACATCTCATATGCGACCAATTAGACCCAAAGTACCATAACATTTTTGAGTCGCACCTTCACATCTCTTGTATACATTTTATTTATTTACATCTAGGTAAGCTACAGGAATCATCTTTCTAGAAAACATGACCTTCGTTGAAAGAGAAAAAAATAATAAATGCGTCATTGTCCCCAGCACTTTTGAAAATGCCCTTCCAAATGCATCTCTCTCTCCCAGCACATTTTGAGACCCAAACTGGTGCCCATGTACATCAGTTCCACGATTTACTGAATTTCATTACCCTTCGTTTTGAGTGAATCAGTGCACACAATATAATTTGTTTTACTCAATATACTAAATAGGGGCTGTAGTCAACCAAAGAAATCCTTGGTCGAACCAAAGTCTTGTCCTGCGCAACGATTAGTCGACCAAAAAAAAAGACTGTTTTGATTGAACATTTTTGAGCAATTTTCATAGAGCATTTACAAAAAACAACAACGAAAAAACATCAAAAATATATAAAACTATAATAATAATGCAATTCTTTGCAAATTAAGTGATTTTTTTAACTGCAAAGTGAGGAGCACTGTCCTGACAGTCACAATCGCGCACCTGATCACACCATACGCTACAAAAAAAAATAACGTTAACTGCTATCTGCCACATAATGAAAAATCCTAACAAAAGCTCTCGTTTATACAGAGGCTGTATATTCTTCTTTACTTTCAAAGCTATGGGTTAACTTTCGTTCAGCCGACTCTAGGCGTTTTAAAACAAACACACAAAAAACCCAAATAGCCTAAAAAACAATCCTAATTAATAACAGGCTGTATTGTAGGACCGCATTTAGGTTTATTTTCGTTCTGTTACATTATTTAGGCTATTTTCAAATGCCTAAAGTGTACAAATAAAAACAAAAACATATAAAGAAAACACAATCTATTGAGTCAGCATGATAAAGCCCGTTAAAAGGGACTGCTCACGTCTTTTGCGCGCTAAGTTCGTTTTCAAATGTAGGCGCGCGCATAATGGAAACGCGGTCACGGTGCGACGCACTCTTAACCCTGCTTAACCCTGTTTAGCTTCTAGGGCTGTAGTCAACCAAAGAATCCTTGGTCGACCAAAGTCTTGTCCTGCGCAACGATTAGTCGACCAAAAAAAAAGACTGTTTCTGATTGAA
Organism: Hybognathus amarus; assembly: GCA_030378365.1. Lineage (NCBI taxonomy): Eukaryota > Metazoa > Chordata > Actinopteri > Cypriniformes > Leuciscidae > Hybognathus > Hybognathus amarus. Next base: position 69,219 of record JAQIUQ010005064.1, on the reverse strand, counting down.
CATTTTTGAGCAATTTTCATAGAGCATTTACAAAAACAACAACGAAAAAACATCAAAAATATATAAAACTATAATAATAATGCAATTCTTTGCAAATTAAGTGATTTTTTTAACTGCAAAGTGAGGAGCACTGTCCTGACAGTCACAATCGCGCACCTGATCACACCATACGCTACAAAAAAAAATAACGTTAACTGCTATCTGCCACATAATGAAAAATCCTAACAAAAGCTCTCGTTTATACAGAGGCTGTATATTCTTCTTTACTTTCAAAGCTACGGGTTAACTTTCGTTCAGTCACTCCAGGCGTTTTAAAACAAACACACAAAAAAACCCAAATAGCCTAAAAAACAATCCTAATTAATAACAGGCTGCATAATGGAAACGCGAGTTACGGTGCGACGCACTCTTTTTTTTTCCAAGTGCGTCCACGCCACATCGAGATAGAAACATATAGTGGATAAAAACATAAAAACCAAAACAAGTAGCGCTCTGAATTTGAATGAATACAGCTATATCGCTTACTAACGCGCAGCAGCAGCGCAGCCAGCCACAGTGGCGGACCGAGTGTTATGTGTGTGCGCTAAACTGTGGCGCTGTTAAAGAATAGCCTAAATTAAAGCATTTAAAGTTGGGGATAAAACATAGGCTAATTATATTTAGAATACAGATAATATATAACTGCTTATAAAGGAATAAATATCTAGGAGTAAAATCATCTGAAAATTTCTTTCTACTGGTAAAGAAAACTGGTCGACCAATAAGAATGTGTGCAGACGACCAATACGGCATCGACGCCAATTAGTCGACTAAGCTGCTAAGTCACAGCCTGAATACTAAATCATAGCCACTGCTTTTAATAATTGGTTAAACGAGAGAAGATTCTCTTAAAGGGTGGTTTACTGCTCTTTTTCTTTGCATGATTCTGTTTATGGGGTGCAATATAACATGTATCCGTGAGTTTTTCTTTTTTTAAAAGTCTTATTTTTCATAAATTTCACCTTTATTGTCAGCCGCGCTCTCCCTCTGTCCCCTGAACGAGCGGTCACTTCCTGAGTCTATGAAAACACTCCCTCAGAACCACGTAGCGGGCACTCTAGATTCGGTTCGCTTGGGCCGGTGTGTTGTCATTGGCTAAACTGTCGCTCACGTTTGTCCGGAAGATTAACGCCCATGACCTTTACGGGCTGAAACGGGCAGGTTGTGGCCCAACAACTGCTGACTTTTAACTGCTGGTTTTAAAGTTGGATCTGCTTCATGATTTAGAAACAGTTTCTTTTTAAATCCGGTGTTTAATTGTGTAGAGATTTATTTATTTATTTATTTTAATGTATTTATTATTATTATTCCCGGATGTGCTGGGACTTCTACACCAGAGGCCCAGTGTTAAATCCCATTTGGTACTTATTTAGTGATTGGATCCTGCTTGCACCTACTGTATAGTATCATGAGCTGTGATGTCAAAGGCAGCAGACCTTGAAAATACATTTCATGGTTTTAAGACCCCTGCAAAAATAAAAGAAGGGCACTGCTTACATATGTTGCTTACAATAAAAATGAAATAGCACGCTGCAATACAGCTGTCAGTGCTGCTTTGAGGTTCAGTTACTACATAAACCAGCAGGAACTAACTGGCCCGATGCTAACCAGCCAAATCTTGACCTATTGGAACAGGGACAGCAGGTGACTAGGTTTTGAACCATAAGAGCCATAGATATGTCATACCTCCTAACATTCAGTTTAATGAAGCAGCCTGAACTGCCATCAAAGCGATCTGTGCACCAGCGTGTGCTCTTTAAATACTGGATGATCCTATCTGCGTGCAGTGTAAGGCCTTTTGAGCTTCTTATAAATCTCATCTCTCCTTATGTGTTTTTAATGTTCGTCAGTTTTCCTTTGTGCTGTTTCTCTAGCAACTGCTCTAAGCTTCGTGAGCATCTGAAGACAAGAGAGATGAGCTGGAGAAGAACTCCGGAGGAAAGAACAGCCGAGTCAGATTGAGATAGAGTCGAAAGATTTGATTCAAGCTTTCCCCACATCACACGCTCTGCCTGTGAGTAACAGATGTCTGTCCCTGTCTGGGGCTCCTGTCTGTGCTTGTGTCGCGTCTTTGTCTCTCTAACTCTGTCTGGATTTGGTGTGTTCTGTCTGATGAGGGCAAGAGGACTGATGACGAGAGGATATGAGATGGCTGTCAGTTTGCAGGACACCGAGTATTAATGAGTCTTTCCTGCTGAACGCTCTCCAGGGAATCAGATCAGGCCGAGAACATATGATTCCCTGCGCTCTAATTAAGATAACATGAGCTCAGGATGAGTCTCGGCGTTTGATTCAAAGGAAAACAGTGTGAAGTTCTTGCATTAGAACTCGCTTGTTTACAAGAGAGCCTCCATTTGAATTCCTTCATGGTAATTCATAAACATTTGAGGCTATTTCTGAGATTTGATGGCAATGATCCACTTATGATGCTTAATTTAAAAGTTAATATAACTAAAATTAAATTATTGAAATAATTAAATAAATTGTTCAACCCTCTGGTTGGATTATTAGGAGCACCATACTAATACTGTGTTTGACCCCCTTTCTCCTTCAGAACTGCCTTAACCCTCTGGCAGTTCTTCGGGTCAATAATGAACCGAAGCGTTTAAATACATTTTTTTTTTAAATTTCGTAGCTTCATCGGAATGGTCCAAAACTTGGTGACTTTATTGGTACATGAACACCCAAAAAATTGGGGACAGGATTTGAAAAGTTTAAGTGGTCGTAAAAAAATAGTCACACTCAGGACCTTCGGGTCAAAAATGACACGCATAGGAAATGAATGGGAAATTGGCAAAAAAATGTAAAAATACTGAGGTTTTTTGTGCGTACAATCTACAAATCAGCAACGACTTGAAAAAACACAACAGTGAAGGGGTGAATCTATAAAACATCAAGAGTGCAAAACAGACACATCCACACACACACAAACACACCTTTATACACAAACACACCAAAACATTCAGATTAATACATGCATTTTTAATGTTTTGCATTTTTAAAAAGCTCAGTTTGTCCACGAGATGGCATCCATCTAATTTCAAAAATTGCTTTTATTGAGGCCTAGGCTTGACTCTCAAAATGAAATACAGCTTTAAAAAAATATTTTTTTTTCTTTCTATTATATTCAATGGGGAAAATTTGGTCATAATTATTGCATTAATACTAATTATATATATATATATATATATATATATATATATATATATATATATTTATTTTTTTTACATTTTCTCAAAAGACCAAAAAAAGAAAAAAGAAAAAAATATTATAAAAAACAAGTTAAAAAATATATATATATATATATATATATATATATATATATATATATATATATATATATATATATATATATATATATATATATATATGTATATGATTTTCTTTTTTAATATGAATCCCGCCCTTTGGGTCAATTTTTACCCAAAGGTCCCGAGTGTGACTGTTAAACGTAAAACCCCAAAGGGTTAATTCTCACGTGGCATTGATTCAACAAGGTGCTGAAAGCATTCTTTAGAAATGTTGGCCCATATTAATAGGATAGCGTCTTGCAGTCGAATGGAGATTTGTGGGATAGACATCCAGTGCACGAAGCTCCCGTTCCACCACATCCCAAAGATGCTCTATTGGGTTGAGATCTGGTGAATGTGGGGGGCATTTTAGTACAGTGAACTCATTGTCATGTTCAAGAAACCAATTTGAAATGATTCAAGCTTTGTGACATGGTGCATTATCCTGCCCATTAGAGGATGTGTACATGGTGACCCTAAAGGGATGGACATGGTCAGAATCAATGCTCAGGTAGTCTGTGGCATTTAAATGATGCCCAATTGGCACTAAGGGGCCTAAAGTGTGCCAAGAACATCCCCCACACCATTACACCACCACCGCCAGCCTGCACAGTGGTAACAAGGCATAGGGGGGATTTAATGAAAAATATTGTGACTAGTACATTCCTGGTCGAAAACTTAACTACAATCAAGGCATTTCTGGGAGTTCAGAAACAGCTTTTACTGATATAGGGTATTAATCATTATCAATGCATTCATGCTGACATTCGTGTCACATTGATGTGTTATGCTCATGATTGTGCGTTACTGACACTTATCTTGAAGAGAGGGAACTTGAGTGCTCCTGGCAAAATCATGCAACTCTGCACCATTTACATAGTACTCGTGTTGATGAGCAAGTGGAATCTGTAATCTTCTGCCGTTTTCCTAAACATTTGTGCCAAAAATGCTAAACAATGGGTCCTCTTAAAGGTCTTCAGTACGATACAGCGCACATGTTCCCAACAGCAACAGCAGATGCTAATGAAAACTAATGGCACCTCTGCAGCGCCAGCCAACACACATTCAATTAACTGTGTGTCACCACCACTGTCTTCAACAGAGCTCTTGTTCAAGGGGAACCTGACCCAATGACTGTGTTGCTTAGAGGATCGTCCCCAACGAAGGAGTTAAAAACTGTATAAAACTTAGAAAAGGTGACATTTTAAATCATATTGAGTTTCAAATTTAACTTCCAAAAGGTGACAGCTATTTGAGAAGGCTAAACGATCACGCCCAAAATTTGACAAGCTTGTTATCTCTAACAGACAGATGTCGTTATCTCAGTTTTTCTCATCTGGTAATCGTGGAGCGGATCATTCTAGGTTAAGTTTGGGTTTTATCACCTCCAAGACTAATCATTTTAGAAATGGTTGCATCGGCTACTGTGATTCAAAGCAGGAAGAGAAGGAGAAATGTCTGCATGTGGTGCAGCAGTGAGTCTGGTTTGATTGGCACTCGGCAGTGGAATTTATCTCGGCACCACTGACCCATGCTGAAGGAGAGTTCAAGGCATCAGCATGTGCATTGATGAATCACCTGAGACAGACTCATTAATGGAAGAAATGAAAATCAGATTTTAACGCAGCCATTCCTCCTATAGATCTGTGCCCATCGGTTGTTGGAGCAGTTTATTGTTTTCTGCTAGATGAATGTGTTGCGCATATCATACATCAGCCTGTACGTGTGTGCTCCAGTGTTTTCTCTTTCCGTCTCTTGCTGTGATAAACTTCATTCATATTTTTCCTCGAATATCTGTCGCACAGTTTCGATGTGCCGTCCAAATCAGCTCACTGCATTAAAAAGCAGGCCTTTTACTTAACTGTAGTATGATGAAAGTCGCAAATGTTCAGTAAATATGCATGTGTTATTAATAGTTAAATTATTTATCCATTTATTATTTATTTATTTACATTTTAGTAATTAAGGAAATATTTTATTAATTACAAGAATCAAATTCAATGATTGCTGAACAATGCAATGGAAAATCAGATGGCCAAAAGTGATATCCAGCCTAGGAAAATCGACACCTACACCCTTTATTCAAATATTATTTAAGATTTTTTAAGTATATAAATTAGTTGTACTTGGAGTCAATTGTTTTTATTTCTGATACACACCAAATTCTACAGGCATAAAAAAGTAATTTTTTTAAGTACAATCAACTTCGATGTTTAAGTCATTTCAACTTACATTACATTCAACTGCCTTAAAACTTGTGATGAGTCTTGTATAACTATAAAGAAGTAGAAAATTGCTCAATTCAGTTTGATACAATTAAAGCAGTGTAAAAGCGTATGTTGTGTTCAACTTATTAGAGCATATTATTTTTTACAGTGTATGAACTGGGATGTCACGTAACCAAAATTTCAGTAGTAACGGTACCAATACCATTAAAATGTCACGGTTCTGTAACCAATTTTGATTACCACAGCAAAATTACGTTTTTTATTTATTTTATTTAACTGACTTGAAAAAAATATATTAAATTAAATCGCATCACTTTAATATTTATGATGGTATACATTTATGAAAGCATTGAAGGCTACATGCTGTTTAAACGAAAATATTGATACTGAGAAATATTGCTTATAATAAAAATCAAGTGAAAAATACAGCATTCAGTGGATTTAGGCTACAGTAGTATTTTTAATGAATGAAGATGTAGTTAAATATATTGTACAGTAGCCCAAGATAATTATTTCTGTCAATTTCGTTAAGTTAAATCAAACTTTTATTTTGATGGGTTGCCATAGAGACCTTTGACCTTCTGTGCGTGTATGATATATGATATGATTTGACCCTATGGATATGACGATAGTTTTTCTCAAATGAAACTGTAAAATGCTCATTAAGTGACTCTCGGAGATGGAATCATGAATCATGTCATCATATCGTGAGGCAGCAGAGACTGAAAACAGCGCGAGCGTCACTCTTGCTTCAGTGTTTGTGTGTGTGTGTGAGAGAGTTACATGAAACCGCGCGTCTCACTCTGCGCCGTTAATTCACATGGAAGACAAGAACATGCAGGGTTCATATTTAAACGGTACAATGCGCATGAAGTGACTCTCGGAGATGAATTGATCATGAATCATGTCATCATATCGTGAGGCAGCAGAGACTGAAAACAGCGCGAGCGTCACTCCGTGCTTCAGTGTGTGTGTGAGGTAGCGTTAAATGAAAGCGCACTTCTGCGCCGTCATTCACAGACACAAGCGCAACATGCAGGGTTTATATTTAAATAGTCGTTGTGCTGTTTAGTATACACAGAAACCACATCAGCAGCGCCACTGCTTTCATGAAGAGGACGCAACTTCACGCCCATCGTGCATGCAAGCGCATCCAGATCCGGTGTTCTGATCGGGAATTTGGTACCACCGGGACTTGGTACCGTGACGTTAAATTTTTTAGTACCAGACTTGGTATCAAGAATTGAATATTTTGACAACACTAGTATGAACACATGCAAAATTAAAAGAGAGTAAACTAAATATTCATAACTGATTATATTATAGTCAATGCATGTTTTTTCTTTGAGCTTTTTAAATTATTATTTTTAATTAACTTTTTTTTGCATAGTAAAATGTAACCTGCAGCTGTAGTTTACCTTTTTTGCCAAATGATTTTTTCAGATTAATACCTTCACAAAGTTTAGTGTTTTGTTCTTGCCTCATATTTAAATATTATATATATATATATATATATATATATATATATATATATATATATATATATATACACTCACCGGCCACTTTATTAGGTACACCTGTCCAACTGCTCGTTAACACTTAATTTCTAAGCAGCCAATCACATGGCGGCAACTCAGTGCATTTAGGCATGTAGACATGGTCAAGACAATCTCCTGCAGTTCAAACCGAGCATCAGTATGGGGAAGAAAGGTGATTTGAGTGACTTTGAACGTGGCATGATTGTTGGTGCCAGAAGGGCTGGTCTGAGTATTTCAGAAACTGCTAATCTACTGGGATTTTCACACACAACCATCTCTAGGGTTTACAGAGAATGGTCCGAAAAAGAAAAAACATCCAGTGAGCGGCAGTTCTGTGGCGGAAATGCCTTGTTGATGCCAGAGGTCAGAGGAGAATGGCCAGACTGGTTCGAGCTGATAGAAGGGCAACAGTGACTCAAATAACCACCCGTTACAACCAAGGTGGGCAGAAGAGCATCTCTGAACGCACAGTACGTCGAACTATGAGGCAGATGGGCTACAGCAGCAGAAGACCACACCGGGTGCCACTCCTTTCAGCTAAGAACAGGAAACTGAGGCTACAATTTGCACAAGCTCATCGAAATTGGACAATAGAAGATTGGAAAAACGTTGCCTGGTCTGATGAGTCTCGATTTCTGCTGCGACATTCGGATGGTAGGGTCAGAATTTGGTGTCTACAACATAAAAGCATGGATCCATCCTGCCTTGTATCAACGGTTCAGGCTGGTGGTGGTGGTGTCATGGTGTGGGGAATATTTTCTTGGCACTCTTTGGGCCCCTTGGTACCAATTGAGCATTGTTGCAACGCCACAGCCTACCTGAGTATTGTTGCTGACCATGTCCATCCCTTTATGACCACAATGTACCCAACTTCTGATGGCTACTTTCAGCAGGATAATGCGCCATGTCATAAAGCTGGAATCATCTCAGACTGGTTTCTTGAACATGACAATGAGTTCGCTGTACTCAAATGGCCTCCACAGTCACCAGATCTCAATCCAATAGAGCATCTTTGGGATGTGGTGGAATCGGGAGATTTGCATCATGGATGTGCAGCCGACAAATCTGCGGCAACTGTGTGATGCCATTATGTCAATATGGACCAAACTCCCTGAGGAATGCTTCCAGCACCTTGTTGAATCTATGCCACGAAGAATTGAGGCAGTTCTGAAGGCAAAAGGGGTCCAACCCGTTACTAGCATGGGGTACCTAATAAAGTGGCCGGTGAGTGTATATATATATATATATATATATATATATATATTTCCTCATATTTTCTTAGCTTATTTTTTATTTTATTATATATATTTACACTGCAAAACCCAACCTGTTTTTACGCTGTAAAAAAAATATTGTTGGTTTAACGTAAAAAATTAAGTAACCTTGTTGCCTTAATTTTAAGTTCATTGAAATGGAAAAATTGAGTTAATACAGTGAAGGAAATTGATTTTATCATCATAAACTCAAAATATTATGTTATCTTAACCACATAAATTATTTAAGTTGATTTGACAAAAGAAAACATGTGATTACAAATCATAAACATATTTTTTTACAGTATATATATATATATATATATATAGAGAGAGAGAGAGAGAGAGAGAGAGAGAGAGAGAGAGAGATTTCAAGTCAACTAATGTGCAGTCACAGCTTTGAATGTGATTTATCTAATAAGATTTTAGAACCAAAGCTTTCTGCTTTATAATACACACAATTTACATTTCATGAAGAAAATGAAATCAGTGCTTGCCCCTCTTAAAACTTGCTGTTGGCCAGCCAATATTTTCATGATTTTTTATTATATTTGGGTGCCCCCCAGGGCGCTCTGTTTGCTGCCACAAGAAGTCGTCTATAATATTCTGCTATCTAGATGTGGCTTAGGCCTTTCATTGGATTTGTTCACCTTTTTTATCATACAGTAGCTAGACGAAAATCAAATCACTTAGAAAAGTAATAACACGCCTATCTCTTGACAAACCACATGATCTGAGATATATTTCATGTATGTTGCCTAGATGGTGATAATCCAAAGTTTTAATATATGGATTTGGGCTTTGTTCAAATCCCTAACCATAAAGCATGCTGCATGAGTAATATCAATAGTGATTCTTGCCTTGGCAAACGCCACTAAATATTCCGTAAGCATCAGGTTATGTTACTAATCTCAGCAGAGCGGCTTGAAATGGCTTCCTTGACTGTGCGATTAAGCTGTGCTTCATTAGAGTTTCATTGAGCAGGACAAATACTTTAGAGCTTTGCTGCTTATTTGGCATTTAGAGAAATCCCATTGCAAACCTGACCTTCAACTCTCGCCGTGTCAGGCCTGTGATTCCACTTCCTGCCCTGCGGTCTGTCCCGCGTCCCTTTAGTTTCCCTTTGTGAACAGTGTGAGTGTGAGCCTTGACATATTACACGCTGACAGCTCTCTCATTCTTTTAATTGACTAGCTGGAGACGGACAAGCAGGAGGACCGAGGAAGCGATGAAAGTGGAAATCACGCCAGCGTAAGTGGGAGACGCTGTTCTCAGTCTTTGACACTTGTCCACATCATACCTCACACTGGCACATTCCAAGAATACGGTACACTTTGGCTTTTAAAAAAACTTTAGAAACACCAATTCGCACAAAAAGAATGTTTTATTTAGTGAGACATTGGTATGTAAGATATGTATTATCTGGTATTTAAAAATTAGCCTTCTATGAAAAATTTAAATGGTGGATTTGGCTTGTCCTACCTTGTTATTTCGACTTCTTAATTTACACTACCGTTCAAATTGGTATTTTAAATGTTCTTACAAAAAAATATATTATGCTCTACCAAAGAATGTACTTATTCTGATAAAAAACACAGCAATATTGTGAAATAGTATTGCTATTTTAAAGAATTGTTTTCTATTTTAAATGTTTTAAACTGTAATTAATTCCTGTAATGCAAAGCTGAATTTTCTGCATCATTACTCCAGTCTCACAATCCTTCAGAAATCATTCTAATAGGCTGATTTGCCGCTCAGGGAACTTGTATTATTATTTATTATTATAAAATGTTGAAAACAGCTGTGCTGCTTAATATTTTTGTCAAAACCATGATAGATTTTTATTTTATTTTCAGGATTTTATGATAAATAGATTTAACATTTTAAATCTATTTACCGTCACTTTTGATTGATTTCATATATTCTTTCTATTCATTTTTTCATTCCCCAAACTTTTGAACGATATTGTATTTAACTTTTAAATTTAAATACGTTACTTTATTATATTTAATATTTAATTTAATATTTTCTTTGTGTTTATTTAATGTTTAAAGGGTTAGTTCACCCAAAAATGAAAACTCTGTCAGTCTTTACTCACCCTCATGTTGTTCCAACCCCATAAGACCTTCGTTCATCTTCGGAACACAAATTAAGATATTTTTGATTAAATCTGAGAGCTGGATCACTCCTGCATACTAGTCCATAGGCTTCTTGAGGAATTGAAACTTGCTGGCCTTGAAAAGATTATCATTAAAATAGTCCAAGTGACTTCAGTGGCTCAGTCTTAACTTTATCAAGCAACGAGAATACTATTTTGTGCGAAAAAAAAAAAAATTAATTTCAACTATTCACTTTCCTTCTCTGTAGGCCTCTGGTTACTAAGTTTAATAGCATAAGCTTCTGTTATTGTAGCGTGACACGCATCACACACATGACCAGTGTCAGCCAATAGTGAGCCTACGTGTGGCGTAAGCTCTGACTATCACACTACTAGGGCTGTAGTCAACCAAAGAAATCCTTAGTAGACCAAAGTCTTGTTCTGTGCAACGATTATCAGACCAAAAAAAAAAAAGACAGGATGTTTTGATTGAACATTTTTTAACAATTGTACATTGAGCAAAACAACAACGAAAAAACGTTTTAAAAATACATAAAACTATAATAATAATAATACAATTCTTAGCAAATTAAGTGATTTTTTTAAAACATGATGTTTTTAAAACATAGGCTAATTATATTTAGAATATAGTAATATATAACTGTGTATAAAGGAATATCAAGGAGTAAATCATTGAAAATTTCTTTCTATTGGTAAAAAAAAAAATGCTACAGGTTGACCAATAAGAATATCAGTTGCAACCAAGACGGCATTGAAGCAAATTAGTCGACTAAACGACTATAGTCGACAGCCCTACACACTACGTTAACTGACTAGAGAAGGAAGTGAATAGTTGAAATAAAGTCATTGTCAGGGCCCAAGCTCCTGGAGGCGGCAGGCAGGCCCTTATTGTTTTCCTTCCGATTATTTTTTTTTTTTTTTTTTTTTTTTTTTTTTTACTCAGCGACTACTCGGGCACTTTTGGGGCCCTTAACATGCTCGAAAACTCTTGAAACTTTGCACACGGGTCAGAACCCGCGGCCATCAGAGCCGGGCTGAAGCTGGTACCCGGGCGTGGCAGGGCGGCTCGTCAGCGCCCCCTGGAATGGGGTCCGAACACCTGGTCCATAACTCAAACACACTTGCATGTAATAATATGAAACTCGGTACACATGTCGATAGCAGAATTTCATCTATACCTCGTGTTCTTACTTTTACCCCAGCCCAACAGGAAGTCGGCTATTGAGGTTTTTTTGTAAAACACACGCAATGAACTTTTAAATACTCCTCCTAGAGCTCTGATCCAAATTCGACGAACTCGGTCAGCGTGGAAGTCAAGACATTGAGGATGAAAGTTTGTGTGGGGATTTTTGATATCTCGAACGGTTTGGCCGTGGCGGAGGAAACGAAACTATGGCGAGAAACGTGAAACAGGAAGTGTGTCATAACTTCAGCATACATTAACTGATCTGGATGAAACTTCAGCAGTGCGTTCGCTGTAAGAGGACGATCACATGGATGTGACTATTGTGAGTCAAAGTTATAGCGCCACCAACTGGCAGCAGGAAGTGTGTCACTTTCAAAATGCTTTGAAATCACCCTCTTATTTTTTACCCGATTTGCTTCAAACTTCATCTGTATAATGTAAATACACGGCAGATGAAGACCTATGAATGGATTCTTGATATCTTTGAAACTGTTGCCGTGGCGACGCATCAAACTTTACCATTCTTTTAGGATGCATTCTTTTAGGATTCGAACATTTGTCCATAAATCAAACACACGTGCATGGATTAATATGAAACTCGGTACACTCATAGATCACATCAGGCCAAACAACTTTCGTGCTCTAAGTTTTACGACAGTTCAAACGGAAGTCGGGAATTATGTTTTTTTTTTTAAATAAATGTCCTAGAAAAACATCAAATTACAACCCATGCTGTTACCAATCACCACCAAACTTCGAATATGCATGAAGTCAAGACATTGAGGATGCTAAATTCCGGACGGATTTGTGATATCTCGAACGGTTTGGCCGTGGCGAATTTTTTTGACTAAAAAAGGACACATAAAGTGTGTTATAACTTGGTTAGTTTTACTGACAGTTACAAAACTTGCCGTGTATATTGTTCTATTCAAGCCAAACAACTTTCTAATTAACAATAATAAGCTCAAACCCACAGAAAGTCAGATATTGTAGTTTGAATATGATCATGCTCTTTCTGAGCCTGAGTCTTTCTTGAGTCTCTTGACACACAGTCTGTGTGTGTGTGTGTGTGTGTAGGGGGAGGGGGCTTAATCATTTCACTGTGTGTCTGGCCTGCTAAAGTAAATACATTTCTTAAGCCTGGTATTTTTTAAATAAGTTTTTATTTTTATTTTTTTATAAGTAAAGGCATATAACCTGTTTAATTGTAGTGCATTGACAATAGTTTTATATAATTAGTGTATTAATTAAATTAACTTGGTCCATAAATCAAAAAGGAAGTGTGTTAAAACTTCTGCATACATTAACTGATCTTGATGAAACTTCAGCAGTGTGTTCGTTGTAAGAGGCCGATCACATGGATGTGACTATTGTGAGTCAAATATATAGCGCCACCAACTGGAAGCAGAAAGTGTTTCACTTTCAAAATGCTTTGAAATCACACTCTTACTTTTACCCGATTTGCTTCAAACTTCATCTGTATAATGTAAACACACGCCAGATGAAGAGCTGTGAAAGCATTATTCAATATCTAAGATAATGTTGCCATAGCAACGCATCAAACTTTAACATTCCTTTTTTTGATGATTTTGAGTCTCTTAGCGGCTTTTGGGGCCCTTAATGGGTTTGAAAACTCTTGAAACTTTGCACACAGGTCAGATCCCACAGCCATCAGAGCCGGGAAGATGGTACCCGGGTGTGGCAAGGGGGCTAGACAGCGCCCCCTGGAACGGGGTCCAAAAACTTGGTCCATAAATCAAACACGCTTGCATGTAATAATATGAAACTCAGTACACATGTTGATCTCATCGTTTCATATATTCATATATTCTCCTCAAGCCGGACAACTTTCTAATTTACACTCATGAGCTAGGACCCACAGAAAGTCAGATATTTTGGTTTGAAAATGTTGAGTGTCTCTCTGAGCCTACACTTCTGTATGGCAAGCCCTTTTAACATTTAAAAGCTAAGTTTGACTATTCGTAATTAACATTGTAGATATCAACAACGTCTTTCTAGTCGTAATTACATTTGGATAGTTTGTATTATCATTTAAGATATCTGTAACGTAATTGTGACTAGTCGAAACGACAGATAGAGTATGGCAAGCCGTTTTAACATTTAATCATTTTAACCTACTAGTCTCTATTTTCATGCTACTAGTACTTATTTTTTAGATACTAGTATCTATTCCATTAAGTACTAGTACTTATTCATTAGCTACTAGTGCTTATTCTTTAGATACTAGTGCCTTTTCTTTAGATACTAGTGTTTATTCTTTAGGTACTAGTACCTTTTAAAGATACTAGTACTTATTCATTAGACACTAGTCCTTATTTATTAGATACTAGTACTTATTCATTAGATGCTAGTCCTTATTCATTACATACCAATGCTTATTAATTAGTTACTAGTACTTATTCATTAGATGCTAGTACCTATTAAATAGATACTAGTACTTATTCATTAGACACTAGTACTTATTTTCAATGGTGACTAGTAACTATTCTTTTGTTACTAGTCACATTTTTCCAGTGACTTCTATGGTGATCTGTCATTCAGATATCAACTATTCAGTTCTGACTAGTATGTTAGTATGTATTCCAATTGTGGAATACATACTAGTATGTATTCCAAAGCAGGGGTTACGTTTTTGCACGTCGTGCAGAATAACCCTAAAGGCACCAAGGTGGCGGTGCCACCGGCTTTATGTGTGTGTGTGTGTGTGTGTGTGTGTGTGTGTGTGTGTGTGTGTGTGTGTGTGTGTAAATATTAGCTGCGAGCAGCGATGGAGGGCCAAAGCCGACGGTACCGCCATCCCGGTGCCCTTAGGCACCGGGGTTGCGGTGCCACCGGCTTGGGCCCGCGTGCGCTGCTCGCAGCTATTTTTGTTTGTTTTTGCGCACAAAAAGTATTCTCGTCGCTTGATAAAGTTAAGATTGAGCCACTGAAGTCACTTGGACTATTTTAATGATGTATTTAATAACTTTCAGAGGCCGGCCAAGTTTCAATTCCTCAAGAAGACTATGGACTAGTATGCAGGAGTGATCCAGCTCTCAGATTTCATCAAAAATGTCTTAATTTGTGTTCTGAAGATGAACAAAAGGTCTTCAGGGGTTGAAACAAAAACATGAGGGTGAGTAAATACTGACAGAGTTTTCATTTTTGGGTGAACTCAACCCTTTAATGTTAACAAAATCACAAAAGTTTTGAACTTGTGATAATGCATGTCCTAAATGCTGCTGTCACGGTTGCAAACCCTATAGAAAATAATTTGAAAATAATAAAACTCATTTAATAGTTAGGTTGACCTCCTGATGTTGACGACAAGAGGGTTAAGCTCCTTTCACTTAACCCTAACTGGGAAAAAAATGTTGCAGGCCCTATTTTGCCACCTATTCGTGGAAAGCGTCTTAAGTCTGCTCTTCTTGGCTCTCTCCAGCTTTTTGTTCCTTCCCACTCTGTTGTTCTCTCTCTATATTTTCCCTCTTACCCTACACCCTCTTCTGTTGTCCCATTTCCCCTCCTCCAACCTCTCGCAGAACATGACAGATCATTACAGGCCAATTGAGCGCAGGAGAACTTTATTTGTTCGCGGGATGAATCACTCTGACACAACTGGGCGAGAAGATTGCAGCCCCGTCAGAGGGTTGGGGTAATGAAGGGAGGGCCAGAGAGCCTGTGAGAAGAAAACAACTTTCCTTTTTGCTGTTATGTCCTTCCATAGGAGGCGTCGGCGTCGGCCGTGGTGTCCTGCAGTCAGGAGAAGGAGAGCCTGCCGGAAAAGGGGCCGCCCAGCCCAGTCAAGTCTGAGAGAGAGGCTCTGCTCGTGGGTAAGTGTCAAGAGACGGCACAACCATCAACGTAAAGCTGTTTTTCACACTTTATCTAATCAGACATAAGACTGTTAAAAAAAAACACTTCTCATTATTTCCATCATCCACAGCGATCTCTACTAGGGTGCAGGTGTTAATTGCCTGACCAAATGAGCCTCAAATGAGTCACCTCGGATGCTTTTTAATGAGGAACTTTAACATGTCATCCACAGCACAGCCAGAGAGAGAGAGAGAGTTGTGGAATGTGCCAAAATTGATGGCCAAAGCTCTGTCTAGGTAGACAGCTCTCTATATTTTGACAAACAGCCAGAATGGAAGAAGTAATTGACTCTGGACTGTTGAATTATTAAACATGAATGGACACCCTGAGGTGGTAATGTGGCCCCAAAGTAGATGGGTCGTTACACCTTTGATTTTTAATATTTCAAAAATCCAGAGTCAGTTACTCCACTTATACCCTGCTTATCACATGTACATTTGTTTATGCCAAAAAATCTGAGAAATGATTGTCATAATATTAAGAGGAAGATATAATCCAGATTAAACCACCAGCATTATCTGCATGTGTAATATTGCCTGCACATGTTTGGCACAGTTGTCTAGGGTTTTTTCTGTACTTTATTTGGCTTATTTGCCAGTCCATTGACCAGAAAGAGTGCTGATCATGCTGATGTCCAGTACATTGCGCTCTGATGAAGAAAACAGCTTCAGTAACCATTAGCTGTCCATGAGTTCTCCTTCAGCCTCGTTCATTCCATCAGATCTGCTTTAGCTCATGCAGTTTTTGAGGAGGAGCTCCTGTCAGGACTAAGGGAGAATAGACCATGCATGCATTCATTGTGATAGTGCTTGCTTGTAGCAACCACACCATATGACCTGTTCATACAGCGGCTGTTATAAAGCAGTGCTTTCGCTCATCCATGTTTACTCACTGCACTTTGTATCTGGAATACTGATCTAAATTAGGCTAGAGGCTAGTGTGCATGGCTTATTTCATGCTGCCGTTACCAACGGCATGTTTAAGTTGAATGACAATGTGACATGAAGGCCAAGAATGGCAACCCATACTCCTGAATTTGTCCTCTGCCCATCCAAGTTAGTGCACACACATTAGGAGTAGTGAGAATTGTACATACAGAGCCCTATTTTAATGATTGAAGTGAATGGTCTAAAGCTCACGCCCACAAGTGCACTCAGAGCCTGTCCGAATCCACTTTTGCTAGTTTAACGACTGAACATGTAGCCTGGTAATACCAGACTCTGCTACTTCACTTTGCTTCGTAAGACAGAGTCTGGAATGGCATAATAGAAAAGTGTTTTCTCTTCGCAAGGGGGCGCTTCTCTGAAGTTTAAAATCATTGGTTACCGTAAGCCAATCAGATAAGTTTATTTATGACGTATTTTACGCGCAGACACATGTAATGCGAACCACAGACATCATGCATCGAACTCAAATCTAAGATCGAACTTCCACTGTAAACAGAGAGCGCGCTTTTGTAAGCGCTGCAAAATGTGTGCCAACCGGGAATGAACAATTCACAAACTAGGTTATTTATATGATTTACTGAGCTGCAGCCGCCCGCTCTTACGAGTCATGACTGATTTAGCTTCCGCCGCCCCGGCGAGAGCGAGCCCCTGCTCTCACGAGTCATGACTGGGTAATAAGTTCATATTACTGACTCTCGTTTATTCATTTCGTTTATTTAAGTGGCTTTAAATGTTATAATTTTAACAGCAAAATTCCCTGATCACATCCACCTACGCAATGTTGATCATATTTAGAATTAAGAAATCATAATGCAGTAAAAAATGATTTACAGGGAACATAAATAATCACTTTACCTTCCGAGTCTTACGTTCATTTGTCACGTGACATACGCAATGAACAGATCGTTCATGAATCACCTATCTGGGACCCGTCTATGTGGACTAATGCAGGATATCGAAACGAAATATGGTGATATACTTTGCAAATAGAGGGGCAGCAAAATTGTTCCTACAGCGGCAGAAGTGCTCGTGCCGGTCCTGGCTGTAAACACTTGATGATGCGAGCGAAATACCGGAGTGAACATGGCTGTAAACAACTTTTGCTTCAGTTTAAAAAACCCTGGAATGTTCTCCATAACAGAGCGGATTGCATCCCGTGTCTCGTTTCCCATTTCTGCGGTCGTTTCGGTTTTCGATTTCTCTAACCTGCAATGTAAAACTCGGCGCTTAGCGCCTACGTCACGGCTCTCAGCCCGCCCTCTGTTCGTTGATTGGCCGGCTGTTTTCAGGCCGGTGGAAAACTGAAAGATAGGCTGCTATCTCAGACTCACTACAGGAGCGAAATGAAATTAGCGGAAGTAGGAAGTCTGACGTAGTCAGGCTACTGAACATGCGTCTCCAGAGCGCAAACGGATCTGCTTGTGCGTGAGGTTAAAACTAAGGGTGTAACAATCAGGGACGCTCACTAGGCCCTTTTTAGGGGGCTTGAGCCCCTAAACTTCTGCCTAGCCCCCCTAAAAAATTGGTGATTAATATACACAAATTTGTGTTCGCTTCAGTCTTGTTAATCAGTTCAGCTCATTCTTCATCATCAATCCACAGCAGCGCCGATCAGAGAGCACGTCAGAAACAGAGGACAGGGTGTGTGTGTTCATCTGAGCCTCATTGGTCTGTCACTGCTCGTCAATGTCAGAATATTTGAGATGACCAATCAAATCAAAGTAGGCTAGGCGGGCTTTATGTTCACAGGCGCAGCTGAGCGCGAAATCCTCAAATTTCAGCAGAGCAACTCGACGCTTCAGTGTATGATAAAGTGTGACTGCGAGATTACAGTAAGATGTAAGTAAGTCAGTAGCTAAACTTAACGTTTCATATTTGACCGTTTTTTTAGGTCATTATAAATGTTAAACGAATGTCAAAAAATAATCTGGCAAACTAATATAACGTTAGTTTAATTTCGCCATCCACATGAACTGCTTTTGTAACTCATGTAACTTTAGCCTGCCCTAATGTAATAATTAGTTTAGCCTACTGTCATTGTGAGGGGACAATTAACATTAAAGCCCGGAACACACCAAGCCGACGGTTCGGCCGTCAGGCAGATTTTTTTTGCGTTGGCCAACTAAGTCTCCTCGGTGTGATAGGCACGGTTCCGTGCCGTTGGCTAAAAATAGTCCTCGTCGGCTTATTTCTCCGATTTCGACATGTTGAATCGGCGTCGGGCCGTCGGGGAAAGAGAGAAGTCAGAACACACATTCTAGCTGACAGTCGCCTGCAGTTCTCTCGGTGTGTTCAAGTGCAGCTTTTTACCTCGACGAGAGCGGACTTCAGGCGACAACACAGTCTGCTTTCATCAGCGCTAGTTCATCGTCGGCTTGGTGTGTTCCGGGCTTAACATAGACGTTTTTATCATGTAGGCACATGATTTATAATGAATGTGTACATATTGAGGATATAATACAAATTGTAGCCTTTTGTAAATTAAAAAAATATAAAAAAAAAAATAAAAGTGCAAAGATTTTGCAAACGAAAGTTAAAAATACCCTGGGGCTAAGCCCCCCCTGTCTTCCAATCCTAGTGACGTCCCTGGTAACAATATATCGTGCCACAATATATCACAATACACAAAAATACAACAATATGTATCGTGGATAGTTCCCCCAAAATAAAAATTACTGTTTTAGTTTTCAGTGTTTTAGTGTCAGTACTACATTAAACTACTATAATGTTGATTATAATGTATAATAATGCAATATTTACAGAATATTCTTGCACTTTTTCTGACTATATATATATATATATATATATATATATATATAGTCAGAAAAAGTGCAAGAATATTCGTCTAAAATTATTCTGTATTTTCAGTTTCAGAATCATGAATATTGTTATTCTGGTGTCACCATTGTCCTTGGGTTACAAGCACCAAGTCCAAGCCTATTAATTTAAACCCACAATGTAATATCAAAGTTAGAATTCTTATCAACAGCACATTTTTTGTTAACTTTTACCATATGTCTTGAAGTATCGCAATAATATCGTATCGTGAGTTCAGTATCATGATATGTATCGAATCGTGGATATGCGTTACACCCCTAGTTAAAACACAAGCAGACCATCTACAGACTAGCCAGATTACACCATATCTTTATGTACACAATGATAAACTTTTATGTAATTTTTTTATTTTTATTATTTTGCATGTTTCTGTCCTCCTGTGTGTAATAAGCAGAGTGTATGGGCGTTGTGGACCCGCGCACATTACTAACACTCTTTATACAGGGTTCCTGCAGGGTCTTAAAAAGCCTTAAAAGCATTGAATTTATGAATTTGGAAATAATACCTTAAAAAGTCTTTAAAAAAGTCTTGAATTTTGATGTCTGGGTCTTAAAAATCATTGACGAAAATAATGATGAAAACCTTCCTTCAACGACATTTTTTCACTGACGAAAATGAGACGCTAGTTTTGAATGACAAAAACTATGATGAAAATTTGTTGACATTTTTGTCAACGAATAAAAACTAGATGAAAGTGTTAGATAGTGTCTATCTGGGAAGCGATCCAGTCAGAACTCATGTCCTGCCTGTGTGTAGCTAATGTTAAAATACAACTTAACATTGTTCGGCAACCTTTCTTGTGGCCAACTGAAATGTTTTTATTTTACCTGCTTGACTTATCATCTTTTACCCATTCCACATTTGAAAAATAAATGATTACAAGTTGAAGGATTTTGTTTTTCTTTGCTGGTAGGGACGTGAAATAGGTATTAATTTTTTATATAAATGGTCTTAAAAAGGTCTTTAAAAGACTTGAATTTAACTTGAAGAAACCTGTAGGAATCCCGTTTAAATAACAAAACAAATATTTACGCCATCAGTTGGTCAATGGTGACCAGGTTTCAGTTGGTCAATGGTGCAGTCGATTTCAAAAAAGTTGGCCTCAAAACCGCAACACGCCAATAATGCATCTGAACACACCTTGTTTTCAGACCAGCACACCCATGGGCGCAAAATGCATTTGCTATTTAAACAACGCGGTGCAGGACGTGAAAATGATAACTGCGTCAGGCAGAAACTAGCAAAAAAACACCAGACGCATGAAAGCAGCTTAGGTGCACTTGATCATTTTAAGAAAAATCATGTTAAATTGATACATCACGCTTGCTGCTTTTGAGGAACATTTATTTGTGTTTAATTGCATTGCATTACATGTTCTGCCCCCAGAATAAAAACTACTGAGCTCTGATCATAAAACTAAGCATTTAAATATCTTCTTAATAAGACATATTAGTCTCATTGATTTTCAATAAAAGCTATCATGATTTCATCATCCCCTATAAATATGCCCCAAATTTCACATTTTTGCACAGTTTGGGCCTGTGAATAAAACTGAGCTCTAATAAAAAAAAAAAGTCTAAGATGCATTTTCTCTTATATCATACTATATTTGTATTATTTCATCTGTCAGGCTTTACAGGGTTAAAACTCCCAGGCATTTCAGGGTAAGAGTGCTGTGAACTCTTCTGTTCAGAGCAGTTTTCCCTATTGACCTCTATCCATCACAGCCTCCTAATAATCCCTGTTTAATTGGCAACATCAGTCTACTCTCCCCTCCACTGATAGCTGATGTGTCCTGAAAAAACACATGTAAATCTAATTACTACTGTTCCAAGCCCATTTGACTTTCTTTTAGTTAAAACAAGGAAATTAATGGATGAACCAGAAATGATCAAATAATTAATTTGTGGGTGGGAATTCTTAATTTGTGACCAAAATATAATTTTTTTTCTTCCAAACGTTGAGTGCAGGGCTCTAGAAATTTGACTTTTGCACTACTTTGCCCTTCTCGAGCCGTGTAAAAGTTTTGTTTGAGGAATTGGACTGAAATTCAAGTCAATTTCTGCTGAATATCTTCCTCTTCACTGTAGCCACACTGCAACCAATTCCCTTTGGCACCTCTGACGTCATTCCTGGTGCAAAGCGTCTTCACGCAACATATTGTATATATGCAAATGAGAGTTGAGAGCTGCATAAGATGGCATTTTCAGCGACTATTTCTATGATGATTTTTGTCATCAATGCTAATCTTCTCATTTTGTGTTCCTTGGAAGAAAGCAAATCGTATGGGTTTGGAATGACGCTAGGTTGAGTAAAAAAAAAAAAAAATTGGATGAAGTACTGGGCACAGCTGCCAGGGTGTTTTAAGCACATACAGCATTATATCTTCTAGCAGATATGCATTAATTAGTGAAGCATTGCATTATGTTATGAAGGGTCCATGTTCTTTCACCCTACAATATTTGGCTTCGGATCAATGTGTGTTAATGGAAACTAAAACACAGTGCAATGAAACCATGTATAATATATAAACTATGTGTACAGTCCATCAAGACTAATGGAATATTGACTTTGCGGCACCTGTGCGCTTCTCTCTGGAGAGCTGCTTTGCATCCCTGATCATAATGCATTCGGAAAAAGTGAGTTATTCTCAATCACATTGAAGCCAGAAGTGCTAATAACAGCTGTTATTGTTATTCCATATGTTTGGGTGTGTGAATGAAGCACTCAGCAGGCCGAATAACAAGCTTGATTACCCCAAACAGCATCAAAACTGCAATTAAACACAATCATTTTGGAAAGTTCAAGAGGCAGAGTTAGCTGATGAGGATCTCCACTTCAGGGGACACACATCAAGTACTTAACTACGCTTAGAAATATCAATTCCTGATGATCTGTTCCAAAACCAAGTGAGCTGCCTACTTGCTCTTTTTGATAATTATTCAGTCTTCTAAGATACCTCATTTGGGCCAAGATCTGAGGCAGCAATGTGTCCTATGTGGCGCAGCAAGCAATGCCAAAATGCTTTGCAACTACAAAAAAATTAATCCAAGGTTTGAGCAAATATCACTAAATGCAATGTTTAAGGAAAATAATCCGGTTTGAAGTTGATTAAACAGTTTTCACTGCTAATTTTTTGTTATTTAATGAAAAATATGTATATCATTAAATAAATATTTTGACAAGTACACTTCATTTATGTATATTTATTATTTATCTTTTAAATGATTTACAAATAAATATCTATTTATATGTGAAATTAATTTATGTACATATATTTCATGCTATAAGTTTATTTACAATTGTAATATATATATATATATATATATATATATATATATATATATATATATATATATATATATATATATATATAATGTGATAAATTAGGGCTGTCAAAAATAAATGTGTGTGATGAATATTTCTTTAAAATATTTAAAATGTTGTAACTAATAAACTCATTTTCTTATTGTGAAAATGAATGTGCAAAATAAACTTAGTGGTGGGAAAAGTGAACTGACTGATATTGACAGAGACATCACTATATTACTATATACTATACAACACACTATATTAAAGGCACAGCTAAATGTGGCATTTATTTTAATGGGTTTATTTGAAGATTGGTATAAAGTCACTTAAATTAATAGTTGGTATAATATTTGTTAAGCTTAATAAATGTTTTAAATGTGAGAGACTAAATAAAACACTAGCAACTTAAAGGGATAGTTCACTTTGAAATACATTTTTGATATGTTTTAGCTTACCTCAAGGGCATCCAAGATGTAGGTGTCTGTTTCCACAGCATTTTCCCACCTCAAAGAGCATGCACAGAGAAGTCCAAATTAAACATGATTTAATGACTCGTAAATGTAAGTACACACTAATGGCCTAAGACAGGAAACGAGCGGTTTGTGTGAGAAAACGAACAGTATTTATATTCGGTTTTACCTCTTGTAACCACAGCCACGTCCAAGTGATCTGAGGGTGCGCACGCTTTGGTCTGCGCAACTGCTGGAAAACACGGAAGTGATCTCTCATGCGGTTGCGGAAAAAAAATCAGCATTGTCTGTTGATATATCGAAATCGTCTTCCATTGTGATTTTCTTGTATATCTAAATATGTTTAGATCTTCATATTGAAAGGTAACACTTACAAAATCTCTGTGTGACGTACACGCAGAGAGATCACTTCCAGCACTTGCGCAGACCAAAGCGCATGCGCCCTCAGATCACTTGAACGTGGCTGTGGTTACAAGAGGTAAAAACAATATAAATAATATTGTGTGTTTTCTCACACAAACCGCTTGTGTCTTAGGCCATTAGTGTGTACTTACAATTACGACTCATTAAATCATGTTTAATCTGGACTTCTCTGTGCATGCTCTTTTAGGTGGTGACCATATACCTGCATTATATGACTAGCAGACAAGAACGGTTTGACCTAAAAATATAAAAATTGAAAATACACAAAGACACATATATCTTAGATGCCCTTGAGGTAAGCTAAAACATACCAACAATGTATTTTAAAGTGAACTATCCCTTTAAGATAACATCAGTTTGACGTGTGCTGCAAATACTCAGAACCCACATACAATCTAAAATAAACTAAAAAACCCATCAGACATTGAACAATAAGCTGTCCCAGTATATTTTTGGCATGCTTCTGTGTTTGGTTGTGTTGTGAGTATTTGCAGCACATGTGTTGTCACACTGATGAAGATGTTCTCTTAATTTGCTGGTGTTTTTTTTCTATTTGCATGCGTTTTCCTTAATTGCAGCACATTCCGCTCTCACTGCCACTGTAATCATTCATGTCATCTCCATAAATTGATTTATTCTTTATAGAGACATCAGCATCAGGACTGGAATCAGTGATATTGGCCTTCATTCATAGTGCTTAGTAAGAATATGGTTTAAAAGCAGTCAGCTTCTAAAAGGTTTTGGAACCAATATTAGGTTTATACTGTATAGATAGATCAGCGATTCATCTTTGGCTTTACTTCCACAGGAATCATCTCAACGTTTTCTTCACGCTCCATCCTTTTGGAGCCAGCATTGATATATATCTGCTCCTATTTACAGCGGCTGAACACTAAGGTATGAAACACACACATACGACTCACCATGATTGACGGTTCAGAAAAATGTCACTATTCATTTTCAGTTTGGCTCAACTTTTCATTAGCCATTCAGTCTCAACACTTCAGCAGAAACTGCACCAGAGGTTAAAGTGCCCCTTTTATGCTATTTTAAAGTGTCTTCATTTTGTCCTGCAATAGATTACATCCATCCAAGGTCAAAAATACTTTAGGTTTTGCATAATATACATCCCTTATTTCTCAGAGTCTGAAGATGAAGAAACAGCTCTTCGAAGATTCGAGTTCATTTCCGAGAGTCTAATCTGCTCTGATTGGTCAGATGACCCAATATGGTCTACCACTTACTGCGCATGTTCGGAAACAAATGCCCATTTCCATATCTGAGTTTCTGCTCCGGATCATTCTCAGCACTTGAAGCACAGTGACTAAGTTTACATGCAGCCAATAACCCGTTCAAAACCAGGATATTAGCAATAACCCGGTCACGAACGGCCTTGTAAACACCGGCAAAAACCTGAATATGCTCATATCCCAGATTTTAAAAACCGGATATTATACCTGGGGTACCCTTTTTCTAACCCAAATTTTTGGTCATGTAAACGCGTATCGGCATATCCCCATAGTGATTTGTTCTCTGCGCATGTTCTATTCGCAAGAGAATCTTGGTCTTTTGAGTAGACCAAGAAACTTCTCGCCGCATACAATAATCTGCGTGCAGTATAGGGAAGTAAACATGGCGAGACGCAGGACACCATACTTTTGGAGCGAGGTCAGTAACGTTACCAGCATCTAAGCGCAAACAAAGGCGATCGCTATCTGCTCCGAACTATTCATTATCCGCGCGTGCTGCTGTTGTTGTCTTTCGATACAGAGAAGAAGAGAATCAGAAATGACGCATTTTGCGTCTTAAGGTGTCCCGTACGTCTCAGACTAGGGATGGGACGATAACCGGTTTCACGATAAACCACGATAGAAATATACTGACGAAATATACTGATGATTTTAATAACTCACTGTAAATCCTGTCGGCCAGTCTGACGCAGCCGCGCGCTGCACGCAATGTTTACTATTCGAGAAGGAATGGCGGAAGGCAGTGACCGTGCTTGGGAGATTCAGCCTTTTAAGAGGACCAAATCTGGGATGTGGACATATTTTGGCTTTTACAAAAGTCCTGAGGAGAAACTTGATCGAGGATAATCACCCTGTTCTGCCGAACAAAAAGTCACTGTGCAAAAGGAACACTTAAAATCTGCAGAGTCGTCTTCTTGTGTAACCATCACCCGCTGTTATAGCGAACGCAAGGCAAATTAACTTCAACCTGGGAAACAATTGGGCACGAAATGTTATTTTGAGTTTAAACATTTTATGTCACTCACTTGAAATAGAAGTGAAGCTTCCGCAAAGAAAATTTGACAGCAAGTGGCTTTGAGCCGATGAATGAACATCTTCAAATAAGATTATTATTAAGAGTGACGTTTTAAGGGATAGTAATGTATAGGTACATCACGTATTACACCGATTTTATTTTTACCACATAATTACGGGGACATATTGAATTGATAATGAGTTTAGCTAATGTTTTAAATCTTACCCGTTTATACATTCATTTAGTAACAACGTCAAGACAAGATGATCACACCAATATTATCAAACTCTGTAAACAATAAATCAACTCTGATTTCATTTTCAAAACAATCAAAAACTGGACACGGAAGACGGCCGGCAAGTTGTATTTGAATTAAATGAACGTGTGTCTGTTGTAATATTGACGTGCGCTGTGTGTGTAATAAGATGCGTTGCTATTGACGACGGGCATTATGAGGAAATGCCATAGAATAGAATCTTGCTTAAAAAAGCAATTTAAAAAAAGCAATTTATTTTTAGATAATTTTAAGAAAACCGTGATAATATTGATAATCGCGATAATTTTGGACACTATAATCGTGATATGAAATTTTCATAAACCGTCCCATCCCTGAGTCTAGACACTAACCGCGCATCGCCATTTACATTGGGATACTGCAATTCATGTATACAGGAGAAACTCTCTCTGCTCACGCATGTAAACGGGTTATTCCTAATGTTTCAGAAACCCGAATAGTGACCTTACAATAGTGACAACCCCGAAAATTGGCGGCATGTAAACGTAGTCACTGATACGAATAGTAACAATGGTGTTGGTTTTTCATATCAATTCTGACAGGGAAGTGCATGCATGTGGATTTGCAGTGCTGAAAATAGCACCTTTTCAACACAAACTAAACTCTTCCAGGCCTCAACTACAAACTACAGTGTTTGAAGGTCACAGTAAACAGGTTTCAGAAGTTCTGTTCTTTCTTTTTAGGAGACATAATAACTAAATTTATTATGCACTTGAAATCTTTAAAGGTGCCCTAGAATGTGAAATTGAATTTATTTTGGCATAGTTAAATAACAAGAGTTCAGTACATGGACATGACATACAGTGAGTCTCAAACACCATTGTTTTCTCCTTCTTACTTAAATCTCGTTTTTGAAAAACACCCCTGAAAAACAGGCTAATCTCCACATAACACCGACTGTGACGCAACAGTTGGGATCATTAATATGTACGACCCCTAACATTTGCATATGCCAGCCCATGTTCAATGACAGATGAGACGGAACTGCGCAGCCGAAGCATGGCAGTTGATCAGTGTTTGGATGTACACATGAACACAAAAGTTTTTTTAGTCCCTTCATCCGAGCCTCTCGAAGAAACAATGGGTTAATTTATTTCTCTGGATATTTCCAAACATTTCCTCAACTTGCCAAGAGCTGGCCTCAGATCGAGCTGATGTGTTGTTCAAGTTCAGACAGGTAACGTTAATTTTTCACTCAAAATCGTTCAGTACTGTTTATGCATCAGTAAGTCAAGCCAGTGCTGGGACTAAAATATCAACTTCACATCGTTTTTTTAGTAGGATGAGAAAAAAAACGTTTTTAAATTGTGAATAAATTATTTACAGAAAGCGATCAAACAATGTTTCCACACAGCGCGAGTTTACCTGGACACTTGCCAAACTTGTTATGAATTCAATGACGCACGTTACACTGCACAACGAAGCTCTAACTGTATTTACATCATCGTGTCTGCTGCATTAGAGAGTAGAGAGACTGCATTGCAATGATAAGATCTTCATTCTCGTGATCGACACACTAACTGTCCTCAGCTTGCTCAATGCTCATAACAGCAACATTTTATGTGATGGAATAGATCTAAATACTTCAAAAACTTCTCATTGATTTGTTAATATCGATAGCTGTAATAGTAAAAACATATAATAGCTGTAGTAAAATTATTCTTGAGAGTTTCACATGTAATTCATAGCTATTTCATATGCAAGCATGTCAGCCAATCACAGCAGATGCCGGTTACACACAGCAGACACGCCCCTTTAATCAGAGTGTTCAAAGCAGAGGCTAAAATCAGGCTAGAAAAAATGCCTTTTATTTCTAAATTATGACTATTTTTGATCTAAAAAACATACTAACATAAGGGCAACCCAGGAAACATTATAAAATAATTTAAAAACCATTCTAGGGCACCTTTAAAACTACATGCACAAACAGCCATACTAAATTTGATTTTTGGTATTTTGAAAACTTTTTTTATTACCTTCGATCTTCATAAAAGTTTTAACTGATAAATATAACCTTGACAAACACACACAGAGGCTACCCTCTGTGACTAAATGTATTTACAGCACCTGTATACACACACACACACACACACACACAGAATGAAAGCATGTATGGCGGTCTGCTTACCATTCTAATGTTCTGCTGAGTAAACAGCCCTTGAGCAGACAGAAAGTGCTCAGGGTGTAAGCACAGCTTTCACACACACAGCAGGACCACACACACATATTTCCTCTGTGTGTGTCTGTCTGTGTTTTCATCTTCCGGTTCTCAAATACAGTCCTCAAGCTTTTCCTGCCAAAATGTTTAATGCCGAAATAAAACGCTCATCTTTCTATAGCGCAGTGTTGATTACCCTTTATTTCCCTTCATCTCTCTTGCTTTATCTCTCTCTTCTCTCTCTCTCTTCTTTTGCTGTCACACAGTGACTAATTTACACTTACAGATGGAGGGTGAAAATGAGGCTCTATATCTTTTCAGTTTTGAGTTGAAGCCCTCCGGCTGTCAGTGCCCACGCTCTCTCTCCGCAGCGCATACATGCCTTCATATCTTCAACAACACTCCCGCTTGTTTTCACTGAAAACAATTCACTCCAGTGGGAGGGTTTAATTGATAAACCGTCATTCACGTCGCCCTGCTTGGCACTCGATAAGCTGGTGCAAGTGGGTTCCGCGATCCTGTGAAGAACACAGTTCTCGTCCGCATGTGAGTTCTGAGATTCATGTTGCGCTTATATACGGTGAGGTCCAAAAATCTGAGACCACATTAAAAATCTGGAATTCGAAAATGGGATTAAAAAAAAACAGACAAGATTCATATTTAAGATTCTGCACTATTTCAAAGTCAATGATCCAGCAAGTACATTTGTAACATGGATCATTTCGCTCTTTGTACAGATGTCCTTACTCTCTATAAAGCTCAAGATGATATTAAAGGGGTCATGAACTGGCTTTTTAAATTTTTTATATTGTTCTTTGAGGTCAACTTATGACGTTCGCTTGGTTTTTACATTAAAAACATCAAAATTAATAAGTATTGGCTATTTTCTACCCTAGTTTTGAGCCCAGCTCCAGTTTTTATGGGCGTCTCGCATTGAAGACTTGGAAATAAACGCCCACTGCTGTGAGTGGATAACAGTTTTGCATATTATAATGAGTTTCACTCTTCGACCTGGTTTGCCATCACGAGGTAGGCATCTATGTTATTTAGCTATGCGTGTACTGCGTGAATCAGTGGGCGGGGCTAAACCGGCCGTGTTGAAGTAGGCGTTGATCTTCTTCTGCGGGGGTGGTGTTTTATCCTCTTTGACGTCATAGTTCCCCACTTTGAAAAACTGAGCCTGGTGTCAATAAAAGCTTTTATTGGACTAACAAGGATGTTTTCAGTTCTGAAACTTACAGGATATTCTTATAATATGATGACCTCTTAGATGTCAAAAGCTCAGGGAAAATTTGATTTCTCAGTTCATCGCCCCTTTAAAATGCATCACCCCTTTACAGGTTTTACACATTTGTTGGTCACATTTTATTTTATGGTTTCTGTTACAGTGTAGTTATACATGTAGATTCTAGGTCATTTTAAATAACTACATGTATAGGATTAGGGTTTGGTTTAGGGTTAGTTGCATGTAATTATGCATAATTTATAGTTATTACTACATTAACTACATGTAACGTATGACAAGGACCCTCTACTGTAAAATAAAGTGTTGCTGTGGAATTCAAAAAATGCTAAATTAATCATTCATTTGTCATTCAGTTTGTAAAGCCAATACAGTATAACTTAATTTGTAAAGAAACATGAGTATTAGTAAGTAGTAAGGGCTTTTTGAAGTTAAAGGGATCCTCCACCATTTTTTCATATTAAACTGTTAGACGAGTTGATACATACCTCTCTCTAAAATTTAGTCCTGAATCCATGAAAGTTCGTATTTATAGCACGAATGTCATTTTTCGTGCCATTTATACTCCAAAAACAGTTTTCGCGTGCATATGATACGCATTTTTTGCCGTGTAATTCGCATGAACTCCTCACCCCCTCTCCCCCTAAACCTACCCCAGGGTTTTTTAGTGCGTAGCATATACACGCGAAAAACTATTTTGCGTATAAATGCCACGAGAAATGACATTTGTGGTATAGATACGCATTATAGATACGCATTTTATTGCCTATCTGTCATTTCCGCCACACACGGTCTCTTCCGCCACAACATGTAATTTCCACCACAACACTTAGTTTAAAGTAAAACATATATAAAAAACATACAATCAAACCAACTATATTCAGTGGTGTTGATAATTGAGCAATGGTATAAAATATGTGTATACACTTTAAAAAATACATGATTTTGAGCTATGATAAGTAAATTAAATGTTCCAGTGATCTAGCTTTAGGTGTTTTTTAGTGTAAACATTTTAAAATCTTTACAGTTACATTTCTGAAAAATAAATAAATAGCAAATTTGATCAGAGATGTGTGTGCTATTTAATCAAATATATTTATTACAGAAGTTATTTAATTATTTTCCCTTCAAAACATGTTTTTGCTATGTGATGGAAATGACAGTTTTCTTGGACTGTCAGATAAAAATGTCAAAATATACACTCACCGGCCACTTTATTAGGTACCCAATGCTAGTAACGGGTTGGACCCCTTTTGCCTTCAGAACTGCCTCAATTCTTCGTGGCATAGATTCAACAAGGTGCTGGAAGCATTCCTCAGGGAGTTTGGTCCATATTGACATGATGGCATCACACAGTTGCCGCAGATATTGTCGGCTGCACATCCATGATGCGATCTCCCGTTCCACCACATCCCAAAGATACTCTATTGGATTGAGATCTGGTGACTGTGGAGGCCATTTGAGTACAGCGAACTCATTGTCATGTTCAAGAAACCAGTCTGAGATTATTCCAGCTTTATGACATGGCG
Source organism: Hybognathus amarus (assembly GCA_030378365.1). Classification (NCBI taxonomy): domain Eukaryota; kingdom Metazoa; phylum Chordata; class Actinopteri; order Cypriniformes; family Leuciscidae; genus Hybognathus; species Hybognathus amarus. The sequence continues at coordinate 38,210 of JAQIUQ010005064.1, read as the reverse complement.
CATTATCCTGCTGAAAGTAGCCATCAGAAGTTGGGTACATTGTGGTCATAAAGGGATGGACATGGTCAGCAACAATACTCAGGTAGGCTGTGGCGTTGCAACGATGCTCAATTGGTACCAAGGGGCCAGTGTTGTGCATGAACGCGTTCAATGAACGACGTTCACTGAACTCGTTCATATTTTCGCCGAACGCTGAACTGAATGAATCACTTTTCATACCATGAACGTGAACGAGAGCGGCGCTCACTCTGTCAGGAATGAACGAGCAGCACGCGCAGTTCACGTTCACGCTCATTTGAAAAGTCAGGTTTTACCTCCAACCCCCGTTTTGAGTCGCCGAATCCACCCCGCGACAGTATTGTGGTGGAGACTTTGTCTATTATCACTGGGTATGTTAGACGAGGTCGAAGTATTCATAGTACGGGGGTAACGTGAAGGCAGGGTGTGGAGTCGCAGTAGTGTGCATACTTGGCGCGCGCGCGAGGCAGATCTGGCGCGCGCGCTGCTCGTATCATCGCTTGATCTGCGCTTTTCCATAACTAGTGATCTTTTGAACTAAACAGGTCTTATCTACTTGTGTTTGTGTGTCATATGAATAATAAATGCCCCATACATGGAATCAGAGTGCCTACTGTACGTAGTAAGTTATGTTGTTCAGCTGGTAGCTGTTCATTTTCTTTAGACAAATATAATCAGGAAGATTGTTCTATTATAAATGAATGTAAATGGCATTTTCATCATTTACTCACTGTTTACTTCCTTTTGAAGGTGTGAAAATGTGTTGTTGAGTATTGCACATTGAGCAGGGTAAGCCCAAGCAAATTTGACATTACAGTACATGACTACTTTGGTCTGGTTTACATAGTTACTGCCGTTCAGAATATGCTGGATTTTTGTCAGTAGACTGATCTTTTCCCCATGATCCTGAATATACCTTTTTAAAGTCCTGGGTAATTTGGTTCATGCTGGCTAAATAAAAGTTTCACTGAACATACAGTATACCTTGATTGTACCTTATATTTTCCAATTTCTACATATCATGATTACACATTATTTAAGGGGTAAATATATTCTCTATCTCAACATTATTTTTCTCCTGGCTATAATAATTGTCTCTTGTTTATTGGTACAATAATTTTGATTAGTTTTGGAGTGGCAGTGATTTGCAGTAATGGATGGTAAAGAGGTTCTATTGAGTAAGATAGTGGCCTATCTTAAAAAGAATTTAACAAATGAACGTGAACTAGTTCATTTTTAGATATGTGAACTTAGTTCATTTTTTAAAAAATGAACTATGAACGTGAACTAGTTCATTATCATCTGTGTGAACTGAACTTTGAGCTAGTTCTTTTTAAGTATGAACTGGCACAACACTGCAAGGGGCCCAAAGAGTGCCAAGAAAATATTCCCCACACCATGACACCACCACCACCAGCCTGAACCGTCGATACAAGGCAGGATGGATCCATGCTTTCATGTTGTAGACGCCAAATTCTGACCCTACCATCCGAATGTCGCAGCAGAAATCGAGACTCATCAGACCAGGCAACGTTTTTCCAATCTTCTATTGTCCAATTTCGATGAGCTTGTGCAAATTGTAGCCTCAGTTTCCTGTTCTTAGCTGAAAGGAGTGGCACCCGGTGTGGTCTTCTGCTGCTGTAGCCCATCGGCCTCAAAGTTCGACGTACTGTGCGTTCAGAGATGCTCTTCTGCCCACCTTGGTTGTAACGGGTGGTTATTTGAGTCACTGTTGCCCTTCTATCAGCTCGAACCAGTCTGGCCATTCTCCCCTGACCTCTGGCATCAACAAGGCATTTCCGCCCACAGAACTGCCGCTCACTGGATGTTTTTTCTTTTTCGGACCATTCTCTGTAAACCCTAGAGATGGTTGTGCATGAAAATCCCAGTAGATTAGCAGTTTCTGAAATACTCAGACCAGCCCTTCTGGCACAAACAATCATGCCACGTTCAAAGTCACTCAAATCACCTTTCTTCCCCATACTGATGCTCGGTTTGAACTGCAGGAGATTGTCTTGACCATGTCTACATGCCTAAATGCACTGAGTTGCCGCCATGTGATTGGCTGCTTAGAAATTAAGTGTTAACGAGCATTTGGACAGGTGTACCTAATAAAGTGGCCGGTGAGTGTATATATTATTCAATACAAATCATCACAGCCAACTTAAGGGAAGGTTTCTATACAGATTGAGAAACCAACTGATACTAAAAAACTGTAGAAATGTTTTTATTTTCTAAACCTGTCAAGCTCAAAGAGTCCTATAGTTGAAGAATCACCCTTAACTGAACCATATTAGAGCTGTTATTGTCATAACATTATTTTTGTTGCTAGTAGGTTCAAGTTTTTTCCTTGATACAGACGATCTGTGTCAAAAACATTAAATAAAATATATTTATTCAATTCTAGAGCCCCTACTCATATGGGAAAAATTAAATTGTATCATAGAAACATGTATTTTCTATAAATCTGCTTTTAATCTGCATTGTGAAAAGTGCTTTAGAAATCAACACGAACTGAAATATTCCTCTTAAATGAGAAAGCATTTTCAGGAGAGGCCTAATCATGGATGTCCTTGTTGTTTCAGATCAGTACCACAGAAGTGGAGACTCTTTTGGGTCGGCTGCCCTGCACGTTCAAGCAGGAGTTGACGGGTGTCGGGGCTAGTTTGGAGAAACGCTGGAAGTTTTGTGGGTTTGAGGGCATTAAGACGGCGTAGAGACACGGGTCGGGCTTCCCGCTAGAAAACAAAACGGCCGATGGACCGGAGGGGTCACAACCAATCACCTGCCAGCTCTCCGTCTCCATCCGCCCAGCCCCATGGGATTAAAATGTGGAAAAACACTTGGAGACCTAGAGAACCTCAAGACTTTGGTGTGTGTGTAGTATGTTTTAGTATGTGTACACACAAGCACGTCAGAGTGTGTGTACGCGCACCATGCGCTTGTACTACACACCGTGACTCGTGGCCGCTGCGGCGACGGAAAACTCATCGGGTAAAAATCAGGGTTTGCTGAACCAAGGACTTGAACTGTCGACATACGTTTCTTTTTCTCCGTTTCGCTTCTCTGATTTGTAAAAAAGAAAAACCTTATAAATAACATGAATATATTTCTGTTCTCTTCTGTATAGGCTGCAGAAGCTGCATAGAATCTTTTGTTCATTTATCCTGTAAATGTTTGAATAACTTGCTATTTTAAAATAAAAAACACACCAAAATCTGCAACTAGACTAATTCATTAGTTTAACAGTCTTAGCCAGTGCTTCTAAAATCTTCAAAAGTTCAACTTTCAGCACCTCTGCTAATTAAAAGAGGAATGGTGGGATGAAGATACGCCTTTAGAAGACATTTCCTCTCACTTCGGCTCTATTTATGCCACACACGTCCTTCGAAACCCTCGAGCTTTTCTTGCTTACGCTGGTGACCACAGTTAGCTCTTCTGTGTCCTCAAGCGATCTGAGTTTCACATCTCTTATTGTTCGTTTTCTTTTAATATGAGGGGTTTTTTTATAATCACTTGCAGTTGACTGGTAACCAGACTCAGCAGTTGTGAAGGTGTCGAGCAGTGTTTCTGTTTTGAGCTTGTGAACTCTCATTAACAATCGGAGAATGTGTCGCGTATGCAAATGTGTGTGTTTGCCTGTTAGTCAGGAGTAAACGGTGTAAGTTGCGTCTCGGTTCTTCCGGCGGCACAGTCAAGCGTTCACTAATGCTCTTGTGTTATGCAATTTGTAAGGTGTATTTTTTTTTTTTTTTTTTTTTTGCTTATTGCTGAGTGAAACTAAAGCTTTATTACACATGATTGGTTCCCACTGCCCTTTTTCCATTTCCTTGGGCCGTAAGTTTGAAAAATTATTTTCAAATGCTTGTCATACATTTGGCCTCTCAAACATGAATTAATAATGAGTAATGATTGTGTTTCCCCCTGTCGTCGAACAACCCTTAATTCATTATTTCTTTTTGCCATGAATTTTTAATATAGACACTTCAGATGGACTGAAATCTAAGTGAACTGAACATGTAAAGCATTTTTACAAAGAGGCTTCGGTCACTTAAATATTTCAACTTTCTGTTTTGTGGACTGTGTTGCCGTTTTCTGTGTTTGAACATCCCATCAGTCCATGTTCAATTCATGTACAGCATTACAAAATACAAAGTGAGATTACAGTGAGGCATTTATTATGAAGGTGGATGGGGTCTTTTTTGCAGTCAGAATTGTAAAGCTAAAAAAATTATCACTTTTTTATTAATTAGCCTTTTAAACTTGTAAATTATTCAAGCTGGTAACGTTTCCACTGATTTTTTTTAATTTTTTTTTACGGTGGTTAAATTGTATCTGCTATTTTAAAGGAGTAGTTCACTTTAAAAAAGAAAACTTTTGCTGATAATTTACTCACCCCCATGTCATCCAAGATGCCCATGTCATTCTTTCTTTCAGTTGAAAAGAAATTAAGGTTTTTTAATAAAAAATACCAGGTTTTTATATCCATATAATGGACTTTACTGGTAACCAAACGGTTCAAGGTCCAAAAGACAGTTTCAGTGCAAACTGTTCAAAGGGCTTTAAACGATTCCAGACGATTAATAAGGGTCTTATCAAGCGAAATGATCGCTCAGTTAATAAATAAATAAGAAAGTTTAAGTTTTATAAGCTCAAATGCTCGCTTTACTCTGTTCTGTGATGCGCATTTGTGACTCTCCTGTTCAAAGCTCGTTTATCAAAATGAACTAATCTTTTTTTGAGTCAACTCGTTCATTTTCGTTCGTTGAATGAACCATTGACGAAAATACCATGCCAACCATTAACGAAAATATAATTGTTTATTTTGATTTGATGTTTGAACAGGAGAGTCATGAACGCGTGTCACAGAACAGCAAGGCGACCATTTGAGCTTATAAAACTTAAACTTTGTTATTTATTTTTTAAATGTGCGATCATTTCGCTGATAAGACCCTTATTCATTGTCTGGAATCGTTTAAAGCCCTTTGAACAGTTTGCAGTTTGCACTGAATCTTATGGACCTTGAACCATTTGGCTCCCATTGAAGTCCACTATATGGAGAAAAATCCTGGAATGTTTTCATCAAAAACCTTAATTTCTTTTCGCCTGAAGAAAGAAAGACATGGACATCTTGGATGACATGGGGGTGAGTAAATTATCAGCAAAAGTTTTTTTTTTTGTTTTTTTTTTAAAGTGAACTATGACTTTAAAGGGTTAGTTTAGACCTTAAAAAAACATGAAATTTGTGTCATTAATTAGTCACCCTCATGTCGTTTGAAACCTGTAATATGATCCATCTTCAGAACCCAAATTACGATTTTTGTTGATGAAATCGAGAGCTTTCTGACGCCATAGACTGCAACATTATTACCACTTTTAAGGCCCAGAAAGTTAGTAAAGACTATTTGTGTTTCGAAGATGAATGAAGGTCTTGCAGGTTTGGAACTCTTCTGAGGGTGAGTATTTAATGACATCATTTTTCTGGGCGAACTATCCCTTTAACCCAGAATATCCCTTTAAGCGCACGCATCATTTCCATTAAAATTGAACCTTCAGTCCCTCTTCAGAAGGTCTTCGTCAGGTCAGATCACTCTCATTTGGATGTTTTTGAGTTTGGATGAGGCAAACAACACGTGCACATTTGCAGGGGCACTGAAAGTTTGCGGGGCGAGTGTACTCGTCCTGTTTTCCTTCCTCATTCCTCTATTTTTGGGAAGCCGCAACCATTCCATTAGGGCACTTAGAGCTATGTGGAGCCGGTTGTGTGCATGCAGGCTCCATCACTGTCATTCAGCCTACATTTGACAAATTGCTGTGGTTTTCACATCGGCAAGCACAGATATTCTCTGGAATACATCACAATATTTTGTGTTGTGGTCATTTTAATGTACTGTTCCCTGGTCGACTTTATTTACACGATTGGGATATTCTGAGATATTCTAAACATCACACAAATCCCTAAACAGATTAATTAAATCTCTCTGTGGTGCCCTGGAGATGTTTTTCATTCTGTTGCCGTCTTCACGCAACACCACCGTGAGTCTTATGCTCAATTCTGCATGGATTGAGACGGAATCCACAAGGTTCACTTCTCCATTAATATTCTTCCTATGGGAACTGGAGTGTCCTTCATCTCCTAAAGAGCGAAGCAGCTCTAAATCCAAAGGGCAGCGATGTCAAACCACACAAACCCAAGAGTCTGGCTCATAACCCATAATCCCCTGAATGGCGTGCTCCTCACATCCTTGGAAGTAATTGGATATAGAGTGATCCAGCTTCCGTGGATCTCTTTTTAGGAGGCCATATCTTGATGCTTTAGCTAATTAGTTCACTCTTACCTGACTTCCTCCAGTCAAAGTGAATCCAGGCAATTACAAAGAGCGACTCCCTTGAGCGATCGGATGAGAGGGAGGTGATTGGCTTGAATAAGGAGAGCCAATGTTCCTGTCGTCCCTCACAAATGAAAGGTCCTCATTACTCTACAGCAGTCAGAGCCTATGACAGAAAGCGTCCATCTGTTTAAGGAGTAACCCGCAGAGGTTACGGAGGGTCACCACTTCCATAATAATGCTTATGGATATAAGATCGGAGCCAATACACGGAGTATAGCGGTTCACTGAGCTCCCCCTTCTGGACGGAAAGCAGTGAAATGGCTTCTGGAGAGCAGATTACAGTCGTGTGTGGCCAAATGAACAGCTCAGTTTAAGCAATGTCAACCTTTTAATCAAATAAACTGTTCAACTTTGGATAGACACATTCACTTTGTCTTAACATGCTGTAATAATATGCATTATATTATATAATGACTTGTGGGATAGAAACTTGCAATTGCGAGTCCAATTCTGAAAAAAAGGCTGACTTTATATCTTGCGATTCTTATTGTATTACACTGTAAAAACTAATATTGTTCTAAGAATTTTTTGTTAACTTTACTTAATGTCCAATCATTTGTTTAACTTAATTAAAATTTCTTAGTAATCTGTACTTTTTGCATGCTATGCTTTCGTTACTCAGAAAAACCTTGTAAACATTACTTGAATGGTTTGAGTACCATTTTGCCCCACCCCTCACATTGCCATTGGCGGGGCAAATGGTTTATGAGGCAGGGCAATTCTTAACAGACTTTTCACTAATTTCTTCCACTTCTGCAGTCATCATTCTTCTTATTCATCTTGAAATAGTCAGTCTTGAATATTATTGTCAAAACACCTACAAATTTGGGGAGAGCATCAACATTCTTTAGTTAACTTGTTGATTTCCCTTTTCTCACCATTATTGTGTTTAATGTTCCCTTTGGTTGGGCACTTGGAACTTAATTTATAGTTTCGTAATTCTCTTCCAATTGATTGCAGTCATGCAATATGAAATCACAATTATTTGATTTCAAAGGAAGGGAAGCAGTAAATATTATATATATATATATATATATATATATATATATATATATATATATATATATATATATATATATATATATATATATATTTTTTTTTTTTTTTTTTCTGCCTCAAATAAAATTGCAATGGTAAAATAAAGCCAAAAATAGAAAAAAACAAAGCAATTAATTTGTTAATGCTGCAATGCATTCTGGGAGTACACTTCCTCAGATCACAGATAGAATTAAGTTGACAAAACTTAAATGGTTTAAGTAAGAGTAACTTGATGCAATTAAGTTATGATTACATAATAAATTGAAGGCAACGAGTTTGCATAAAAAATTAAGTAAACTGAACTAATTGGTTTTTACAGTGTACATGCAATTGTGTGTTTATATTATGCAAACGTCAGAATTGTGAGATACAAAGTCGCAATTACCCTTTTTATTTTTTATTCAGTGGCGGACACGTGCTTCCATCCACTGCCGATATAATGTGACCTGTAAATAATGAATAGGTTCTCCCCACTTTTACCAGTCATGTTGGCTTTATTTCGTCATGAATAATAAACACTTTGACATTATAAAGAGGACTGTCATATAAAATTATGGCTACGGGTCACAACCGCTTGTCCGGGTAAAACATCACACTCTCATGAGTTATTCAGTTATTATATTTTTTTAGAAGAAATGGTTCTATTAAGAACCAGAAATGGTTCCATCCCCCGCTTTATATATGGAACTTTACATGTTGTTTAGTAAAAGGTTCTATTGGCCAATTATTGAACCCCAGGGTTCTATATAGTACCCAGAGGAACCCTTTTTTAAGAGTGTATAGAACCTTTTAGGGGTTCAAAATACGTAGCACTGATAGAACTTTAATGTTCTATATAGAACCTTTTCTTCTAAGAGAGTATACATATTTATTGTCTTAGAATGCATGTTTGCAATGATGTCATTTCCTCTTGGCCTTTTACATAAATTCGTTTGAACACAGGACCTTGTTTGATTTGAAATGCCAGTGATACCTTTGAGACGACACACACATCCCTGATGAATGAACTACAGTCACACTCGTCTTCATTACGCCTTCGACCTTTCAAAAAACAACCGGAGAAATGGATTACCTCGGCGCGCGAGATTATCAAGGGCGTTCAGAACTCTATTTTTAAACATGAAAATCACTTAGTTTTCAACAAAGTGCCGCTTCGTTTTCAATACGATGCTCCCAAAAGTGACTCTTGTTTTTCCTAACATCAGCTTTGTCTAAATGCCATGTTCTAAAGATTTATTTCCTTGTGTTTACTGGGAAAAGCAAGCTGTGTGCCACTATTTTCAGGTCTTTGAATATACGATGTCAGAACTCTATTCCCAAAATAATGAACTGAAGTGGGCTTGTTTTCTACAATCTGTCAGGGTTTTATTAAAAGATTGCCATTTCATGCTAACAGCATGTAGAAAAGTAAAACTATATTCCAGTAGGAAGTAGGAACTCTATTAATTAACTTTGTTCATGTCTTCACTTCACAGTCAAAAAAAGACACACAAGTAGTATTATAAACAACAGCGTGTCTTAAAATGAAACATGTGGAGCGAGATTCCCACTGTTACTTTGACCTTGAATTCATTTAAATTGTGTCTTAACGTCTTTATAATGAGAGCAGTCATAGTGACATTTTGTGTAGCAGTGTTGCCCTTAAGTCACATTTGTTAAATCTAAATTAGCGAGGCTTTCTTCAAAGAGTTTTGATTTGTGACTGCACTGCCCAATAAAGATCTTGTAATATGCAGAGACGGAATTGTCTGCGACGGCTCGGCCGGCCACTTTACGCTTGAGTGACTGGCCATTAGTGCTGATTTGAAGGGTAACTCGCCTCAGTCCATAAAGTTCAGCTTCAGACATTCGTTGTTTGCAGATACTCAATGTCTGAATCTTTAAAGGAGTCTTTTGGCTTCCAAACGAGTTAAGCTCTATCGACAGTGACATTAATGTCGAACTCGTTTCACAGTTAAACAGCCAAATTTGTCTAACACAAATTGTGTTTGCTGTAACGCACTCACAGGGGAAGTTTATGGGGCGTTCTGGAGGGTTTAAAACGGCAATGTGAAACCGATTCACGTGCACAATGACTTGAAAACACTTATAAAGTCATTAAGTCTATGTCGAGGTGAAACTGTCCTGTTATAATGAAAAATGAGCCTTGTTAAAAGAAAGAGATTCTGGAAGAGAAAACCAGTTTTAGACAAACTATAGTATTTTAGTATTATTAGTAAGGATGGAAAAATAGTCTAATCAAAATTTATTCGCTAACTAAATGAACTATAATGTCCTGCACTGACTAGTTAATGGTGTCTGAATAATTTTAGGGTTGACTAAATAAATTTTTGGTAACGCTTCCTTTTACAGTCCAGTTACCCATGTAAATACTATGTACTTATTTTAGTAACTTCAATTACTGGGTAATAACTAGTACTAACCCTGAACCTACTCCTAAACCTACCCCTGTTCCATGTACTTACCTTATATTAGCCAGTACTTTCTAGGTAAGTACACTGTAAGTACTACTGTAAAAGGAAGCATTACCAATTTTTTAAGGTTTACTTGAAGGGGTGTGCATAAGACTGACAAAACCTTCATACCCATGACATGACATATGTTATGAATATGAAGTAGGGTTTATGCATGTTTATGACAACTGTGATTAAGTGTCTTTCGCTCAATAATGACATTTTGAATGCATTTTTCAGTGCAAACTGCAAACTCTTCAAAGGGCTTTAAATGATTCCAGACAATGAATAAGGGTCTTATCTAGCGAAACGATCGCTCATTTAATAAATAAATAACAAAGTTGTACGTTTTATAAGTTCAAATGCTCGTCTTGCTCTGTTCTGTGATGCGTTTTTGTGACTCTCCTGTTCGAACTCCTTTATCAAAATGAACAAATCTTTTTCTGAGTCATTTGGCTCATTCAACGAACGAAACGAACGAATTAACTCAGAAAAAGATTTGTTCATTTTGATGAACGAGTTCGAACAGAAGAGTCACGAACGCGCATCACAGAACAGAGCAGAGGCGACCATTTGAGCTTATAAAACTTAAATTGTGTTATTTTTTTTTAATGAGCGATCGTTTTCCGCTTGATAAGACCCTTATTCATCGTCTGGAATCGGTTTAAGCCCTTTGAAGAGTTTGCAGTTTGTACTGAAAGTGTCTTTTGGACCTTGAACTGTTTAGTTCCCACTGAAGTCCATTATATGGAGAAAAATGCTGGAATGTTTTCATCAAAAACCTTAATTTCCTTTCGACTGAAGAAAGAAAGACATGGACATCTTGGATGACATTTTTTTAAAAGTGAACTACTCCTTTAAGTTTGATAATTAATTTGCCATGTCATGTTTATGACAGGTTGTGTTGTCTTAGTAATTAGACACTGACAGGTTAAGATGTATTGGTTCATTATAATGTTTCATATATACATTTAAATATATAAATTATATATATATATATATGAAAGAGTTCCAATGCAAAAGCCTTTAAATGCCATTTGAAATTTTCTTCTAAAATGACCATTTTTATCAAGATTGTAAGTTCAGTAATTTCACTTAAATGACAATTAATAGGTAATCTTCATTGCCTTTTAAGTGAAATTACTGAACTTAAATATACAAGCTTGATAAAAATGGTCATTTTAGAAGAAAATTTCAAATGGCACTCTTCATATATATACAGTATATACAGTATATAGTGCTTATTTTTAAAAACGAAATAATTTTCAGCTTGCCACAGATTAAGTTATATTGAACCCAGAACTTTCCTTTAACTGTCCTTCACACAGAAAATACTTTCTACAGAAATATATTGTTATCTTCGCTGAACGCTGCTGAATGGAAACACGAGGTTGAATCTCTCCAGCCTTGGTGTCGTTTCTGTGTGAGTTCCACTCTCTATTTTACAGACAATCTTTTCAGTGCCGTGTACAACATGGGGAGAAAGACAAGAAAGAGAAATCTATTTTGAGACAGAGCTGAGACTGGATTTTGCTTCTTGCGAGGCATTTTTCAGGCTCTCTGTTGATAGTGGCTGTGGCCCGGGCAGCCTGTGCTGGGATAGACAGATAAAGGGTTTAGTCTACCTGATGTGCTGGACCTCTATTCTCTCTGGGATGGGCCAGAGGTCAGACAGGACGACACTCATGGTCACACATCTCTCATTTGCTGGATCTCACTGACTGAGGAAGTGGAAAAGATGCTGATGGTGAACCATTATAAAATTGGCACCAAAATGAATCTATCCTAATACATTGTATGAACTATGAAGGCAGTTTCACATATTCTTTCACTATACGTGAAGTTGTGGTATTTTATGTTTAAATAAATTTGAGCCATCTTTACTCTTATTTGTCTGTTTATATTCATCCATCCATGTCTCTAACCAGGTAGTCCAGCAGTGTATATGCTACAGCCGGCAAGTATCGTGAAGCCTCATGGAAATTGATAGAGAGCTTTGGAAACACTTTATTGATTGCCGGCGTTCTGCAGATTTCCCAGCCCAGGAAAGCTGAACCGTTAAGTGATTTCAGGACTGTTAATGTATGACTCTCAGCAGGCAAACAAGCTCCATAACTACATTAAGGTGAGTGAGTAGTCTCAAATACATGACTCATCTTAAGCATAGAAGCTCATAGCACTTCATATGTGATAAAGACAATGCTAGATGAGGGTCAATCTCGCGAAGACACCATATTTCACCACAAGCATTTCATGACTTATTTTATCAATACATTTTTCAGTACTCTTATGCAGAATAAACAAACATGTTGGCCTGTTGTTTTAATATACTGTAATAGTCCATGTACCTCGACAAAGTTGTGAGGTAAAAGTGTAAATGTTTTCCCACACGTTTAATTCAAAATGATTTGTCAATGTCCAGATCCCTGGAAATGTAGCGTTTACACTACGAAAGCAATCCGGTCGTACGCGTTTCGACTGCCTCTGGAAGTGGTCAAAAGTTGGCAAGCTCAAAGCGTTTTTGACCCCGTTTATGCCTGTATTTAGCATCGTCTGTAAGTAAGAGCGGACAGACACAGAGGGTTCTGTGCTTTCCAATGGCAACTCGTCCAACCAGCCATTCTCTAAACCACTTGACTATGTAGGGATGCAGGGATTGACTGTGTCTGCTGAAGACCCAAGTGTGATTTGATGATAAAACATGTACCAAGCAGAATGTTCTCTCACTATTCCTGATTTCTAACAAGCACTCACAGCATTTAGCGTCATGATGTCCATGGGCTCTGTCTTGCACCCGGAGCCAATGACTTTATTCACGGATGCATTTATCATTCGTATTTTGCACTCGCGCAAAGCGGGCTTTTTTCCTCCACAGACGAACGTCGGTAAACTAGGAAATGAACTTGCGCTCCTTGGGTGGGTCGAGCGCAAAAAGGAGGCGTGTGTCAGCGCAAACAATCCCTGGTGCTATTTTGCAGTTCCAGAAAACAATTGCGCCACTGACACGCGTTGAGTGTACATTCAGATGCTATTTTAAGCGCACATGCTTGGCCATAATACAGAGTGTGAACAACACGCATACACTGTAGATGATTCTCTCAGCTACCAAATGCATTGAACTTTTTGCAAATGATACATTATTATAAGGAAAAATATATAAACATGAGGGAAATCATTGTTGTTTCCATGACGATGGGAAAAATAGGCATAAAGCTTAGACATTTACCCAAATTATCATATGCATATGCATGTTTAACCGAAGCTAATTTGGGTGGGTTTGTTTCATCCCCAATGTCCCTTCTCTTTCTTTTACGGCCCTGACGAGAACATCGATCTCCTCAGCTGTGAACCGATTGAAGCGCGCTAGTAAATGCGCCGTTAAAATACAATTGCGCCGTGGAACAAGCGCACGTCGTTCATCACGCTCTGAATGTGATATGACGCTCTTATTATTGGTTTGTTTCCCGTTATGCCCAAACCACACCTATGAATAATGAAGCTACTTCAGACCAACCCCTTTTAGATTTGCGCCAGGCGCAAGAGGCATTTATCCCACCGGGAAAATAGCAACAGCGCCGGGATCCGCCCACAAAGTTACTTGCGCTTTGCGCTTTGACACTTGCGTTTCAGATCGTTAAAATAGGGCCCCATATGTTTCTCTGTCATCTCCAAGTGCGTTCATGTGTGAATTCTGTGAGCTTATTTCGTAGAATTTTTTTGTAGAATTTATTGTCATTGTGTCCCTTATGTTATTTGAAAAACATTATTGGAAAAAATAAATTCCATTCTGGAACCAAAACATGCAAAGGACTTGTCATCCCATCGAGTTGATGGAGCTCTCTGCTAACAAGTTGATCTGAATCAAGCGTGGTGAAAGAGATAGCCTAAATACATTATACACTCTAAAAATTATTTAACCCAAATTTGGGTCAAATATGGACAAACCCAAATGTTGGGCTACAAATGTAATTTTTCCATATTTGACCCAAATTTGGATTGAAACAACCCAGCATTTTTTAGAGTTTATGCAGTGCTGTGGGTCCCCATTAGGCAATTCTAATGTAATTAGTGTGTAAAATACCAACAGAGGTCACTAAAGCACAGGTCTGCAGAAACTCTATGGTTCCCCATGTAGAATTGCTGTTTAATCACTGCAGGCACAAAATTGTGACTTCACATGTACCTGAGATTAATTTAGCACACAGCAGTTACATACATTTTCTCCAAATTCATTTATGATTGTCTTACAGTTTTTATGACCTCATATTGACGGAAAGAACATGGAATGTTTCTACTTTTTTGCACTAAACAGCCAAAGACAAAACTTGGTAAGCAGTAACAGCACCTAAAATTAGTCTGTCCCTTTTGTAACCTAAAATCTTAGTGTTATATTAAAAGTTCATGCTTATTTGTCAACAACTCCATTGTGTTTATTGTCTATTTCAGTGTAGACTGCATGCACTGTATTTTTTTTTTCTTTGGTACAGTCAATTTGGATGTTTTAAGTCATTTCAACTTAAATTACTTTTTGCTGAGAACAGGCACAACGTTATGACCTTTGAGACTAAATGTACAATTCATTTGACTATTTCATGATGTACTCGGTGATGAAAAATATAGCCTTTCGATGTAGAAGACACTGTGTTCGTTTGTTTTTAAGATGAAATAGCGAACGTCTGTACAAAGTCTCAAAGTCTTATCTTTAACGTTTTCAGGAACACAAATTCACATGTACGAGGAATATTTCGTCACATTGATTTCAATGATATCTCACTGGACTCTGTATGGCAAACCGTTTTGACTTATTCAGATGTGAATTCTTGATATCAGCAATTCTATTTTTACTATTTTAACAATTTTTTAAATTAGGAATTAGATTTCTACTGGAAACAATGGCAATTTTTTTATATAGGAAATTAGAAAAAATGTGAATTATTGATATCAACAATGATGTCATCACTCATTCTTGAGATCAAGAATTAAATGTATTTTTTTGGTATATTTTTACAAATGTCATAGGCTGCCCATCAATCAATTGTTGACATCATTGATTTCTTACTGGTTAAAATTCCAATTTCACACATCAGAAATACAATTCTTACCAATAATCATAATTTTTCATATCATTAATTGCGTGGTTACTAAAATAAAATATATATACATTTCTGATAAGCAAAGAATGCAAAAAAAGTAAGGGATGGTTCAGCTAAAAAATAAAGATATTCACAGGTTATTTATATATATATATAACAATATATATTATAACATGTGACCAGGTGATATGTCTAATTAACTGCTGCTCAAAATGAACCTGTGATTGTGTTTGTTACTCACACCCTGACGAAGGCTTGTAAGCTGCAACGTGTAGGTGTGTACATTACTTGTCACCAGATTTTAAAGGAAAAAGCCATGGTGAAATAAAGGCTTTTTAACTTTTTTCAACATTATTCGAGTGCCTTGAAATAAAATCCTAATGTCAAGAATTCAATGATCACTGGTTGAAATGTTACTTCTTGAAATCTGTATTTCAATGTTTGAAATACAGATTTCAAGATTTCAGAACTTACATTAGTAAGTTCTGAAATCAATGAGAGTAATTTCAGATTACTAAAATGGCTAAAATGTCATCTAAAATGGCTTTCTTTACTAGTACGAATAACATTCATGATATCAGAAATGAACATTGCACTAGGCCTAATCAAATTATTGATATAAAAAATGTAAAAGTTTACTTGGAACAATTTAACAAGAATATGCATTTGCACTAGTATGTAATTACTGATATAAAAATTGATGATTTAGAATTGTTAACTAGCAAGAAATGAATTCTTGATATTGACAATTGATGCGATGGTGACTAAATATACAATTATCAAGATTTATAGTTTTTACCAGTTGAAATGTAATTTTTGATATCATAGTTAATGACGTCATTGTTGATCAAAAATTGGTAATAGTAGAAATCTAATTCCTACACTATAAAAATGAATATGCTTTATCTAATCAATATAGCCTAATTGTGGCAAAGATTACAAGCAATATTATTGATTAAATTTAACAAATTAGTATTGAGTTATAATTAATCAAATGATTCCTTAAAAGTTAACCATTTAAAATGAGTAAAGTTTACACCAAAAAAATTAACAAAAATATCTCACTAACAGACAGATGTCAAAGATTAATTAAGAACTCTTTATTTTATATTGCCAATATTGAAGACACCTGATGTTAACAAGCAGAAAACAAACTCTGTAAAACAAACTCTGATCACCATAACGTGACTTAAATTTATTTATTTAATTTTTTTTGGTTGTTGTTGTAAGTTTTATCTCATTTTAAATGGTTAACTTTTAAGGAATTAATTTGATTAATTATTACCCAATTCTAATTTGTTACATTTAATTATTAATATTGCTTGTAATCTGTTGCCACAATTTTTTTATTAGATAAAGCATATTCATTTTTACAATGTATTAAGAATGAGCATTTAGTGAAAATTGAATTGTTGATATTACAAATGAATATCCTGCGAAAGATTAAAAGTCAAAACGGCTTGCCATAGACTTTGTCACTTTCATTCAGAAACATAGGCTACCATTATAAGGTGTTCACTGTTTATTCTCCGACTTCTGCTGTTATTCCGTGTGTAGCGATGTTCTTCAAGTGACCGGAGGGGCCATAAATAGTCTGGTAATCTGACTGTTGAAAAGATCACCACGTGCCCTTTCCTTCTCCTTCGTGTCTGGTTACCGTAGCGACGACCAAGCAAATACGCGATTGGCTGCTCTTGCGTGACGTAGGGTGCATTTAGGGAATTCCGTCAGCTGGGCAAGTGGCACGTTCTTAAACGGCGCTCAGGGTTGAGCTCTCTCTCTCTCTCTCTGCTCTCTCTCTCTCTCTCTCTCTCTCTCTCTCTCTCTCTCTCTCTCTCTCTCTCTCTCTCTCTCTCTCTCTCTCTTCTCTCTCTCTCTCTCTCTCTCTCTCTCTCTCTCTCTCTCTCTCTCTCTCCACCTACACCTAAAAAAAACCTTTTTAACGCGGTGAAACTTTTACACCGGATCAGTGTTCACGCTGTGTGTGTTATTTCCCGAGAAGAAGATGTGTCATGTGCAGCAAGGGACCCAGAGAAGCGTTGACTTTCTAAATAAATCATTTATAACCCGTGGGAACATCCTGAAGCTGAAAAGGAAAGAGGGTGAAATCCCGACGTGTTTTCTGTTTGAGATGTAAGTGACCTTTTTCCACACTCCAAAAGTTTTTATGAACTTGCAGAGACATTTTTTGTTGATTCTCTCTAGAAAACACGTTAACTAGTAGACGGTCAGTGCTCATGTTCATCATCATAATGACGTGCAATGTTTACTAGAGGTAAAGGTAGTTCTAATAATCGATAGGTCCCATTGATAGCAGAGAACACACAGTTCTTGCTGGCCAGAACGGGAACAGACAGTAAATAGAGGGAACAGGTGTGATGCTGCAGCTCAATTTCTTATTAAACCTTATTTCTAATTACTTCAGTTCGTTTAGCAGACACTTAAAGTCTCACTGGATCAATCCTAGTTAGTAGAGGACTGGCTCTTTTTAAAATCTGTTTCTCGGCTCCAAGTGTTTGCATAATATGGATAAATATTTATAATAGACTGAAATTGGGAATATAAACATGAACTATACACCTCATATAGGCCCCAAAATTGTTTACATATTTTTGTCCTACTCAGCTGATTTTTTGTATGCTTGTTGAAATGGGGTGTCTTCTAACAATTAATTGCATAACAGTTATTTTTGATTTGTGTTAAAAGTAGGGCTGCTAAACGATATTAATCGTGATTAATCGCATCCAACAACAAAAGTTTGTGTTTACATAATAGCCTATATGTGGGTGCACTGTGTATAATTATTTTATATATATAAATACATACACATGCATGTATATTTAAGAAAAAAACATTATTTATATATAAAATATTTATACATAATATAAATTATATATCAATTTATACATACAAAATTTTCTTAATTATATACAGAGCATGTGTGTGTATTTATATATATAAAATAATTATACACAGTGCACCCACATATATTATGTAAACACAAACTTTCATTTTGGATGTGATTAATCGTAATTAAGTCGTTTGACAGCTCTAGTTAAAAGTGTAAAATTGTGTCAATAGTAAATTTGTTAGGATGCACCGATACAAACATTTTGTCCAATACCGATATTTCTTTATATGTTAAAGCTGATAACTGATATATTGGCAGATAAATGTAAATCCATTTTTTTTTTGGAGAGAGAGAGACCTGATTACAAAAACAGAAGTCTCACCATTAAAAGCCATTTGGTTACACAGCCATTTGTGTAACCTATATGACTGCGCTGAACATGTTGCACTCAACTGTATTTTCCATTTTTGAAGTGATTCTAATAATATTTCAAGCCATTCAAACCATCATGTCGAATATCTGAAGTAATAATAATAATATATTTTACTTGTAAAGCACTTTTCGGTAACACTTTATTTGAAGGGGTGTGCATAAGACTGACATGAGACTAGGGTTGCAAAGTTTCCAGAAACTTTCCAGGATTTTTGGAAACTTTCCAGGATTTTGGAAACTTTCCAGGATTTTTCGGAATCTTTCCAGGATTTTTGGGAAGTTTCTGGAAATTTACCGAAATATTCAGCCCCTTTGCAACCCTACATGAGACTGTCATAAACATGACATAACACCTGTCATTGACATGAAGGAGTCTTTATGAATGTTTATGACTGTTGTCATTAAGTGTCATTCAGTAAATTATGACACTTTTAATGCAAAGTTGACATTGTTTAAAATGTCTTTGTCATGACAACTTGACATTAACAAAAAATCACAACCTGTTAACCTGTAATGTGTTAACATTACATTACCATATCATATGTTATGGTTGGTTTTGACTCCGTCATGACACCATTATAACTGTGACATGAATATTTTACTTGTCCTCAAGTAAATTGGAACACATTGTACTAGTTATAAAGATGTCATTAAGGGTCATTAGACTGTCAAATGCTTTAACAACAGTGTCATTAATATTTTCCCTTTACCTCAAGTAAAGTGGAACACGTTGGACTAGTTATGATTTCTTGGTAAATGTCAAGTTGTCATGACCAAGACATTTTTTCTTCTTTGTTTATCTCAAGTTGTCATAACAAAGACATTTTAAACAATGTCAACTTTGCTTTAAAAGTCGTAAACATTCAGTCGTAAACATTCATAAAGCCTCCTTCATGTTCATGACAGGTGTTATGTCATGTTTATGACAGTGTCATGACAGCCTTATGCACACCCCTTCAAATAAACTGTTACCCACTTTTCATAGTTTAAAACAATCCCAAAGTGCTACAGAGTATAAACAAAGATAAAAACCGGGAAAAAAAAATAAAAAGTTAGCAAAAAGTAAAAAAATGCTTGCTTTAAAAGTAAGGTTTTTAGTCCTTTCTTAAGAGTCTATGGCTTGAGGAGCCCCTAGGTTTTCTGGAAGGGAATTCCAAAGACGCGGTGCGGCTGAGCAGAAGACTCGATCCCCCAAAGTGTCTCACTGAAGGAAGTAATCGGCCTTAAAGCCAAATTTTCTTATCTGGCCGATAATGATTCAATTAAAAATGAATTTACATCGTTCCGATACCAATATGATGGCCAATATCTCATGCATCGCAATTTTTTATAGTTATTATGACAAATACAAAGCCACTATAAAACAGCGTTTCTTTGGAAAGTATGTTTCACACATTTTAAAATAGGACAACAGACATGATAGATTAACTGAATAAACCGACTAATTGATTTATTCTGAAAAGAAAGGAATGCCTGTTCTCTCATATACTTTCATAAAAGCTCATAATGCTCTCATAAAAGAAGAACTAGAGTGGATTTTCAGTGAACAATGACTTAAATTTCAGTTTGTTCTTCAGAACAAAACAATCGGTTTCTAAATGCTTGAATATAGGGCACAAAACACGTAGGCTTGATGTTATAATTGTATGGTTTTGCTGTGTTTTATAAAGCTTTCAGCCTCAGTTTCCATTCATTGTAATAGCGAGATCAATTCTTTAAAGTTTTGATATAAAACTACAGGTTTGGTTGCTCATTTCTGTGTGAACTATCCCTATAAAATGTCAAATCCTATTATCGTTGTTTACATTCATAGTCTACTATCGCATTGGTGATTTTTTTATCTATCACAGACTCTTTCTTGTATAGAGTGTAAATAATCAAACTATGTGGTTATCTTTCACTATCTGGCAGCCGCTGGTGACGTACACCAAGCAGATACAGAGTCACAGTGTTGCTGGATTTACCTTATCGTGTCTTATGCCCCTGATGGATCAGTGACAGGGTCAACACCGCATGCGGCAAGCTCCGAATATCTCCTCCGTCTCATACACACAAGCCCTTGAGGCCTCTCACAGGCATCTTTAAATAGATAAGCACTTTACAATTGTAGCCAAGGCCATAACGTTAGAGAAAGGTACGCTTGTCACCAAACTGATATTAGACAACTGATTTAGACATCACCCCTCTCCTGCTAGTCAAGAGCATGGATGGGAGCTTATCCTAAGTGTCTGATAGTATTTTTCTGTTTTTTTTTCTATTTGTGTTTGCTAGAGGTAGGTATGTTCCCAGATGCCCTGGAGGCCGTAGGACAGGTGGAGGGTTTGACACTGTCCCCTCCCCAGACTCTTCCAGACCTTGATGATGATGTGGATTTGAGCACTGAAATAAAAAGACGAGGCAGATATCGGCATAGCTTACAGATACTGAAGCCCTTCCCGGATCACGCACAAGTAAGTCCTCCGCGTTATTTTTGTTTTAACCATACAAAGTAAATATGTGGGCTGTTAACAAATGGACTCGGACATTATGATTAAATCAAATACAAAATCATATTTTTGTCAGGAATAATTGTGTACTGCTTACCATTTTTATTTGACTTTTCCCCTTCACTTGTGCGTTTAACCCTCTGATGGTCCTCGGTCACTTCTGACCGAATAGTTTTCTGTTTTGAATTATAAAAACCACAGCTTCATCGGAAGGTTATGATACTTGGTGACTTTTTTGGCATTTGGTATGTGAATACAAAAAAAATTGAGGTCATGATCCGATCATGCTAAGTGGTCTTAAAAAAATTAGTCACGATTTTGGTCTTTGGTCAAAAATGACCCCCATAGGAAATTAATGGGAAATTGGCAAAAACACAAAAATTCACAATTTGTATTTATTTTTTTTACAATTTTTTTAATAAGAAATAGTTTTTGAGATTGTTTCCATTATATATTCAAATCCACCAAAAAAAAAAAATGTGTTCATAAACAGCTGGGGAATTCACTCAGTGGCTATCTAGTGGTTACAACATGATTCTACGCTTTTTCTCTATACTGTAACCAAATGGTGCTAATTTTCTTCAAAAAATATTGTTTTTTCTGAAGGCCTAGACTCTATATTAAACAAAAATACTGCATTAATATATAAATATATATAT
The DNA here is from genome assembly GCA_030378365.1 of Hybognathus amarus. NCBI lineage: Eukaryota > Metazoa > Chordata > Actinopteri > Cypriniformes > Leuciscidae > Hybognathus > Hybognathus amarus. Next base: position 16,788 of record JAQIUQ010005064.1, on the reverse strand, counting down.
ATATAATATATATATATATATATATATATATATATATATATATATATATATATATATATATATATATATATATATATATTTCCATTGAAAAAAATAGATCATAAATATTGCATAAATATTAATAAATTCAATCAAATTGTCTCAAAATACTAAATTAAAAAGAATAAATATTATAGAACAAAATTAAATTGCATTAGTTTTACTGGGATGGAAGAAGTTTCATTTTAGGCCTCCGGTCACTTCTGACCGGGAAGGCCCAGGACGTGACTAGTAAAAGGAAGACCATTCAGAGGGTTAAATGACCCTGTGGTGTGACAAATTATTAGTTTTTTCCTAATCTAAATATTTTATGCAGTCCCTCAATTCATGTGAGGGTATTATAAACACTGCATGCATAATAAGAGTGATAGAATGCTGTTTAAAAAAGTAATTGCTGGTGTTTACAGTATGCCACGCTGCCGGGCAAGGGAATAATTTATTTTGGCACATTGTTTCCAACAGTTAGACTCCCATATGCGGCATCCACACACAGACATAAAACTGGTGTGGTTATTAATGCTAAAAGTGTGGAAGCTTTGACTCTCGTAGGATGTGATGGAAGTGCTTCCACTCTCTACATGACAAGTCATTCCACATTTTTTAATTGGGGACAGTAATGTTTTATTTAAAAGACTGGCTGTACAAAACTGTATTGCTTTTCTATACAACATTTTTAAAGTAACATGCACATTTTAAAGTAACATGCAAGTTCTACTGATTTGTGACAATATTAGATCCCAATTAGATATTGCCAATATATTTAATTAGTATTTCTGTATACCGTTTTTTTGATACTTATTGTATCCCTTCATAAGGACAGTCACAATTTTCACATTTTACAATATTTGAATAGATATTTTTTTTTTATGTTTATGGACAAAACCTATGTTTTTATCTTTAATTTTCAGCCAAATGATCTAACAGGAAAAAAATTAATTACCTTTTTCTCTGAGGACAATAACATTTCGATTCAATTAAAGTCACACACACACAAGCGGAAAGTGGAGCAAACAGGGGCACCACTTTTACATCCAAATATAAGTTAATTTACTGTACTTTGAACCCAAGCCCAAAATGAAGCTTTTAGCTGCTTTTTTTCAGTCACTTTAAAGGGGTGATGAACTGAGAAATCAAATTTTCCTTGAGTTTTTGACATCTAAGAGGTCATCATATTATTAGAACTGAAAACTTCCTTGTTAGTGCAATAAAAGCTTTTATTGACACCAGGCCCAGCAAACGACTCAGTTTTTCATCGTGGGGAACTATGTGACATCAAAGAGGATAAAAAAAACACCACCCCCGCAGAAGAAGATCAACGCCTACTTAAACACGGCCAGTTTAGCCCTGCACACTGATTTGCGCATTACACGCATAGCTAAATATAACATAGATGCCTACCATGCGGCTCAAACTTGCTGCGTAACACAAGAATGAACCTCATTGGTTTTGCACTTCAAGTGAACATGCTAGATTTTCTGTTTACCACAACTGATGTGTGAGATGAATGTTTTGTATGTACACTCACCTAAAGAATTATTAGGAACACCATACTAATACTGTGTTTGACCCCCTTTCGCCTTCACAACTGCCTTAATTCTACATGGCATTGATTCAACAAGGTGCTGAAAGCATTCTTTAGAAATGTTGGCCCATATTGATAGGATAGCATCTTGTAGTTGATGGAGATTTGTGGGATGCAGATCCAGGGTACGAATTTTCCCATTCCACCACATCCCAAAGATGCTCTATTGTGTTGAGATCTGGTCATTTTGGGGGTATTTTAGTACAGTGAACTCATTATCATGTTCAAGAAAACAATTTGAAATGATTCAAGCTTTGTGACATGGTGCATTATCCTGCTGGGAAGTAGCCATCAGAGGATGTGTACATGGTGGCTATAAAGGGATGGACATGGTCAGAAACAATGCTCAGGTAGGCCATGGAATTTAAACAATGCCCAATTGGCACTAAGGGGCCTAAAGTGTGCCAAGAAACATCCCCCTCACCATTACACCACCACCACCAGCCTGCACAGTGGTAACAAGGCATGATGGATCCATGTTATCATTCTGTTTATGCCAAATTCTGACTCTACCATCTGAAAGTCTCAACAGAAATCAAGACTCATCAGACCAGGCAACATTTTTCCAGTCTTCAACTGTCCAATTTTGGTGAGCTGCTGCAAATTGTAGCCTCTTTTTCCTATTTGTAGTGGAGATGAGTGGTACCCGGTGGGGTCTTCTGCTGTTGTAGCCCATCCGCCTCAAGGTTGTGTGTGTTGTGGCTTCACAAATGCTTTGCTGCATACCTCGGTTGTAACGAGTGGTTATTTCAGTCATAGTTGCTCTTCTATCAGCTTGAATCAGTCGGCCCATTCTCCTCTGAGCATCAACAAGGTATTTTCGCCCACAGGACTGACGCATACTGGATGTTTTCCCTTTTCACACCATTCTTTGTAAACCCTAGAAATGGTTGTGCGTGAAAATCCCAGTAACTGAGCAGATTGTGAAACACTCAGACTGGCCCATCTGGCACCAACAGCCATGCCACGCTCAAAATTGTTTAAATCACCTTTCTTTCCCATTCTGACATTCAGTTTGGAGTTCAGGAGATTGTCTTGACCAGGACCACACCCCTAAATGCATTGAAGCAACTGCCATGTGATTGGTTGATTAGATAATTGCATTAATGAGAAATTGAACAAATGTTTCTAATAATCCTTTTGGTGAGTGTGTATAAAAGCCTAAATTCAGTCATATAAAGCGATCAAGTCTCTTCAGAAAATTAGAACTAAACCGCTTAATACATATGGATTATTTTTGCGATCTCTTCATGAACTTTTTGAAAGCGTCAAAGTGTCAAATTGCGTAGTGTTTGCGTAGCTGTCAATGGAGGAACGGAAAGCTCTCAGATTTCATCAAAATATCTTAACTTGTGTTCTGAAGATGAACGCAAAGTCTGACAGGTTTGGAACGACATGACTGTGAGTAATTAATGACTGAATTTTCATTTTTAGATTAACTAACCCTTTAAACCTACCCAAACCTGGCCCTATCCTTACCCATAACCCACCTCAAAAGCAGCAAAAGAGTTTTGCAATACAACATAAGCCTAAGCGCAGTTAGTATATTGTACATCAAAATCATTTTAAGCTGAAGACACCTAATATAAAGTTAGACCGGAATAGGTTTACAGTGTATTTTCAACATGTTTTTTTGCTAAATTTAGTGTGACAAACTACCTGTACCTACGTGGAAAGTGTGAAAACTGTCACCTGTTATTATGGAGTCAAAATAAACATAGGCTACACACTGTAATGCTTTTGTGTGAGTTGTGAAAGCGGAATATGTTTGCTATGTTGCCATTTGTACTCAAGTGTCAGTCAATGAGGTCTTGATAAGTAATGCTCTTATCCTTTTCTCACAGACAGCTCAATTTTGTACATGCTGACTGATAAAGAGCCACTGAACTTTTTCACTGCTCCCTAAAGAGTTCTGAGAGGGATGTGCAAACTGCTGTTCAAACACAAGCGCGATTCTATTATCTATTTGGCCACAGCGAGTAAAGATTTTCTCAGTCTTCCTTCTTGCGTTCAAGGTCACACCGTTCTCAGACATAGCACATAGCGCCTAGATGACTGATATGAGCCAAAGTGTTCTTTTTCACCCCCAGACATCAGCACCCGGTGGACAATGCCAGGATTTTTCTCTCTTTATGACCCTGCAATGGCTGTCCCCTCTGGCATGGAGCGCCAACAAAGCGTCCTGTCTCAAAATGGAAGACGTGTGGGGTCTGTCTTGCCACGAGGCCTCAGAAACAAACTGTCAAAGGTAAGGTGCTGCGTGGTGGAAACTGTCTGATCCATTTTCAAGTTTCAGCGAGGTTCATTTACTGTCAGGTTGTGTTTGTCTGAATGCAAGTACCCGGAGCCAAGCCCAAGTTAGGCATCTCTCGCGCTTGTTTCCCAATGCTGAAAATTGAACAAACAGAACTGTTAGAAAAAACACCCTGAGCCAAGGTCTCACACAGGTGACGCCTGGCTCAGTGTTTGAAGCATTCTGTTTGTTCAATTTTCAGCATTAGAAAACGCGAGAGTAACTTGGGCTACTCCGGGGTACTGCGTTCAGACAAACACAACCTGACGGTAAATAAACCTCGCTGAAACTGAACATTCCGCCACGCAGCACCTTACCTTTGACAGTTTTTTGTTCTGAGGCCTCATGGCCGAGATTTAAACCCGGCGCAGGTACCGTTGAGAAACGGGCCGTTTGTTGGCGCTATGCCAGGAGAAAGCACATTTTGCAGGTCATAAAGGAGAAATCCTGCGTCACGAGGGTGTCTGGGGGTGAGGGAAAAGAACACTTTTCGCTCATATCGTCGTCTGGCAAGCTATGTCTGCTGGGAGACAAGTATAACCTTGACAAGGAAAAGGGAACTGAGAGATATACTCGACTGTGGCCGAACAAAGATGGTTTGTGTTGAAACGGCAGTTTGCAGTCCCTCTCAGAACCTTCAGGGAGCAGTGAAAAAAGTTCAGTGGCTCTTTATCAGTAGGTGTACAAAATTTGAGCTGTCTGTGAGAAAAAAGGATAGAGAGCATTTCTTATCGAGACCTCATTAACTGCAGCACTTGAGTACAAATGGCAACATAGCAAACATATTCAAGCTTTCACAACTCACACAAAAGCATTACAGTGTAGTTTATTTTAGCTCATAAATAACAGGTGACAGTTTCACACTTTTAGCGTAGGTACAGGTAGTTTGTCACCTAAATTTAGCAAAAAAAAACATGTTGAAAATACACTGTAACCTCTAGAACTAACTTATATTAGGTGTCTTTAGCTTAAAATAATTTTGATGTACAATATACTAACTGGGCTTAGGCTTATGTTGTATTGCAAAACCTTTTGCTGTCTTTAGAGGTGGGTTATGGGTGAGGATCAGGGCCAGGTTTTGGGTAGGTTTTAAAGGATTCCTAATCTAAAATGAAAATTCGTCATTGGTCCCTCTCACAGTCATGTTGATTTTCCAAAGTCTGGATCAACTTCATTATTTCAGAACACAAGTTAAGATATTTTGATGAAATCTGAGAGCTTCAACTCCTCATTGACACTAACAAACACTCCCGCAATTAGCACTTTGACAACTTCAAAAGTTCATGAACATAATCCATATGTAAGCGGTTTTTAGCTCTAAATTTCGAGATTGATCAGCTTATATGACTGAATTTAGGCTTTTATACACTCACCAAAAGGATTATTCAAAACATTTGTTCAATTTCTCATTCACATGATTATCTAATCAACCAATCACATGGCGGTTTTGTGCGTAGGGGTGTGGTACTGGTCAGAGACATCTCCCTGAACTCAAACTGAATGTCAGATGGGAAAAGAAAGGTGATTTAAACGATTTTCAGCAATACAGCATGGCTGTTGGTGCCAGATGGGGCCCAGTCTGAGTGTTTCACAATCTGCTCAGTTACTGGGATTTTCACGGCACGAAGTTGTGGGTTTCAAAGAATGGTGTGAAAAGGAAAATTCCAGTATGCGTCGTCCTGTGGCAAAAATTGTTGTTGATGCTCCGACAATAATCTCGAGCTGATAAAAGACGAGTATGACTGAAATAACCACTTCGTTACAAACCGAGATTATGCACAAAGAGTTTGTGAAGCCACGAGACGCGCACAACCTTGATAAATAGGCTACGACAGCGGGAGCCCCCACCGGGTACCACTCAGTCTCCACTTACAAAATCAGCAAAAGAGAGCTACCGATTTGCAGCAGCGCTCACCAAAAATTGGACAGTTGAAGACTGGAAAAATGTTGCCTGGGTCTGATGAGTCTTGATTTCTGTTGGGACATTTCTACAGATGGTAGAGTCAGTAATTTGGCATAAACAGAGAATGAGAATCATGGATCCGTCACCGCCGTTGTTACCACTGTGCAGGCTGTGGGTGAGTGGTGTACGATGTGGGACGTTTCTTGGCACACTTTCAGCCCCCCTTGGTGCCAATTGGGCATTGTTCCAGAATGCCACGGCCTCACCAGAGCATTGTTTCTGACCATGTCCATCCCCCTATGGCCACCATGTACACATCCTCTGATGGCTACTTCCAGCAGATGACTGTCACGAAGCTTGGATCTAATTGTTTCTTGAACATGATAATGAGTTCACTGTACTAAAATACCCCCAAATGAGCCAGATCTCTAAACACAATAGAGCATCTTTTTGGGGGATGTGGTGGAATGGGAAAAATTCGTACCCTGGATCTGCATCCCACAGATCTCCCATCAACTACAAGATGCTATCCTATCAATATAGGGCCAACATTTCTCTAAAGAATGTCTTCAGCACCTTGTTGAATCGATGCCATGCTAGAATTAAGGCAGTTGTGAAGGCGAAAGGGGTCAAACGCGGTGCTAGTATGGTGTTCCTAATAGAATCTTCTTAGGTGAGTGTACGTACAAACATTCATCTCACACATCAGTTGTGGTAAACAGAAAATCTAGCATGTTCAGCTTGAAGCTTCGACCGTCGAAGGTAGGCATCTATGTTATATTCAGCTATGCGTGTAATGCGCAAATCAGTGTGCAGGGCTAAACTGGCCGTGTTTTAGTAGGCGATTTGATCTTCTTTCTGCGGGGTAGGTGTTTTTTTCATCCTCTTTGATGTCACAAGTCCCGCGATGATAAAGCTTGAGTCGTTTGCTGGGGCCTGGTGTCAATAGAAGCTTTTATTGCACTAACAAGGAAGTTTTCAGTTCTAATAATATGATGACCATCCTAGATGTCAAAAAACTCAAGGAGAAAAATTTGAGTTTCTCAGTTCATCACCCCATTAAAGTGACTTGAAAAAAAGCAGCTAAAAGCTTCATTTTGGGCTTGGGTTCAAAGTACGGTAAATTAACTTTATATTTCGGAACGTAAAAGTGGTGCCCCTGTTTGCTCACTTTCCGCTTTTGTGTGTGTAATTTAATTGAACGAAAGTGTTATTATTGTCCTCAGAGAAAAAGATTAAATTAATTTTTTTCCTGTTAGATCGTTGGCTGAAAATTAAAATAAAAATAGTTTATCCATAAACAAAAAAAAAATATATTCAAATATTTGTAAAATGTGAAAATATGAGTGTCCTTATGAAGGAATACCAATAAGTACGGAAATACTAATTAAATATATTGGCAATATCTAAATTGCGATCTAATATTGTCACAATAATAAAGTTGCATGTTCTGATGTGCGTGTTACTTTAAAAAATGTGCTAAAAACAATACGGTTTTGCGGCCCAGTTGTTGATGAAACATTACTGTCCCAATTAAAAAAATGTGGAATAACTTGTCATGTAAAGATGGAAGCACTTTCCATCATCTCCGAGTCAGCTTTCACACTTTTAGCATTAATAACCACGCCAGTTTTATGCTCTGTATATATGAATATGGGACTGTTGGAAACAATGTCCAAAATAAAATTGTTCCTTGCCCATCACATACTGGACACCAGCAATTACTTTTTAAAACAGCGTCTATCACTCTTATTATGCATGCGGTGTTTATAATACCCTCACATGAATTAAAGAAACTGCATCCTTTTAAATTAAAAAAAAACTAATAATTTGTCACACCACAGGGTCATTTAACCCTCTGATGGTCTTCCTTTCAAGTCGCCATCCTCGGGCCTTCCCAAGTCAGAAGTGACCAAAAACTAAAAATGAAACTCTTCATCCCAGTAAAAACTAATGCAATTTAATTTTGTTCTATAATATTTATTCTTTTTAATTTAGTATTTTCGACAATTAATTGAATTTATTAATATTTATGCAATATTTATGATCTGTACTTCAAATGGAAATATATATATATATATATATATAAAAAAAAAATATTTTTTGAAAATTCAGCACAATTTGGTTACAGTATCAAGAAAAAAGCAATTCAATAATGTTGTAACCACTACAGATAGCCACTGCATGAATTCCAGCTGTTTATGAACGCGTTTTTTTTTTGGTGGATTTGAATATATAATGGAAACGATCTCAAAAACTATTTCTCTAAAAAAAATCTCAAAAATAAATACAAATTGTGAATTTTTGTGTTTTTTGCCAATTTCATTCACCTATGAGTTCATTTTGACCGAAGACCAAATTGAGTGACTAATTTTTTCCGACCACTTTGTGAATTCGAATTGGGTGACCTAATTTTTTTGTATTCACCGTCAAATGCCAAAAAAGTCGCCAAGCTGTAGTAGTTCCAATGAAGTTTGTGGTTTTTATAAATTCAAAACAGAAAACTATTCATTCAAAAGTGACCAAGCATCAGAGGGTTGACAACACACATGAAGGAAAAAGTGAATGAAAATGGTAGGCGGTACACAATTATTCCTTACAAAAAATATGATTTTGTATTTGATTTAATCATAATGTCCAAAGCCATTGTTAACAGCACATATTTATTTTGTATGGTTAAAACAAAAAATAACAAAAGATTCACTTGTGCCGTGATTCCAAAAGCTAAGGTCTGTTAAGTATGCGATATCTGCCCTCATATTTTATTTCAGTGCTCAAATCCACATCATCAGTCAAAGGTCTGGGAGGCTGGGGAGGGAGCATGTCGTCCCACCTGTTCAAGCCTCCAGTCTGATCAACACATGACCTCTACCTCACAAACACAAATAAAAAAAAAACCCCAGAAAATATATCAGACTTACTTGGGGATGACTCCCATCCATGTCTGACTAGCAGGAGAGATGTCTAGAGTGGGGTGTCTAATATCAGTTTGGTGACGTATTCTATTAACATTATGCAGCCTTGGCTACATTGTAAAGTGTTATCTATTTAGAAGATGCCTGTGAGAGGCTTGTGTATGAGGGCGGAAGAATATTCAACTTGCAACACATGCGTGTAGAGCCTGCGCTGATCCATCAGGGCAGTGACACGATAGTAAATCCAGCAACACTGTGAGCTCTGTCTGTGCTTATGGTAGCAGGCAGGGCTCCCAGATAGTGAAAGATAACCACATAGTTGATTATTACACTCTCTATAGAGAAAAAATTGTGTGATAGATAAAAAATTCACCAATGCAATCGTGAGCTATGAATGTAAACAATAATATTTGACGTTTTATAGGGATAGTTCACACAGGAAATGAGCAACCAAACCTGTAGTTTTATATCAAAACTTAAAAGAATTAATCTCGCTATTACAATGAATGGAAACTGAGGCTGAAAGCTTATAAAACACAGCAAACAGTACAGACGTCGAGAGCCTCAGTGTTTTTGTATGTCAAGCATTTAGAAACCAATTGTTTTGTTCTGAAGAACAAACTGAAATTTAAGTCAGTTGTTACTGAAAATCACTCTGATTCTTTCTTTTATGAGACATTATGGTTTATGAAGTTAGTATAAAAAAGAACAGGCATTTTTCTTTCTTTCGGAATAAATCAATTAGTTAGACTCTCAGTTAATCTATCATGTCTGTTGTCCTATTTTAAAATGTGTGAAACATACTTTTCAAAGAAACGCTGTTTTATAGTGGCTTTGTATTTGTCATAATAACTCTGAACCAATACATGGGGATATTCGCCGTCATATTGGTCTCAAACGATGTCTATATTCATTTTTAATTGAATCATTATCGGCCAGATAAAAATTTGGCTTTAACCTTGTTCAGTGAGACACTTTGGGGATTGAGATCTCTGCTCAGCCACACCATCTTTGGAATTCCCTTCCAGAAAACCTGAGGCTACGTAGACTCTTAAGAAAGGACTAAAACCTTACTTTTAAAGCAACATTTTTACTTTTTTGTAACTTTTTAATTTTTCTTCCAACTTTATCTTTGTTTACTCTGTAGCGCTGCGGAGATATTTTAATTATGAAAAGTGGGTAACAGTTTATTTGAAGGGGTGTGGGTCGGCTCTCATGGAGCACTAGTAAAAAAGAGAGAGTTGACATAACACCTGTCATGAACATGAAGGAGGCTTTATGAATGTTTACAACTGAATGTTCGACTTTTAATGCAAAAATTGACATTGTTTAAATTAAAATGTCTTTGTTAATCACAACTTGACATTAACAAGAGAAAAAATGTCTTGGTCATGACAACTTGACATTTACCAAGACAGAAATGTCTTTGTTATGACAACTCTGACATTAACCAAGAAATCATACTAGTCCGACCGTGTTCACTTTACTTGAGGTAAAGGAAATATTAATGACACTGTTGTTAAAGCATTTAACAGTCTAATGACCCTTAATGACATCTTCTCATAACTAGTACAATGTGTTCCAATTTACTTGAGAGCAAGTGAAATATTCATGTCACAGTTATAATGGTGTCATGACAAGAGTCAAAACCAACCATAACATATGATATGGTAATGTAATGTTAACACATTACAGGTTAACAGGTTGTGATTTTTTGTTAATGTCAAGTTGTCATGACAAAGACATTTTAAACAATGTTCAACTTTGCATTTAAAGTGTCATAATTTACCGAATGACACTTAATGACAACAGTCATAAACATTCATAAAGACTCCTTCATGTCAATGACAGGTGTTATGTCATGTTTATGACAGTCTCATGTAGGGTTGCCAAAGGGGCTGAATATTTCGTAAATTTCCAGAAACTTCCCAAAAATCCTGAAAGATTCCGAAAAATCCTGGGAAATTTCCGAAAAGCTTCCAAAAATCCCTGGAAGTTCTGGAAAGCTTTGCAGACCCTAGTCTATATCAGTCTATGCACACCCCTTCAAAGTGCTACCGAAAAGTGCTTTACAAGTAAATATATATTATGTATTATGCTTCAGTATATTCGACATGATGAGTTTGAATGGCTTGAAATATTAGAATCACTTCAAAATGGAAAATACAGTTGAGTGCAACATGTTAACACAGTCGTATGGTACACAAATGGCTGTTAACCGAATGGTTTAATGGTGGATTTCTGTTTTTGTAATAGCTCTCTCTCTCTCTCAAAAAAATGATTTATTATCTGCCAATATATGTTATCAGCTTTAACATATAAAGAAATATGGTATTGGACAAAATGTTTGTATTGGTGCATCCTAACAAATTTTACTATTGACACAATTTTACACTTTTAACTAGAGGTGTCAACGATCATAATTAATCACATCAAAATGAAAGTTTGTGTTTACATAATATATGTGGGTGCACTGTGTATAATTATTTTATATATATATAAATACACACACATGCTTGTATATAATTAAGAAAATTTTGTATGTATAAATTGATATATAATTTATATTATGTATAAATATTTTATATATAAATAATGTTTTTTTCTTAAATATACATGTGTATGTATTTATATATATAAAATAATTATACACAGTGCACCCACGTATAGGCCTATTGTGCAAACACAAAACTTTTGTTGTTGGATGCGAATTAATCGCGAATTAATCGTTTTGACGCAGCCCTACTTTTAACACAAATAGAAAATGACTGTTATGCGATTAATTGTTAGAAGACACCCATTTTCAACAAGCATACAAAAAATCAGCTGAGCCTAGGACAAAAATATGTAAACAATTTTGGGGCCTATATGAGGTGTATATTTCATGTTTACTATTCCAATTTTCAGTATTATAAATATTTATCCATATTATATGCAAACACTTTGGAGCCAACAGATTTTAAAAAGAGCCCGGTCCTCCTTGGGCTCGGGATTGATCCAGTGAGACTTTTTTAGTACCCTAAACGAACTGAGTAATTAAAAATAAGGTTTTAATTTGAGCTGCAGCATCACACCCTGTTTCCCTCTATTTCTGTCTGTCCGTTCTGGCCAGCTATGCCGTGTTCTCTGCTATCAAATAAGAAACTCTATGATTATTGAGACTTACCTTACCTCTCATAAACATTGCACGTCGTTGATGATGAACATGAGCACTGACCTCTACTAGTTAACGTGTTTTCTAGAATCAACAAAATTTCTCTAGAGTTCATAAAAACTTTTCAAAATAGAAAAAAGGTCACTTTACATCTCAAACAGAAAACACATCGAGTTTCACTTTCAGCTTCAGGATGTTCCCACGGGTTATAAATGATTTATTTTAAAAAGTCAACGCTCTCTGGGTCCCTTGCCACATGACACATTCTTATTCTCGGGAAATAACACACACAGCGTGAACACTGATCCGGTGCTGAAAGTTTTCACAGCATTAAAAAGGTTTTTTCAGTGTAGGTGAAGAGAGAGAGAGAGAGAGAGAGAGAGAGAGAGAGAGAGAGAGAGAGAGAGAGAGAGAGAGAGAGAGAGAGAGAGAGCTCGACCCTGAGCGCCGTTTTAAGAACGTCCACTTGCCCAGCTGAGCGGAATTCACACCACCCTACGTCACGCGCGAGCCAATCGCATCTTGTTGGTCGGCGCTCCGGTAACACCGAAGGAGAAGGAAAGGGGCACATGGTGATTTTTTCGACAGTCAGATTACCAGACTATTTATGGCCCCGTCCGCTTGAAAAAACATCGGCACACGGAATAACAGCGGAAGTCAGAAAATGAACAGTGAACACCTTTATAATGGTCGCCTATGTTTGCTGAATGAAAGTGACAAAGTCTATGGCAAGCGGGTAACTTGACTTTTAATTTTTCGCAGGATATTCATTTGTGATATCAACAATTCAATTTTCACTAAATGTCGTCTTTAATACATTGTAAAAATGAATATGCTTATCTAATAAAAAAATTGTGGCAACAGATTAGAGCAATATTAATAATTAAATGTAACAAATTAAAATTGGGTAATAATAATCGATTGACCTTAAAAGTTAACCATTTAGAATGAGTAAAATTTACAGACAACGACCCAAAAAAAAAATAAATAAATTTAAGTAGGCGTTATGGTGATGAGAGTTTGTTTTACGAGTTTGTTTTCTGCTTGTTAACATCAGGTGTCTTCAATATTGGCAAATTATGAAAAAATAAAATTAATTAATCTTTGACATCTGTCTGTTTTGAGTGAGATATTTGTTAAGATTTTTTTGGTGTAAACTTTACTCATTTTAAATGGTTAACTTTTAAGGAATCATTTTGATTAATTATAACTCAATACTAATTTGTTAAATTAATCAATAATATTGCTTGTAATATTTCCGCCATTAGCTCTGTATAATTCAGATAAAGCATATTCATTTTTTATAGTGTAGAAATTAGATTTCTCTGTACCAATTTTTGATAACAATGAAAATCATCATTAACTATGATATCAAAAATAACATTTCAACTGGTTGCAAATATAAATATTGATAATTGTATATTTAGTCACCATCAGCATCAATTGTCAATATCGAGAATTCATTTCTGCTAGTTAACAATTCTGATCGGTCAATTTTTATATAGGCATTACAATATACATGCAAATGCATATTACTTGTTAAATTGTTCCAAGTAAACTTTTACCGTTTTATTCGATAATTTGATTCAGCCTAGTGCAATGTTCATTTTCTGATTATAGTGAAATCTATTCATTACATAAGAAAGCCATTTTAAATAGACATTTTAGCCATTTTAGTAATTGAAATTACTCTCATTGATTTCAGAAGTTACTAATGTAAGTTCTGAAATCTTTGAAATCTGTATTTTCAAACATTGAAAATAGATTTCAAGAAGTAAGTTTCAACCAGTGATCATTGAATTCTTTGACATTAAATTTATTTGAGGCGCTGGAATAATGTTGAAAAAAGTTAAAAACCTTGCTATTTCACCATGGCTTTTTTCCTTTAAAATCTGGTGACAAGATAATGTACGGCCTACGCAATTCCAGCTTTCAAGCTTCATTCAGTGTAATAACGGAACACAATCACAGGTTCCATTTTAACGGCGGGTTAATTCGACGTATCACCTGGTCACATATAATTGTGTATATTGTTTTATATATATATAAAATAACCTGTGAATATCTTTATTTTTTAAGACTGAACCATCCCTTTACTTTTTTTCGTTCTTTGTATCAGAAATGTATATATATTTTATTTTTAGTAACCGCAACAAGGATTAATGATATGAAAAATTATGATTATTGGTAAGAATATTTCTGATGTGTGAAATTGGAATTTTTAACCAGTAGAAATCAATGATGTCAACAATTGATTGATCGGACCAGTATAACTTAATATTGAAAATATTCCAAAAAAAAATACGTTTAATTCTTGATTGTTCAATAAATCAATAACATCATTGTTGATATACAATAATTCACATTTTTTCTAATTTCCCTACTATGATTCCATTGTTTCCATAGAACATCCTAATTTGAAAATATTGAATCAGTAAAAATAAATTGCTGATATAGAATTAGCATCAATAAGTCAAAAACCATTTATCTCATTGAAATAAATATCAAAATATTCCTCGTACATGAATTTGTGTTCCTGAAAACGTTAAAGATGAGAGTTTTTAGAATTTTGTACGGCTAACAACTATTTCATCTTTAAAAACAAACGAACACAGTGTTCTACATTGAAAAAAGGCTATATTTTTAAATTCACCCGAGTACATATGAAATAGTCAAATGGAATTGTTATTTAGTCAAAGATTTAGACAGCAATTTCTGCTTCACAAAAAGTAATTTAAGTTGAAATAACTTTAAACGTAGAAGTGGGTGCCAAAAGAAAAAAAAAATACAGTGCATGAGCACTGAAATAAAGGCAAAATAGATGCAATGAACATTTGACAAATAACATAAATTTTAATATTGGCACACAAATTTTCAGCACAAAGAAACAGACTAATTTTGGCTGCTGTTCTGCTCCAGTTTGTTGACTTTCATGCCGAAGTGAACATTTTAGCATGTACACTTCAGGTGAATAGGGCCATAAACTGAGGCAAACAGTAAATGAAGTTTTGAAAAAATGTATGTAAGCTACCTGTATTAGATTAAATCTAGGGTATGTTATGATAAGCAATATTATGCAGTAATTCAACTAACAAACTACATGACATAAAAGTTTTCTCAACTATATTTGGTGACACTATGTTGGTGTTTCATCATAACTAGATTGCTAATGAACCCACAGCAACACTAGTGAATTTTCTAAAAAACATAATTGTTGTAAATAAATTTGAGTTAAATATTAAAAAATACATTAGCACAGACATTAGGACTCCATCTACCAATACAGGTAATAATCTTTAAGTATGATATTTTAGGTATCTTCCACACTTTGATTAATGGACTGCTTTAGCAAGAGCTGATGCAACTAAAATCAGAATAACAGTGTTTGGTCTTTTCAACTTCCAAGATGAAACATTTTCAATGATACTTTTGGAATGACATAGAGCACAATGGATAAGTTGTTCAGAATTTTCAGATAGTTCACAAACAGCACATAAACACAACTAAATGACCAAGAAAGAATCATGGGGCATTTGATTATGAAAGCAAGTGTGAGGCAGCAACAGTGAGCTTTGTGAGGATCCAAGGTATTTCCTTTGTTACAGATTGATAAATGCCTACTCACCTGGCAAATCTAAAAGATTCATTGAGTAACCATCTTCAGTATAATATGGTTTTTGACATAAAGGAAACAAACAATGATGGCAGGCATCACATTCAAAGCGGGTGACAGTAAGTGTTGCCAAGGGCAACTGTTGACATTACTGGCAAGCGCTTGAGATCAACCACAGCTGAGGGAGTAAATATTCTAATGAGGCCAGATGGGAAAGAAAGAAGGGACATTGGGGATGAAAGTGGAACCACCCAAGAATTAAGCTTTCGTTAAACATACATATGCATATGGCTAAACTAGGATTGATGTTCTAAGCTTTTTTTTATGTTTCATAGTCATGGAAACAACAATGATTTCCTCATGTTTATATATTTTTCTTTATAATAATGTATCATTTGCAAAAAGTTCAATGCATTTGAGATAACTGAGAAAGAATACAGTCTACATGGCAATACTCACACTCTGTATTATGGCCAAGCATGTGGCTAAAATCAGCATCTGAATGTACACTTGAGACGCGTGTCGGTGGCAGGGCCGATTCTTTTTCTGGAACTGCAAAATAGCGCCAGGGATCCTTTGAGCAGACACGCCGCCTCCTTTTGCGCCGACCACCCAAGGAGCGCAAGTTCATTTAGTTGACGTTCATCTGTGGAGGGAGAAGCCGGCTTGGCGAGTGCGATCCGAATGATAAATGCATCCGTGAATGAGAGTCCGTTGGCTCCGTGAGACAGAGCCCATGGACGTCATAACGTTAATGTTTCCTAAGTGCTTGTATTTAAAAAAGAGTGGGAATAGTGAGAATTCTGCTTGGTACATGTTTTTATCGTCAATCACACTTGGGTCTTCCGGCGGACGCAGTCGATCCCTGCATCCTTACATAGTCGAGTGGTTAGAGAATGGCTGATTGACAGTCATTTGAAACGGCTACCTTGTTGTCCAGTCTCTTGCGGTGCTGATGGGGTAAGGGGGACAAAAGTTTGGCATTCCAGTTGACGGTTCAGGCAGTAAAAGGCAGTTCCAACCCAGCTATTTCATAGTGTGAACAGCATTTCCAGGGTGTTTGACATTGACAAATCATCTTTGATTCAACATATAAAAAACGTTACGCTTATTTCTGAGTTTGTAAAAAAGTACGCAACTACTACAGTATACTAAAACGACAGGCCAACAGTGTTTGTATTCTGCATAGGGGCTACTGAAAAATGTATTGATAAAAATAAGTCAGTGAAAAAATGCTTGTGGTGAAATATGAGTGTCTTTCGAGATTGACCCTCATGACAATACGTAAC
>JAQIUQ010005063.1:0-81122 GCA_030378365.1 Hybognathus amarus | reverse complement strand
TTATGATTGTGAACACATTGTGCAAGAGATGCCAAGTGTCTCGTACAGTTGTACACATTTGTATGTGCTGCATTGCAAGTTATTGCATTTCAAGGAATGAAAACGTGTGCTGTAAAGGAATTCAGAGTGTTACGAACTCTCAATGCTTAATATTGCAAATTGAAATTTGGCATAGCTAGTGTAAGGATCTTTTGGGTCTCAGAGCTATAGCTTTCTCTAAGCTATAGCTCTATGAGCTTCAGCTCTGAATACCAAGCATTGTCTCCGCTTTACGTGTGTTCTGTCCCGGACGGCTCCTGCTTTTGTCTCAGAAAGTGTTAAAGATGGTTGGAGTAAGTGGTGCTACTGGTTAAAAATGAGAGGAAGTGGTGTTGCTCTTCACTTGCAAGAATCAGGCAAGTGCTGTGTTTTGTCAACCGACTGAAAAGGAATTTGATATGTGAAATGTGTTTTAGTTTTCAGTGTCTGCAGCATAAATTATAGACTGTTTTTGGTGTTTACAGCATTTACCATGTACAGATTTGCTGTCAATAAAATGGCATTAAGTGGCCTTGTTGCATAATTTTATGTTTTCTTTACTGTAAAAGTTAACTTCTGAGCAAATAGCTAGAAACTTCATATAGATCATCTTAGGTGAGTGATGATCTGCTTTTGCACGCTTTGAGTTACATCTGTTGCAATGTCTTATCAAATCCGGTTTCAGCGCACAAATGAGATTTGCAAACTCAAAAAAGCAATGTTTAAAAAGGCTTTCATGGTTTATTTCCATTTTGCAACAAAAAAAGAATTCAACTTCATGACAGTATATTTAAACGCAAGCAAATTAAAAGTAACACTTTATTGTAAAGTCCTTTAAGTAAATGCATTACCCTGAAAATACATTTGAAGAGTTCAGATGCAAAAGCCTTTAAGTGCCATTTGAATTAGTGCCATTTATATTTATCAAGCTTATATATTAAAGTTCAGTAATTTCACTTGAAATGGCAATGAAGATTACCTATTAATTGTCATTTAAAGTGAAATTACTGAACTTAAATGACAAGCTCGATAAAACATGTCATTTTAGAAGAAAATTTCAAATGGCATTTAGAGGCTTTTGCATCTGAACTCTTCATTTGTTCGTGTTTATCGTTGTTAATAAAAATACAGCTGTTCATGTTGGTTAATGTTTTAGTAAGTATGTAATGTAGTTAACAAATGTAAGCTTACCTTAAAGTGTTACTAAACAATATTCCTGTAATATAGTGAAATAAAGGCGAGTTGTGTCTCTTGCTGCCGTATTTCTAGTAACAAAAAAACATGCACGTGAATAAACTGCATTAGTTAAGACAAAAGATCTGAAGGATCATGTAAAACTGAAGACTGGAGTAATGGTGCTGAGTAATTCAGCTTTGATCATAGGAAAGTTTAAAATATGTTCACATAGAAAACACCGGGATTTTAAATTGTATGAATATTTCACAGTATTACTGTATTTTTGAACAAATAAATGCAGCATTGGTGGGCAGAAAAATTCTTTCAAAAGCATAAAAATAATTGTAATTATTCCAACTTTTGTAATGGTAGTGTGTGTGTGTGTATATAATATAAAATAAATGACTTAAAAAATAAACTAGTAAGATGGATACACAAGGACGTCTCCTTGTGTGGGTGTGTCAGCTCTCAGTCTTAGGAGCCAGAGGCGGTAGGGTTCGACCGAAGACTGGTGATGTTGTTAAGATGGCACACCTCCTGCTGCCACACTGGCGCTCTCTTGGCTGTTAGGTGGCGGCGTGTGTGTTTGGCCAGGTGATCGCCGTGCACAAAGCGAACTGTGGGCAGCAGGGCAGGCGAAGCGCTTCTCTCCCTGTGTGTGAGCGGCGATGACGTGAAAGTTCATCAGACCTGGCGAAACGCCTCAAGCAGCCGTCCCAGCAGCACCTGAACGGCTTCTCACCTGCAGGACAAGACATGTACAGGAAACACAACTTTCAGGGTGTTACTTTGCCAAATTAGAAGCACTGATCATGCAAGCATATATATATATGTATATGGCAAGCCGTTTTAGCTTTTATTCATTTTCCAGGATTTGAACTAGTAAAAATTATAATTGTTGATATCTGTAATTGTATTTTCACTAGTGAAATGTCACCATAGGCTGCCATTCAAAATAAATTGTTGATATCAAGAACTTACTAGTTGAAATTCCAAGAATACAATTGTTACTAGTAAAAACTTTATTTTTGATATCAAGAATTCAATTGTTACTAGTTAAAATGTCTATTACTTGATATCCACAATTGAATTGCTACTAGTAACAATGTTCATTTTTTATATCAATAATTACATTTTTACTAGTGACAATGTTAATTTCTGATATCATGAATGTGATTGTTAGTAAGAAAGCCATTTTAGATATCTGAAATAATATTGATATCGGAAATACATTTTCAGATAAAAAAAACAAACATTTTTCTAGTACCAATTGAATTATTGATACCAAGAATAGACATTTCAACTAGTGACAATTTAATTATTGATATCAGGAATTCACATTTTTACTAGTAACAATGTAATTATTGATATTTCTAATATATTTCTACTAGTAAAAAATCAATTCTTGATATCAACAATTTATTTTGAATGGCAGCCTATGGTGACATTTTACTAGTGAAAATATTTTTTTTATTGTTGATATCAAGAATTATATATATATATATATAATTATATATATATATTGGCTTAAATGTAAGATATACATTTTTTATGTATATGAATTGCATATAAAATAGAAGTATGACTGACATATCTCATTAAGTTTGTTAAAACTGTATCTGCTAACTTCTGAAAATATGACTAAATACATACAGTATTGTCCTAAAGTGATGTCCGGAGAGGATATTTGTTTTTAAATGACAATAAAAGTTCAATTAAACCATCAAAATATGACGATATTTTTATTTTATGTTAAATATGAGGGAACAGCAAAAGCCTAAACAAACAGATAAAGCATACATTGACTTTAACATAATCAATTATTAATATTTCATTGGTTCTCTCTCATTCATGGATGCGTCATGGTATCTTTGTATAACAGCTTGGCAAAAAATGGTCGGCAGAAATTTGGCATGCTTCATTGCAACGACTCCACGCACAACTATGCATTATGCTTACAAAAATGTTTATAATATTTTATTAAAGGGTGAAGGCTTAAATTTTCTAGGCCGGACATCACTTTTGGCCACTATTGAAATTGAAGCGTCATTCTCTACCGTGTGTGTCCTCAGGTGTGCTTTCAGATGGGAGCTTTTGAGGTATGTTTTCCCACAGTGCGGGTGAGTGCAGGCGTAGTCGCGGTCGTGCCGGAGCGGATTCAGATGCGGGTCTGTGTGTGGATGAGTTGTGGACAGGAGCGGGAGTCGAATGCGGGAAACTTCAAACCACATGATGGTGTTTGTTTAGGGGGCAGAATGACCACAACTGAACCTTTGGCCATCAGACCGGCCACAAAAACCACAGACGCTTGACAAACGTTTCCAAAAGATTGAGAGAGTGGAAGCGTCTGGAAGACTGGAACTGATGGCAGGCTTCCAGAAGGAGAATCAGACACCGTTGCAGCAGGGGCTGATGGGGGATCAGATCTGAGAGGCTGGAGGTTTATTGCTGAGTCACTGAGTGCATCTGACGTGTGGCGGATCACACTGATGGCTTGAGATCTGGTGACCCCTGACCCCTGGTGTTGGTCACAGTCAGGACTGTTTGGGTGGAGTCATGCACGACACGGCCTGAAATAAAACAACAACCAACTCATGAATGTTTCATATGTGCAAAAAGCCATGGTCAAGTTACATTTCATTTCATTATTATAGTTGAATCAAAGCACATGGTTTTATCGTTTGGTTATTTTGCGTAGGTGCTTTATTGGCGTGACTGGTTTCATGAAGAACCTTTAACATTCATAGAAGCTCTTCCATTCCACAAAATCTTATTTATAGTTCTTTAGATTATTTTAAGTCCCCCTGTGGTGAAAATCAAGTTTTGTTTATACTGTTTTTAATATGCTTTAAGACAAACCATGTGCAAATTCATAAGTCGACACCATTGCTGAGTATTTTCTGCTTAAAAATGCAGTGAACCAAAGACAGTCTCAAAAAGACGGTTTGAAATCGGCTTGTAACCAATCAGATCAATGTGTGATTGTCAACGAGTGGATCTCTGAGCTGCTGTGAGTGAGTGGAGGCGGGGTTCATTTGCATATTCATAGAACCGTGTTTACTAAATGAAGCATGGGTGTAGAGTTACTTTGAAGATATTTTAAAGGGATAGTTGACTTTTGAAATTAATTTTTGGTATATTTTAGCTTACCTCAAGGGCATTCGAGATGTAGTTGTCTTTATTTCCACAGTAGTTTCAATTTTGATATTTCTAGGTCAAACCATTCTTGTCTATCAGTCATATAATGGAGGTCTATGGTCACCACCTCAAAGAGCATGCACAGAGAAGTCCAGATTAAACATGATTTAATGACTTGTAAATGTAAGTACACATTGATGGCCTAATCGTTTAAAGCCCTTTGAACAGTTTGCAGTTTGCACTGAAACTCTCATTTGGACATTGAACCATTTGGTTCCCATTGAAAGTCCATTATATGGAGAAAATCCTGGAATGTTTTCATCAAAAACCTTTATTTATTTTCAACTGAAGAAAGAAAGACATGGATATCTTGGATGACATGGGGGTGAGTAAAGTATCAGCAAATGTTTTTTAAAAGTGAACTACTCCTTTAATTATCTGAACATGCTCCTCCCAAACTTTGTTAATATAACATCGTTAATTTTATCCCTTTAAACTCATATTTGATCACCAAAATGACCTTGAAAAAATGTCATTAAAATAGCTTGAATGTGACTTGATACCTTGAATATGCAAATGAGCCCCGCCTCCACTCACTCGCAGCTCCTCAGAGATCCACTGGTTGTACGATCACACGTTGATCTGATTGGTTACAAGGTAGTTTGTGACGTCAGAAACACCAGCGATTTCAAACCGTGTTTTTGAGACTGTATTTTTTTCACTGCTGTTGACTTACACATGCTTTTCTTAAAGCATATTAAAACACCACTTTAAAATCAATGTAGTTTTATTTTATTTTTCATTATATATTTATATAAATGCAATACAAAAATATACATATTTACATTACAGTTTAAATAATAATACTGTAATATGCATTATTTTTGCATTATTTTTAATAATATGCATTATTTTTATTAAAATACTATTTTTTGTGTGATACTGTGTTGAAATATGACCTGGATCTGTCTGTGAGCTTCACCTCTGTCTCACTCACAAAGGACGACTGGTGGAAATCAGCAGAGACTGAACACACTGAATCCTCACAGGAATCAGAGGAAGGGGTCAAAGGGCGAAATGCCCTCTTCTGGACATTCCCGGACTGCCAGTCCATGTTCATGGATATCAGGGCCTCCACAGCTTCCTGAATGCCTCCTGTCTGTGTCTGTGCATGTCACACGCTGCTACATGTGAAAGTATACGGATAAAGGAATATAATGAAATAAGAAATTATCATTTCTGCCTGAAATTGACAATTTGCATAACTTCACAAAGTAGCTAAAATGTAATACTTTAAAAAGTTTGCATATTCTTTTTATAATAAATAATAATAATAATAATGTTTTATTTGTAATACTTTAAAAAAATCAAGGTAGTTTAATTAATAAAAAAATATTTTCATATCAATTCCCTTCAATTTACATCATTTGCTTAAGGCTTTTATTCTTAAAATAGCATTTAATAAACATAAATAAACAAAATCATAGAAATCAAACAAAAAGAAAGCATAAACGTCTGACATCTCATGCAAGTATGAAGTTAAACAGATTGATTAATTGCAGAAAGAATTAAAATTCTTAAACATAGTTTACTTACAATTTCAGATAGTGATGACATACTGATGCTGAATTATATCTCTCGTTTATTATTGTGACTAAACACCAATGTGTCATTATGATTCTGTCACCGTTTTTTGAGCTTAGATTCATTCACATAATCATTTCAGAAAACTCTAGCTTGGGGCCGTGTGGGCGTGGTTTCATCTCCAGCCAATCATCGTCAAAGGTGTGCTGAGCGTTAGCCAATGAGAAGAGAGTGTCGGTGCGTGATCAGTGTGTGATCCGCGCAGTGTGTGCGGGTGATACACAGACGGTCAGCTGTTCGTCCAGATATACAAGCCGATATATCCCTGCTGAACCTGATTCATATTACTCTCATGATTAATTCACGCTTAGCACAGCGAGCCCTAAAAGGCGTTATTTTCGTACTTAGCCTAATATCTTAATTAATTCATCATAATTTAAAGGGATACTCCACTTTTTTTTTGGCAAGTTTTACAACTCCTCAGAAGTTAAACTGTTGAGTTTTACCGTTTCGAATCCATTCAGCTGATTTACTGAAAATTTTGGAAGAATATCAGTAACCAGACAGTTTCTGGTCTCATTGACTTCCATGAAGTCAATGGGACCAGAAACTGTCTGGTTATTAATATTCTATCTTCTAAATATAAAAAAATCGGCTGAATGGGTTCAAAAACGGTAAAACTCAACAGTTTAACTCTAGGGGAGTTGTAAAATGAGCCTATTTCCAAAAAAGCGGATTATCCCTTTAACTAATGCTAAAGAAATTAGTGTTTCTCCATTAAAGGGATAGTTCACCCAAAAATGAAAATTCTGTTATCACTTACTTACCCTCATGTTGTTCAAAATATATGAGTTTCTTTCTTCTGCTGACTACAAAAGAAGATATTTTGAAGAATGTTGGTCACCAAAACATTTTCTGGTCCCCATTGACTTGAGTATGCAGGCAGGGTTTTTGGGTGAAAACTATCCCCTTAAAAACTCTTCTTGAATATTTGATTAGCCAACATCCTTGATTTAGTAAGCTGTTATATAACAGTTACCCAACAGTCCAAAGCGTAACCTATCTATCAAGGATGCTCAGTTATCCTCTATTTTATATGACACAGGCTTCCCTCTCCTGCATTAACGGGTCATCTGAGGCATGAATTACCGTATTGATCCTTGCCCTAGATGAGTGCGTGTGTAGATCTTCTAGAGGCCAAATACGCTTTTGCTTTGCTCATGTACTTTACTCCACTGCATGAATGCTGATCTGGAATGTGTCACAGACAGAGTTATTTTGGTGACTTCTCAGTTGGAGATCATATTACTACACATGTGACCACACAAACAAGCTTAAGCAAACATATTAATAAGTATTAAAGTCATCATGAAATCAAAATGAAATTCTTATTTTTATGGAATATTGCAGTATATAATGATTTTTCACATGAATGTGTATTGTAATCTTGAATCAAAATAACTTCCCCTCCCACTTGCAGCTCCTCTCCTCTGATAATGTATTTATTGGCGTGAGGGCGGGGCAACCTGTCACTCACATGAGATCCACCAATAGCAAACCATCACAACCATCCAATCAATTCCCCACTGACAAAACCAAGTCCTGCTCTATGTTCTTGTTCAAGAAGCTGTGTCATTTAGGACCTGTTTACACATGGTATTAAAGGAGTAGTCACTTTTTTAAAAAACTAATAATCGACTCATCCCCATGTCATCCAAGATGTCCATCGTCTTTCTTTCTTTAGTCAAAAGAAATTAAGGTTTTTGATGAAAACATTCCAGGATTTTCGCCATGTAATGGACTTCATTGGGAACCAAACGGTCCAAGGTCCAAATGAGAGTTTCAGTGCAGCTTCAAAGGGCTTTAAAATTCGACACCAAACGATGAATAAGGGTCTTATCAAGGATCCTTCAAAAACTTATTCGTTCATTTTGATGAACGAGTTTGAACAGGAGAGTCAATAAACGCGCATCACAGAACAGAGCAAGGTGAGCATTTGTGCTTATAAAACTTAAACTTTGTTATTTCATTTTTTTTAATGAAGTGGTCGTTCTGCTGATTAGACCCTGATTCATCGTCTGGTGTTGTTTGAAGCCCTTTAAAGCTGCACTGAAACTCTCATTTGGACCTTGAACCGTTTGGTTTCCATTTGAAATCCATTACATGGAGAAAATTCTGGAATGTTTTCATCAAAAACCTTAATTTCTTTTCGACTGAAGAAATAAAGACATGGAAATCTTGGATGACATGGGGGTGAGTAAATTATCAGCAAAAGTTTTTTTTAAAAGTCCTATCACAATAGATAGTCAGATTTATCATGCATTAAAAAAAAGTGTGGACTGAAATGAGGAACATGCAGAGAGATGATATGAAACTAGCCTAGCACAGCTAAAATCAGTTTCCTGCGACAATGATCAATCAAATATAATTAGATGAAGCGACTGGCCAATCAGGATGGAGCACATTTTATCCCTGAAGCTGCCCCCTATTTTTAGCCCCCTGAATTTTTCCTGTTTGCAGATTCTCCATTCGAGCACAAAGTGCACTAAACTTGCTCACCCACATGATTCCCAGAATAGCATTTGATGTGTTTGCACAAAGTCACTTTTTAACTCTCTAAACAAAGTTTTGGTTAAAAATAGCATCTGATTGTTCCTGTCTGCATCTGATTGTCCTTGAGTCTTGATGTCATTTAAGATAACTCACACAGATATTTAATGTCATTATCTTAAATAAAACCAGATATCTTCATTATCTCAATAACCAACAATGGGTTAATAAACATGATAATAGTCCAGATAACAAATACAATATCTTTGACAAAATGTATTTTTCATTCAGTGTCTGCTTGTATAATGAATGATGAACTTTAGAATATATAGTTTGCACAGAAAACAGACACTTTGTATATATATCTCTCATAATTTCATTCAAAAGAAATCAGAGATAAAACACGGACTATGTGGAGGGTGAGGGTAAGATGAGACAGCATTTTCTTCAGTTGTCCTATATTTGAGCTGAAATAAAACAGTGGGCTATTACTGTAATATTATATAGGAGAAAGTGATTTAGAAGGAAATCGCTGACACCTGCTGGACGTTACATGATATATTATTTACCCTGGCAAGCATTTACAGCTTTACTAATTATATTTAGCTGCTTTGCGGTTAAAATAATGATTCAGAGATTTGAATTACTATCTATGCATTTTTCTGCTCAGTCTCACTTTGCAGAAGACACTAATGAAAATATAGTATCGCCCTTTTCCCATTAATAATAATAATATAGCATTGCTCTTTTTTTTGTTTATATCATGTTTTCCATCAGTTTTCATTACCAGCTAAAATCTCTTTAGAGCCCATTTTTTTATTTTAAGCATTAGGGGATTTATCAGTATGTAATGATACATTACCAGCATTAATAAAAGTACATTTCTAAGCTATTTTTTCCGTCCTCAAATTAGCAGAATGTCAGTTTTATTTGACTTTTATTTGATTAACTTTTGACAGTAAATTCAATGTAAATATGATTGCTTTGCTTTGCACACCTCTGAAGTTACAGGTGAAAAAGGTGAGTGTTTTTGTAAGTGAGGTGGGCATAGCTGCTATATTCCTATGGGTGCACACACACCACAAAGCATCATGTCTTTGCACACACATAAGTTTACTTAGCTACTCGTTTACACGTTCACTTTATCTAAATGGGGACATCTCATAAACAATGGTTTTTATACTGTAAAAACTGTGTACACTAATCCTACCCATTATAGAAAATGCTGTGCATAGGCCTATATACATTTCAAAAGACATCACTTAGATTTATTTATAATCTGTTTTCCTCATGGGGACCAAAAATATCCCCACAAGGACAAGGAATTCAGATATTGCCATCTTTTAGGGTGGGACATTTTGTCCCCATAATGTCAACAGGGTTCAGGGTATACCTGAACTACACACAAATACATACATAACACATATATAATATAATATATTTATACAGTATTTATGTGCAAATAATTCATAAATACATGCATGTGTGCGATTAATGCAGTTAATCGTTGCACAGCCCTACTTTTTAAGTGACCAGTAAATGTCGTCACAAGTCATAATAGTTCACTATAAGTGAGGACATTTGGCCCTAAAAAGTATAGCCACAAACACACACACACATACTGTCAAAAATTCGACTTTTACGTCACAATTTCGACTTTTCAACTCATATATACTCAGAGGTGCCATAATTCCGCAATTACGATTGACAAAAGAATGATTGTGTTTCGTATGTGACGGAAACGAGCCTCAATAGATAACACGGCAATAACCTGTGAATTTATTTACTGACAATGACTCAGATTCACTCGACGACACAATGACAACACATGGGAAATAAACCCTTGACCCCGCCCCTCTTCCATGTCTTCTATTCCTCTCAGCCAATCCACTGCCCCAACACATGCTTTCTCTTAATCCAATCAGCATCGCCGTTACACGCGCATCCTTTCCAACAGACCCAAAGAAGCTTAAACAGAGTTAAGATGGCGGCATGTGGATGAGGAGGTTGTATATTTCAGCTCTTCAGTTGCTTTTGGCAAAGAAAATACATTCTCAAACCTAACCCGTAAAGAAAGAAAAAATCCCCCCATAAATTAATTTACCCGGGACCGTGTCCATGACGTCCATTCACTTCGTGGTTCACCCGTTACCCGGGACCGAAGACCAGCTAAATGACAGGTATTTATAAGAAAGAAGCGGTTTACAATCAGTATTTACCCCTGAGTGAGGTGAAAGGGTTTTCAAAACGTGTTAATAAAATATATGGAGTATTTTAGAGCTGTTGCAAACGCTCAAGGTTGGGCATTTGGGTCTAAAAATAACGAGGCCCGGCTGACTGGAGACACAATGCGGGTTGGGGGATGGGGAGGTGAAAAGAGAGGGAACTGCGATAAATTAACACTTTCTGCACCCCAAATAAAGACTTTTATTTCAAATGTACGATTTATTTATTAGTTTTAACGTAAGTTTTATATATGATACGC
The DNA here is from genome assembly GCA_030378365.1 of Hybognathus amarus. Taxonomy (NCBI): domain Eukaryota; kingdom Metazoa; phylum Chordata; class Actinopteri; order Cypriniformes; family Leuciscidae; genus Hybognathus; species Hybognathus amarus. The sequence goes on along the minus strand of JAQIUQ010005063.1, from coordinate 70,171 downwards.
GGAATGAATGTGAACAGAATTGGCGAATAAAATCCTCTCAGGTTAGCCGGTTAGCCCTTAGCACTGCGCGAGCTCATCTGTTTAATTAATCTATCCTCATAAAATTTGTTGGGAATTATATCACAATAACTGTTTTGACGTTTACCCGTATGGATCGTTTCATATCTAGGGTTGGATTGGTAAACAGTTCGTAATGACAGTTGCCTATACACGCGAAGATGTCACGATGTTTTCTGCTAAAGATGGTCTCTAGATAAAGAATTGCAATGTTGTGTGTTACGTTTTCATAGATCTTGAGCAGAGTTTATTTCGTTGACATGACTCGTGACATGTAAAAACCCCATTACGAAAGCTTTAGTTGTAACGTCACTGGTAGATACTGTGTGTTTTACTCTTGAATTTATATAAAGAACTAATTTTAGTCAACTTGACCTGTCTGAATTATTGCATTTCATGAAGGTGATTGCTATGGCTGATGACAGCTGCATGAGGAACTCATGTGTTCAGTTGATGGCCAGTGTAACACTGAAGGCATCTTTGGACAAAATGGGTGTTGGGATTCTGGTGTTTAATGATGTTTCAAAGCTGTGTGTTGGGGTCTCCCACTGCAAGTCTCTAGGCATTACACTTTAATATACCACTACCCCACCAAAGATCCCTTAATGCTTATTTTGTTCTCATGTTTGGAAATGCATAATGTTAGCCTAATTGGCATTCTCCCATCAGGCATACCATTAAAGAAAGGGTTATACATCAAAATGATTATCCAAAGTTTTAAATATAATTTTGCCTTTTGACATTCAAACCATGAGACTTTACACGCATATATTTGTGTGTTCATTATGAATATTTATATTTAATTTGAATAGACACATTACTATCACAACCAGTAATTATTTTAATGAGCTCATTGTTTGTTTACTTAAATTAATTCAGGATGTTTCCTAACTGCACTGATTTGTATTATCTTTGAACCAAACACTTAGCAGATCACTCTACATCAGTGTTTCCCAAACCACCGTTTGTGCCATGTCAATTTCTCAGGTGAGCTGTAGAAAATGACCAAATTCCTAAAAATAAATGCTATAAGTAAGAATATATTATTGCTGTCGGCTGAAACCTCTTATCTCTAAATCTTGTCATTTTTGTTTTATAACATTAATGCTGTTGGTTACATTTTTGTCTGTATATGGGATTTACAAGTAAAAGGGGTTTGGACTAAACCTCATAACTTCATTGGCTTTTCAAACTGTCAGTCAAACTTTATAACTCCACACGCCTCTATTGTGAATAAAGTTCCATGCACAGTTTGAAAACTGTCTCTGCTTTTTTGCAATTCAAGTGTAAATAAAGACCTGTTGCTTAAGTACTCCATTTCTTGACTTAAGAAACACTGTCCATAAAGGATGAAGCAAATTTACTGTTTTAAATATCCTCTTGTGCATATTGCTTCATCTTTTGTATCATGAGATTTTGATAATAAGATTTCAACAACAAGAAAACCGAGCACCCATATAGCTTCAATTAACTTTAGTCTATATATCTGTAAGCTGATGAAAATGAAATGTAATGCCTCAGATGCCTGTTCCAGTGACAGACAATATTTATAGCCTGTCATTCCCTGGTCAAAAACCTTGTGACTCCATTTGAGCTTGATTTTCATAAAATGTTAGGCTAATGAATGACATGCACGTGGCTAATCACTATATGAAGCCACAATACCAACTTTGATGGTTTTCACCTGACAGCAACATTAAATCTGTTGTTTTATCATCACCAACATCATATAACTACCTGTATGACCTTATTGTGTTCAAACTTAAGCTCTAAGTTTCACATTAAATGTGAGAACTACTTTTAATAAAATATCTATATGCCATTTGAAACATATGTATGTTTGTGCAATTTTGTCATTTTTATATGGTGGTGTGCGTTGGGAATTATTTTTACTTAACAAAACTGCTGTGGCAAAAAAAGGTTGGAAAAAACTGCTTTAAATTGTAATGTATAGGTTATTCTGGCATGCATTTCTGTAAAGCTGCTTTGAAATATGTACTGCGATATACAAATAAATTTAATTATATTATCTCAAAGATAGTAATGTATTACTACACAACAGCACTGTAAAATAAATGTAAATGAATAAAAACGTAACAGTACAATTACAATACTTATGTCTTAATTTTCTAAATAGTTACACAATTTTTTTTTCATTTTTGTTTTGGGCTGTGTATAATGTTTAATATTAAAATCCTATGTGTTTCTGTGGCTTTTGAGTAATTGAGTATACTAATTATTTTTGGGTGCTATGGTAGTTGGTGTCATTTTTTTTAAGGAATTGATAGTCATATTAGAAAATAGGAGGCGTTTTTTTGTTAGTGCATGGAAGTGTTGCATTTAGAATTTAAAATAACACTGTTTCATACTGACTTTGTGCAACAAATAGTAATCATTCCCAACAAAGGGAAAACATGCATTGCATCAAGACTAAATGCATTTGAGCCATTTCTTAGTTAACTTGGCACTCTTCTACATATTATCATCTTGCATTTATCATTATTTTGTGTAGTTTGTGGTGCTCTTTACTATCTGTGATCCCCCAGACTGGATGTAAACTTGCACTAGTTGTTAACGTTTCAGCTTGTATGCGGACGCTTTCATCCTTCATTCTTCACTGATATGTCCTGCTATAATGAGCTGTGACGTGAAGGCTTTTCTGCTGCACAGCACTGACAGGAAACAAGGGACCTTTCTGCACACGTGTCCCCTTCAAGCTAGATTCAGCATGATCTCTGAAGCTGCTGCGCATGGATATTCTTTTGCAGTATGTGTATTAGTCTATGTAGCTGATGTTGGGCTTTTAGTCTGTATCAGAAAGTATAGTGCATTGCAAAGCTTGCAAGCCAGAGGCTGTGTATGCATGCCATTTGTTACTGTTGCTTTGGCAACATTATATGTAAAACGATCATGCCAATAAAGTATAATAATACAGTATCCCCCCCATATTAGAAAATGGCTAAAAAGTCAATATGTGCTCCTCTACCACCCTCTGCTATTTATAGTGGTTATTTCATGTCTTTTTTTCTTTTTTATTAAATAAAATAAGTTTGTTTGTCACTAAGTATGAGTTTTGCTACAGCTTTAAACTTAGTTTTACAAATCATCACAATAAAAATAACATTAAAATTGGAAAATATTCAGAGCTTTGAGGTTCTGGAACAAATGTGAATTACTTTAAAGCACAAGTTACAAATGCTTGAATTTCACTCTTGCAAGGTTGTATGAACCCTAAGATGAAATGTGTATATATATATATATATATATATATATATTTTTTTTTTAAAAACCTTAGACTATTTCTGCCACAATACCATGGTTACAATTAGCATTGCTACATTAAATCCATGGTGAATGTTGGTGATTTGTTAACTGAAAAGCCTTCTGTGACTTGTTTGTTTATGGCACAATGTCAGTGCTGTTTGATCTGATATCTGTGGTTTAGTACAGAATTCTTAGTTGAATTTTAATGCTTCCCACTACATCTCGCTGTGATGCTATTAATTCTACGACAAATTGACGGTAGTAACAGTGCTAGAGTATCGGCTCACGAGTACCTGTTCCAAGCTCGTGTTGCGCTGTCCAGTATTGCTCCAAACTGATAATTGTGGTGGTGGCACTAGTGCAACCTCTAACAAAATTTAGTCTCACCGGCCGGAAAAAAAGGTTGCAAAATGCAACCATTTGTTTGCAGTCTGGAGCCCTATAATACTGTTTTTTTTTTTTGTTTTTTTTACTGAGATTTTTTTTTTCATGACTAGCCTACTCTTGTTTTCATATTGAATTGATTTAAAGAGGCCAAACATACAGAGGGATATGCTCAGTGGTTTGCAATGATAATACTGAAATGAGATGATCTGAAGACCTCATCGATAGTTTTAGATGATTGCATGTAATAATTTGACTGTGCAATTTAGAAAACAACCCTTAAGCTTTTTTTCATCATTTTAAAACATGTTATGTCTTTGAGTTCAATGGATGTTGTAAATGGGTGGTTCTAAATAGATGATGCTGTAGGCATGTTGCTGTACCAATGTGCTGAGTATGCCAAGCAAGATGTTGGCTCTGTTCCAAAACCTAGTGAACTGCCTTGCGGTCTACTGCCTACTAAGGTAGCATCCTCGTAACTGAAATGAAACCTCAAGGGATTTATTTGGAGTGTTTTACATACATAGGCAGCATCCCTCTGTCATATGGTGCTCTACACACAAAGTGTATGTGGTCCTATGGTGCCTTAAAATGCTGCCTATTTAGTCAGCTCACTAGGTTTTTGGTATGTAGCATTACAATTTTACAGCTGGTTTGACACGCTTTTTGTCCAAGAGCTTGGAGGGCTAAAGTTGGCCAATATCTGAGAAAAATCTTTTTCCTCAGCCAATTTGGACCGGGCTGCGAATCTGCTCTTTCTTTTTATGTATCTGTCTGCTGCGCATCTGCATTTACTCACAAAAGCTGCAGCACAACATGCGGGCTTCCAAGTATGTTATCTGTCCACACAGTGCACTTATGCCAAAGGTTTCCTTGCTGAAATTGTTTGCATTTTGTTTTTGTGTGCTTGTTTGGACTGAAGCCTAAACATCTCTGTATGAAAATAGTCATTAAAGAAATTGCATTAATGAAATCGTTTTTTGATTCGAGAGAAGATTTCTAGTGGGGCCTTTAATTTACTTTTTACCTTTCACTATTGTGGCTTGAACCACTTATTGTCTTAATTTTATGATTACCTGAGTTTTATATTTACTTGTTTCCTTAACTTCAGATTGGGCCTTCCTTCTCTTAAGGCATGATTATTTATAAAGGATGTATTGGCTTCTTGTATTTGCAGAAATATGCTGTTTTTAATCCTGTTGAGCTTTAAGGGATCGTCTTAAAGTGTCAAACAATGTGTAATTTGTTGATAAATTAAGATCATATCATGTGAAAACATTACAAATATTTAAGCTACATGTTCATTACAAATTATGAGACAAGCTATGACTTAGGAGTCATTTTTTAACCTTAAACTAGGCCTCCCGTTTTATTTGATTCTCCAGTTTTCTGATGCATTTACTCAGTGAACTATCCAGTTTTTTTTTGTTAATTGCTTTTTCCAAATGTATTATGATTGTATGTTAAACATTATTGTGCAGAATGATGGTTTCCCTTTTTTAACGTAGTTTCTTCAATTGTAAAGTGAAGGGTAAAATAACCTACAAGACCACTTGATTGCTCTGACCATAGCCATAATCTGTTTCTCAGTTTGTCTTCCGTCTCCTATGGTTTTCTATTCAACCATAATATTCAATCCTCCAAAGGTTTTGGCCAGTTTCAGTTCAGACGTTTTGGCTGTTGTTCATTTGGGGTGAAACATTATTATTTTAGGCATTTACTGTGGACATTGAGTCTTTAATCACATGCCTTTGTGTCTTGCAGGCTCCGTGAAGTGTCGGAAAAGCTCAATAAATACAACTGTAACAGGTATGGTTTACCAAGTATTTACGTTTTAAGCCCAGTGGTTTTAGAATTCTTTCCACATCAATGAAGTATTGAGTTTTGTAAAAACACTTGGCTAACGTTTCTCTGTCCACACGGCAGTCATCCGCACCTTATTCCGTTGGAGCAGGCCAAACTTAAGCAGTGTGTGGTTGGACCAAATCATGCTGGATTTCTCCTTGAGGTATTGTTATTTACATATAACATTCACTCTTCCCCCCCCCCCATAAAATTTAAGTTCACAATAACCATGTTTGTCAAGCTTTCGTGCTTTTCATCTGCTCCTCTACTGCTTTTTTGCTTTGTTTCATTGAAGAAAAATGTGGATGTTTGAATGAAATGAGGGTGAATAGATAATGCTTGTTTGTCTCTGATCAGCACAGATCAATGTGGAAAATAATATACTTTTTTGTTTCAGGATGGACGTATCTGCAGGATAAGCTTTGCTGTCCAGCTCGAACCGACTGGAGCTCGGCAAGCCTGATGGCAATGATGGGTGAGAAATGAATACCTGTCCGACACATCATGGAAAATGCATGTTTGAGCTGGCATGCAAAATATCTAAATTAGTTCTGTCCCTTCTGGTTTGATTTTGGCCTATTAAGTTTGTTTTAAGTATGCTAACTTTTCAACCCAGCTCATTTGTTTAGATTAAAGGTGTTGTAGGCTTTGGTTTGAAGACAAGTTTATTTGTATTATTGTGTTAGTATAGCATGAATGCACTTAAATATAAACTCTATATATATATATATTAGTGCTGTCAAACGATTAAAATATTTAATCGCGATTAATCGCATTAATGTCATAGTTAACTCACGATTAATCGCACATTTTTATCTATTCTTAATGTCTTTTGATTTCTTTTTGTTACATTTTTTTCTCATTTTAATGCTCTTATCAACATGGAAAAGTGGATTGGCTTGTTTAGTGCAAATGTTTTTTTTTAAATTATTATTATTGAAAATAACATTGGAATAGTGTTCAATTTCACTCTAACATATATAGCCTAAATAATCTCTCACACAATGCAACACTGTCCATCAATAAAAGGGTGAAAGAAATACTGACGAGGTCCTGATATTGACGAGGGGTGGAGAATTCGCATCATCTGTGTTTGTGTGTGTGTTTGCTTGCTTGGCCATCATCAAGTGGTGTTTCAGGCTGGACGTGCTGCGATGATGATAGCTCAGTTCATAATGACAAAACATACAGATCGCTTTGGTCTTGTCAATGGGACAATTTGGCAACTTTTTAAAAGTAAACTTTACATTCAGAATCTCATTGGCATCCATTTCGGCGTCTCGCGCTCGTCATCCACTCAAAACATAACGTTACTATTTGGCCGGCTCGCAAGCTGAAACGAGTGTGTGCGGCACAAAACGTCCTCGCGCTGCCCTCTGAAACCCATTCATAGCTTGCGCCGCGCGAGGACGTTTCGTTGCTTCTTCGACCAAAGCGCAAGCGGATCTAGCTAGACCGGAAACAAAACAACAGGCACGCCGCACACACTCGTCGGGCTCGCGAGCCGGCTTTGAGTGGATGACGAGCGCGAGACGCTGAAATGGATCAGGACGCATGCCGCGTCCTGTTGCAAAAGTATGTGAAAAAACTACAAAGTTTGCTAGGACAAAAGACCGTTAATCGCGCGATAAAAAAATTAACGCCGTTAAAATGGGTTTGCGTTAACGCCGTTAATAACGCGTTTAACTGACAGCTCTACACACACACATATATATATATATATATATATATATATATGATGCAGTTATTATCCTACACATGTAGCCTTATATAGTTGCATGGTTTAGATGGAAGTAACTCAGTAAATCTGAATCTACAGGCTTTCGGACATTATTATAGAGGTTTGGCTACCTTTTTTTTTTCTGGTTTTATCAGCTATGTTTTTATTTTATTTTTGAAATATAGAAAAACAAATACACATACGTGCTTATAAATTATTTATATTTTCCTGGTACAAACTTTGAAGAGCTCATTTCATTATATATATATATATATATATATATATTTATTATTATTTTTTTAATTAATAGATCTATGAAAATGTATTGTAACTAACAAAATTCAAAACTTCAGAGTCTGAAAAGAGCTTTTACATCTAAGTGTAAAACTAAGCAGCAAAACAGCTTGTTACGAACATTATGGCGGCTTTGCTTGAACTAAGCAGGTGGGCTATTGTTTCTCTTCGTGTTGTTTTTGTGATTGTAGCTATGTTGCACCAGTGCAAATCTCCTTTTGTGAACTGCAAGCAATCCACAGTGTTTGTATATGACCTAAATATTTAGCGGGCATGATGGCACATGATTTAGGGGAAATTTTTAGCAGTTCCCTGCCAGCCTTTCCTACAGCTCTTGCCTGAGGAATGAGCTGCAGTCAGTTCTGATTCCCAAGGGTGTAGCCATGTTAGTCGCCCCACAGTACAAAAGGGCCGATTGGCTCTGTGATGGTCCCACTTGTGGGACTATAGGTTTGTAACTGATCTCCCATCTTTTGTTTCCAGTTCAAAGTTGAGCAGTGTCTCAGGGGCAGGAAGGAGCTCCAGGCCAGGCAGGACTAGTGATCCGCCCTGGTTCCTGTCTGGTTCTGACACACTGGGCAGACTGGCAGGCAACACCCTTGGGTAAGTTGTGGCAGGGCTATCAGAAATGCAGCCATCAGGTAATGTTGGCAGCCTCACATGCGGTGGTGCCTTTGGTGATAAGAAATCTGTTTTAAAGATAATTTTGCTGTGTTTTGTTTGCATGCAGTAAAAGTCCCCTCCTAAAACAATTTTACACTACAAGCTCATTTCCAGAAATATTTGGCTTTTATATGCAAGACTCTAAATTAATAAGGAAAAATTAAAGTGCAATAGAGCTGATAGCTCAATTGTAATAAAAATAACAAAATTCAATCTGATATTTTTAACTTTTTTGCTATATATTTTATAATTTTCATATATGTGTATGTTTTTAATGAAACATAAAATGGAGAATTTTTTTAGTAGTCATTACAAATTAGATTGAAAATGTTTAATTTTAAAATGTGCAAATAAACAAGTAAAAATATTTATTCATTTTCATTTATGAACTAATATAAAATACATAGTTATAAATAAACTATTCATATTATATAATTACTTTGAATTATTATTATATATGAAGAGTTCAGATGCAAAAGCCTTAAGTGCCATTTGAAATTTTCTTCTAAAATGATCATTTTTATCAAGCTTGTATATTTAAGATCAGTAATTTCACTTAAATGGCAATGAAGATTACCTATTAATTGTCATTTAAGTGAAATTACTGAACTTAAATATACAAGCTTGATAAAAATGGTAATTTTAGAAGAAAATTTCAAATGGCATTTAGAGGCTTTTGCATCTGAAGTCTTCATATATATATATATATATATATATATATATATATATATATATATATATATATATATATATATATATATATATATATATATATATAGTATAATATTGTAATAGCAACAAGTTGTTTTGCTAAAACATTTAAATATGAAAAATTAACATTTGAGTCCCCATGCAAATTAATTTTCAAACTGATTCACAGAATTAAATTTGCACTTTATCACTTTTTTTTCTTTGAAGTTTTAATCAGACACTACTATTTAAAAAAAAATCATTCATAATGCTCTCATATTCGCATGTCAAGGATTGTAAAACTACTCCCTAAACATGGTCCTTTGGAGTTCAGTATCACTCGGAGAGTATCTTGTTGGCTGTATACTGATCCTGATTGTTGGTGTGCCTGACAGGAGCCGCTGGAGTTCAGGAGTAAATGGTGGCAGCAGTGGCGGCGGGGGCAGTGGCGGCGGAGGCTCAGGAGGAGGCAGCGGGAGCGGAGGGGGCGGTGGAGGAGGTGCTGGAGGAGGCGGATCTTCAGGCCGCTCCTCCACAGCAGCCCGAGATTCACGCAGACAGACCCGCCGTGATCCGCACTGGCAGAGATCGAGGCTCCGGCCTGCTGGGCAGTCAGCCACAGCCGGTAATACCAGCCTCTGTCATCCCAGAGGAGCTCATCTCTCAGGTAAACTCTTGCTTCAGGAGGCCTGTTCATTATTTCTGACTACTTAAAGGAGTAGTTCACTTTTAAAAAAAAACTTTTGCTGATAATTTACTCACCCTATGTCATCCAAGATGTCCATGTCTTTCTTTCTTCAGTTGAAAAGAAATTAAGGTTTTTGATAAACCTTCCAGGATTTTCTCCATATAATGGACTTCAATGGGAACCAAACTTTTCAAGGTCCAAATGAGAGTTTCAGTGCAGCTTCAAAGGGCTTTAAACGACACCAGACGATGAATAAGGGTCTTATTAAGCGAAACGATTGGTCATTTAAAAAATAAACAAAAAAGTTTACATTTATTAAGCACAAGTGCTCGCCTTGGTCTGTTCTGTGGTGAGCGTTCGTGACTCCTGTTCAAACTCTTTCATCAAAATAAACAAATCTTTTTTTGAGTCATGACTCGAAGGGTCCTATAAGACCCTAATTCATCGTCTGATGTCGTTTAAAACCCTTTGAAGCTGCACTGAAACTCTCATTTGGACCTTGAACCGTTTGGTTCCCATTGAAGTCCATTATATGGAGAAAATCCTGGAATGTTTTCATCAAAAACCTTAATTTCTTTTCGATTGAAGAAAAAGACATGGACATATTGGATGACATGGGGGTGAGTAAATTATCAGCAAAAGTTTTTTTTAAAAAAAGTGAAATACTCTTTTAAGCTGGATGTGCTTACCATGGGTCTATTTAGTAACTTGAATGTAATGTGTACATAAATCACAAACTTTTTTTTTACACTCAACAGCCATTCATTTTCAACTGAGAAAAATTAGACCTAGTTAAAAAAGCTGAATTAATTTTAGTGAAACAATCAGGGCTGCAACCAAATATTATTATTCTACTTAATTGGATAATAAAGCATTTTTTATTGCCCGTGTTTTATTGGAAAATAATTTAACACATGTAAATGCTTGCTAAACATTAAGTGTAAAGGTTTAAAAATTTAAATACTACAATATACGATTAGTTTCATATAGCTTTTCACATTAATAAAATCTTTGAGAACCATAAATTATAAAAAAATATAATACACACAGTTAGCATGCATTTATATTTAATGTTTTACACACACAGACAGGCACACAGGGAAATTTCACAATCGATTGCCTCTCTCTCTAACCAGGCCCAAGTGGTTCTTCAGGGAAAGTCCAGAAGTGTCATTATTCGAGAGCTGCAGCGCACAAACCTTGATGTGAACTTGGCTGTAAACAACCTGCTGAGCAGAGATGATGAGGATGGAGATGATGGAGATGACACGGCCAGCGAGTCCTACTTACCTGGAGGTAGACAAGCACTGTAGATGAGTCACAGTTAAGACTGACATTTTCACCTCTAACAAACAACAATACCTTTGACATTGACCATTCCTTTCATATTTCTACAGAAGACTTGATGTCCCTTCTAGACGCGGATATTCACTCCGCCCACCCTAGCGTGATCATCGATGCAGACGCCATGTTCTCTGAGGATATCAGCTACTTTGGATACCCCTCTTTCCGACGCTCTTCCTTGTCTCGTCTCGGCTCCTCACGAGGTAAAGGCCAAAACAGTCATGCTTGCATACACTCCATGTTATGGCATCATTCTGCAAGATTTGTGGAACTGATTGTGCGACAACCACTTTGTTCTTTAACGTTGTAGTTTAATATAAATGTACTACTTGCAACACATTCATGCAGATATGAAACCTAAGAGGAAGGTGCATTTTTTTTTACTTAAGTTGAACAAAATGATCCAAGCGATAACAGATTCATATTATGAGACACTTAAATTCAAAACACTTAAAACAGTAGAAATCATTATAAAACTGATATTGCATGCTCTAATTTCTGATTGGCATCAGCTAAATTCTATTGTGACGTGTCAAGTTGCATTGCTGAAACTAAATGACTGAAATTAATAACATTGCTTAAGTTTAGTGCATGTCCCACTCTATTTTACAGTCAAATCATGTGCCAAAAAACAACAGACTTTTAAAAAATTGTTTTCATAAACCAGCATCCATGGCTATCAAATACCTTGCTGCATGTTTGTGTTCTGTGTGAGTGTCTGTGCTTTGAGAGAGTGTCCAATTGTCCTGCATGGTCATAGTCGTCGTTTCCCTAATGAGCCCTCTGCGAAAGGCCCTGCAGTGCAGACAGTCACCAATAAGACCCTGCAGTTTATACCCATACATCTCAGCAAATGCTGGACACCCGTCAGCAAGATTTGTCCGCTGCTAATGCAACCCAGCAGCTGACAAAGCCAGTTATTTCTCAGTATAGTGTCTCATATGTTGCCCAATCATTTTTAAAATGGGGACCATCACCTAAATGGTCATGGATCCTTTGCACCAGCGGTGTCATTTACGGCACAATGGTCAGTTGTTTCTGGTGGTTGGTGTCACAGAAGGACAGCAGAATTAATTTTTATTACATATAATAGTCACTATCTAATTTGTTTGAAATCTCACTATTCCGAGGGTCTTTCCCAGAGAGTGGCTTACTGTTATCCCACTGGTGTGACCCTATTGCATACCAGTTCTCCTTCTCCCCTTAGAGAGAGACTCTGAACTGCTCCGTGAGCGGGAGTCGGTCCTGAGGCTGCGAGAGAGGAGGTGGCTGGATGGAGCCTCATTCGAATGCGGAGCGTGGCTCCACCAGCCGCGAGGGAGAACCGAGCCTTGACAAGAAGAGCGTGCCGCTGCAGAGCCCCGTCACTCTGGGGGAAGAGCTCCAGTGGTGGCCTGATAAGGTGGGCCTTTACTGTCTGATCGATTACTGTGGTGCATTTCAAGTTGTGATGCATTTAACAGAAAATTTCACCAAAAATGAAAGTTTTCATTAACTCAACCTCATGTAGTTTCAGACCTTTTTGACTTTATTCTGTAAAATATAAAAGCTATTTTGAAGGATGCTGGTAAGTGAACAGTTTCAGGACCTATTGATTTCTGTTTGTATGGTCAAAAAGTACAAAGAAAGTCAATGGAAACTCAATACTGTTACCACCATTATTTTGTGTTTAGCAGAAGAAAGCACTGCATAAAGGTTTAGAACAACATAAGGTAAATGTAAGAGTAAATCATGACATTTTTATCATTTTTGGGTGTACTGTTCTTTTAAGAGTTAATTTAGTTTGTTTATTTTTGTAAAGCCTAAGTCTTATTAAAAGGCAGAAATGCTTGAGTGAGAAATAGTTTGGCATAATGTTTCTTTCTATTTATTTATTTTAAAGTAAAGCAAACTGGTCAGCATTTTCGAATTCGGTCACAGTGGTTTTAGCAAAAGCCATTTTGTTGTAATGTGGCTATAAAACCTGTTTAGATTCGCATTACTTTGTCAAGGTCAGTTTAATTTTTTTAATTAATTAATTTATTTTTTTATCATGTCTGACCATTTATGACATTTCAAAATTAGATCAGATTCACACGTCAATTGGTTTAACTTGTTAACCCCCCCCAATTATTTTAGGTTGAAGGTGATTTGTCTTTATTTAAATTTTGAATAATTCTTTTTCCAGTTTTTTTTTTAAATTTGAAAGTTTTAGTAATTCTGTTGTATTTTTTTTTTAACTACGTCTATGTAGTTTTTTGTTATCAGTTTTAGTACTTCATGTTAAGCTAATTGAAAATGAGAAATGTTGAAAATATAAAATATATATATTTTTTATGATTTTCTATTTTAAGTAACAAATGGTGTTTTTTTTTTTTATATTATTTTTTTTTAGTTAATCACAACTTTTTAGTGGTATGAGCATTTTTCAGAAACTAATTTAAGATTGCATTTAAGAACTTTTTTAAGAACGCATTTTAAAATAAATTTTTAAAATATTTTTTATTTATTTATAATCGTGCACATCTTTATTTGACCTTTCAGTAATTTAATGGCCAGTCTGCTTGGATAACACTTTAGATTATTAGTCTCCATATTCCTTGGATCCATTTAGTTATTAATAAATAATTTATTTGTATCGTTGCTGAGTTCTATGTCCTTGGTTGTGTGATCCTTTAGGACTATGTAACAAAGTTTGTCAGCATTGGGGCTTTGTACTCGGAACTGATTGCCGTCAGTACCAAAGGAGAACTCTACCAGTGGAAGTGGAATGAGCCTGAACCTTACAGAAATGCACAAGTAAGATTTGCAATGCATGTCAGACTAGATTGAACAGACTTCAGTTGATCAATGATGCTGTTGTGTTTTTAGACCTGCTTTACTGCAGAATAGATGATATTTTGCTGAGTGTTTATTGTGTTGGTACCTTTGGCATGTTTATGACTGCTGTGGACAGCTGACTCCTAATGACTTTTTGATTTAATTCATGTTCTGTGTGGTGGTTAGTTAACAGCAGTGACAGATTTGTTTTGTTTTTTACATTTATTATTGCCTTTTATGGACATTTTACCTTTTTATAAAGCCATTTTTTCTGACCGAAATTAAATGTATTTATTAAATGTTAAGATTTTTTAAATAAGATGCATTCATTTAATTAGAATAATACACACAATAGGGCTGTTACCAATCAAATGAAATCAGTATCAACAAAATGCATCTTTGCAATGCAGAAGAAACACAGAATCTGCTTCTGAAGTGGCATTTGATGCATTACAGACTGTTTGATGCAGCTCATAGGAACATGAATGCATTTAACCTGCAGTTACAAATGCATAAATAATGTTTTGTGCTCTCATAGAATCCTTCTATACATCACCCCCGTGTCCCTTTCCTTGGCTTGACCAATGAAAAGATCACCCACCTGTCTGCCAACAGTATCCGAGCCACTGTGGCCACCGAGAATAACAAGGTAAGACGACATTGTGATATCACTTTACAATAAGGTTCCATTTGTTAACAATAATTAACTACATTAGTTAACATGAACTAACAATACATTCTTCTAAAGCATTTATTAATCTTAGTTAATGTTAATTTCATCATTTTCTAAAATGATTGAAATCTAAATTTGTATCTGTTAATATTTAATGGAAATAAAGTAACAGATTAATAAATACTATAATTAATGTATTGCATTGTTAATTTTAAGTAATGCATTAACATTAACTAATGGACCTTATTGTAAAGTGTTAATTAAATTGTTTGAGAGTGGGTGAGAAGAAAATCCTATGACAAGAGCTGGCAAATACATTAAGATTGGGTCACACTTTATTTTACTTTGTTTGTTACACTTGCATTTACTATCAGTAATAACTAAGTTTTGCACAATTACATGCAACTAACCGTAAATCAAACCTAACCCTGTAATAAACTCATGTGGTTAATTAATAATACTTATATTTATAATTGTAACAAGGACACATTAAAATAAAGTGTAACCTAAGATTGTTCAAGAGCCGGTTGCAAAAAGTCTCGTACCGAAAGTGACCTCAAATTTCCAATAACCAATCTGTATTGTGTAGGTGGCGACATGGGTGGATGAAACTCTGAGCACTGTTGCTGCTAAACTAGAACATGGAGCACAAACGTTCCCAGAGCTGCAGGGAGAGCGCATTGTCTCTCTGCACTGCTGTGCCCTGTACACCTGCGCTCAGCTGGAGAGCAGCCTTTACTGGTGGTGAGTTTACAGCAGGGGTGTCCAAGCCGTTTTCTAAAGGGGGCTAGATTCGATGTTGTGGACACGCCTGGGATAATTATTTCTAAATAAAATAAAAAAAATACTAAAAAATAAAATCAATATATTTTTTTATTTTTCACTCTAAAAAAATAAAAATATTTTTTTCAGACAAATAATATATATAATGTTACAGTTCAATATAAAAATAAATATTTGTTAATTTCAACTGTAATGTTTATTTATGGATGTCTTAATTTCTTTATTTTCAAACATTGCTTCTCATTACAAGTTTGGGTTGGTGGTTGGCACGGGTTCCCAAATGCACATTAAAGTGACTCAAACTCAGAGTAGATGCAGAGACGAAGTTTGTATGTAGCGTTTATTGCGCCACTTTAAGAGGCTGCAAACAACAGCGAATGAGCTGCTCGTGTGTGAATGAACAGTCCCACACTCTGAAACACACCGTGCATTTATTTATTTAATTAGAGATTTAGCCTTCGAGATTTGATAATGACAAACCATATCACGATTTTGGCTTATTTCAATTTATCGTGTAGGTTTGAGCTGTTCTGCCTGTGATCTGTGAATAAATTCAGATTATTTTTTTTCTCCAGGGGTGTTGTGCCTTTTAGTCAGCGAAAAAGATGCTTGAAAAGGCCAGAGCCAAGAACAAGAAGCCAAAGTCTAGTGCAGGCATCTCTTCTATTCCCAACATCACAGTAGGAACTCAGGTGAGGAACATGCTTAGCAGAAATGTTCTTTATTTGTAAAATTCAGCTTTTCCTATAACATTGCAGTATGACAACGCGATTTAATGAATTTGCACCTTCTTCTCTTAGGTGTGCCTGAGGAATAACCCTCTATATCACGCTGGTGCCGTGGCCTTCTCCGTAAACGCGGGATCCCTGAAGTGGGCGTCCTGCTGGAGTCCGTGTGGAACATGAACGACAGCTGCCGCTTCCAGCTCCGCTCACCCGAGAGCCTGAAAAACATGGAGAAGAACACCAAGACACAGGAGACCAAGTAAGATGGCCGTCTTTCTATGGCCATACACATGCACCGAGGTATTTATGCTAAAAATAAGATGCTGATGAGTGTGCTTGTTCTTGTCGTCAGGACTGAGAGTAAGCCAGAGCTGGTGAAGACGGAAATGGGCCCTCCGCCCTCACCAGCGTCCACATGCAGTGACACTTCCTCCATCGCTAGCAGTGCTTCTCTGCCTGATAGTATGTACACTGAATCGCTAAAATCATAAGCTGCTGTACAGGGTTTATATGGGCCCAAAAACTACCCTGTGCATTTCTACTATTATTTTGCTCATTTTTCTGTAGTGTAAGTGTTTTAGTCATGGCTTGACAATAATGATGGCCCAGGATCAGTTTTAAATGAAATGGTCACCCTCCCAATTAGGCGTGTGCTGCATTTTTGTTGTGTGCATGTATAATATGCATGTTTCGCTTTACTCTTGTGGCCTTCCTCTTTTTTTCTTTTTCTTTTTTTTTCAAATACTTAAGTAGTTTAAGGACAATTAGATTTTTATAATATTTATTCAGTATTAGTGATAAGAAAACATGCAGAATAAGTTTTTTTGCTCCTGTAGATTTCAATTGCAGTACATATCTTTAACGTTTTCTTCTGAAATCGCCACTTCAGCAGCTTTACATACACCAAACTATGGTTTTATTCTTATCTGTATTCTCAAGGGTTTTTTGCTGTGGGGTTTGTTCATATATCATTCGCCTGGTTTTATACATTTTATTCCTAAAAACATAGTGAACAGTAATTTTTTCTGACAGTATTTTCTGAGTGATAAAAAAGTGATATCAGAAATCTTTGTTAAAAACGTTGACTAAAGCGTCAACAAAATGAAATAGGGATTTTGTACCTCGTCTAATCCCAGCAGTATGTGTATGCAAATTACTGCATATTACATTGGATAATGTTTAATTTACATGATTAAACATGGCATATATATATATATATATATATATATATATATATATATATATATATATATATATATATATATATATATATATATATAAATAAAATAAATAAACATTACAATTCCTAATGTAATGAATCCACTGGGAAAGCTTTGTGAAATCTATTCGTTTTTTTTTACCATATTTAGTAGTAGTAGTAACCCTTAGTCACAAGTACCAGTGAAATTAGCCAGCAACCTGTCCATACAAACATATATACAATATGACAAGGGCATAGACTGGAAAGGAATTGAGGAAAATACAGCATGACATGAGGAGAGGTGAGGGAAAAAAGGCAACCCCCATTGTAAGGAGTGCAGTGTGAAAAAAAAAACAAAAAAAACAAAAAAACACCTCAGCAACATTAGCACCCAATCAGGACACTCTACAATATGAACAAGACTTGCAACAGGGGTGGGGATTGTGGGATGGAGGGAGCCTAGCACAGGCAAGCAGACCCACCTGTCAGACTCGGGGTGCAAAGCGGCGATGGATGATTGCATATCTGTATATATATGTAAGAGTTCATGTATGTCTAGCCCTGGAGAGTCGCTATGCCTGGCATCATAATCTAGGTGACCTTATTACAGCAAGCAACCATATTCACCAGTGGTGGCTTGCTGTAATGAGAGTGTCGGCTTACAGTTGACTTTAACTAGAGCCGTTGAACATTCATGTTTGATCTTTTGTGAGATGCCAAAAGATACTAAGATGCGGCTGCAGTGTTGTCTTTGCTAACCGATTTCCTGCTGTGCTACAGAGCGAGGGCGCTCAACACCGGCTCCAAAAGAAAGAGGAGAAGGTGAATGAGGAGCAGTGGCCTCTACGAGAGGTCGCTTTCGTGGAGGACGTTCAAAAACGTCCCGTGGGGAAGGTGGGTGCAGGCGCAACACGCCGGCCAGCTTGATCCAGTGGAGACCATAACTACAAGCGAATTATATTTCTCCACTGTGCTTAGTTATCCTCATTTTTGCAATGCATAACCCTTTCATGTGATAAGAATTTCCAATTATAGTAGATGACATTAATATAAGCATATAGTGTTTTTTTCAAGACTTGATGTTCCTGTCTGTTTTATATCTGGTCTGTGTGTGATGCTTTGCTATTAACACCTCATTTGCAACAGTTCTCTCTTTTGAACTCAAGGTGCTAAAAGTCGATGGTGCATATGTTGCTGTGAAATTTCCAGGACGTCAGCAGCGTGAGCAGCCAGAGCGCAGCTCCCACTGACTCTGACCCCTCTCACTGCTGCAAGTACTGTCGACTGCTCAGAATAGATGAGCTACAGGTAAACACACACTTGCAGCTGTAAAAGTACACTGTCATTTGCAGAATCGTAAAGCATTGGTGGATAATTCAAAATGCCATTTTGATGGATAAATTGACCATTTTAGGCCTAATTATTGTTGTTAAGGGTAAACAGTCTCTGGCTGTGTATTGTCATTTATAATTGTTGCAAATGTTAAATGTGGCTATCTCATATACATGCTCAAATGGAATAGCTTAGGTCTATAGCAGGGCTTTTCAAAATTGAATGTCAGGAACCCTGAATATTACTATGCGAGGAACCACCTTCCTAAAATATTAAGGCATTTGTATGTTTTGTAGATTATTTTATATAAAAAATATACTGTTTGAGATATTTAAATATACTTTTATACTATCATTGTACTGAAGCCAATTATTAAAATATTATCTGGAAAAATTTTTGATTGACAGCTTCTATAACGAGATTAATACTTTTTACAAAACCTTTAATGTAATACATTTTTCTTAATGTTAAATTGTTCGCTGAATTCTTGTTTAAATTGTTAACGTTAATATATATATATATATATATATATATATATATATATATATATATATATATATATATATATATATATATGGGAAATGGACTGCATTTATATTGTGCTTTCACAGACCCAATGGCCACCAAAGCACTTTGCATTCTGCCGCACACTCACTCATTCATATATTACAAATATATTTTAAGTGCTTGGACCCCAGTTTGAAATCCTTTGGTCTATATAGACCTTGAAATATAAAAAAAAAACATGCCCTGAATTTTTTAACTGTTACTTTTGTTCCCCTTTTGAACAGGTCTTGTTAAAACTGGTGGAACACCCAAAGTTCCAGACTGTTTTCAGCGCACACTAAAAAAACTTTGTATCCCAGAAAAAGCAGAAATTTTAGCTGTGAATGTTGACTCCAAAGGTAACTACTGTTGTTCAGTATTCATCAGACTTCATTTTGTTGTGAATTTGCCCTGTCATTGACGGCTCTTGCGTCCTGCAGGAGTTCATGCTGTGTTGAAAACAGGCAGCTGGGGTACGGTACTGTGTCTTTGACTTGGCCACTTGGAAAGCAGAGCAGGAAAATCACTTCCCTACCAGTAACCTGGCCTTCTCTCGGCCAGAGTGAGTCCAATGTGGCCATCTTCACTGCTGGCCAGGCTGAGACCATCACACACACAGCCTGATATGTTTCATAAATCTGAGGGGACTTTCCATTTCTCTTGCCTGTTTTAACTTTCTCATTATTCCATATCCTCAGGAGAGTCCCATCATTTTGAGGGATGGTAACGGCACCATTTATCCCATGGCTAAAGACTGTATGGGTGGAATACGTGACCCTGATTGGCTGGACTTGCCGCCTATTGCCAGTCTAGGCATGGGAGTTCACTCGCTTGCCAACCTTCCCACTAACTCCACAATCAAAAAGAAGGCAGCCATCATCATAATGGCTGTGGAGGTATACTATACCAGCCTGTTAAAAATAGACATTAGTGAATTTGCAAAATGTAAAGATTATTTAGAAATATTTAGGGGTGCATTTAAAATAAATCAAATAATTTGTTCTCCTAAATAAAGAAGAAATTTACAAGAAATTTTTTTTTTTTTTAATACAAATGTAAACTCTTTAAATTTCTGTTTCAAACTGTATTTATGGAATATAAATGCCAGATAGAGTTTTGAGTAACCAAAACACAAATAATAATCAGAAAAAAAAAATATATCTGTGTAATGCAGGACTTTTAATGAGCAATCCCGAAATACACCAAGACTGTTATTTTGAAATGTTTTGAAATTTACTACTTCCAGCTGTTCTTTCAAAAAAGAACATTTTGATAGAATTTTACAGCAAACACATTAAAAACTTACAACCATCTAAAAACATATTGCAATTATAACACCGTAAAGTAAGCGTTGTTATGATGACTTTCTTCTTTCAGATGAATATTAATCTGAGTTATATTAATAAATGTTCTGGCTCTTCCAAGATTGAATAGATTGAAGCTCAAAACACTGCATACATGCATCATAAACGAACTCCACGTGGCACCGGG
Organism: Hybognathus amarus; assembly: GCA_030378365.1. Taxonomy (NCBI): domain Eukaryota; kingdom Metazoa; phylum Chordata; class Actinopteri; order Cypriniformes; family Leuciscidae; genus Hybognathus; species Hybognathus amarus. Next base: position 49,672 of record JAQIUQ010005063.1, on the reverse strand, counting down.
GGGTTAATAAAGGCCTTCTGACGTCAGAGTCAGAACCTTCATTGTAAGAAAAATATTCATATTTAACACGTTACAAAGTAAAATTCAATCTTTTGGTTGCAATCCTCTGCCATAATAAAGCTTGGAAGAGCCAGAGCAATTAATTACTATAACTCCTATTGTATTTGTCTGAAAGAAGAAATTCGGTGTATAGGATGGCTCGAAGGGTGAGTAAATCATGGGGTAATTATAATTTTAAAATGAAATACTCATTTAAGGACCAGCAGGGACCTTTTTATTCAACACATCTCCTAAATAAATGTTTACAGTTTTATGAATTCCGGTCTGATTTATCTTTTTGCGTTTTAGAAGCAGACACTGATGCAGCACGTGCTGCGCTGTGATTACGAGGCGTGCAGACAATACCTGATCAGTCTGGAGCAAGCAATGCTGCTGGAGCAGAACCCACACGCTCTCGATGTTCTGCTGAGCCACCGCTGTGATGGCAACCGCAACGTCCTCCACGCCTGCGTCTCCGTCTGCTTCCCCGTCAGCAACAAGGAAACCAAGGAGGAGGAAGGTAAGCTTGCGTTTTTACAGTGTTATTTTAGTATTATATATCCCATATACTAGGGGTGGAGCCTGAACCTGAATACGGTATTCGGAAAAGGCATAAATAACGTGTTTTTGCGAATACTGATTTCGAACAAATACTTTACAAATATTTGTATTCGGGAACAAGAGAAATTCAGTTATTCAGAATCATGATCTTCTATTTAAAACAAAAAAAATTGTAAAGATTTTTTTCAGTTTAAAAATACTTAGAAATTTAGTTTTTTACTTTTTAAAATGTCTGTTTAGTTTATTAATTTCAGTTTGTTTATTTCTTTAAATAAATTTGAAATGTTGTCATAGTAACAAATTGAAATAAAAAAGTTTTATTTCAGTTCATCTCTATATTATTACTAAGTAAAGAAACTTTTTTTTTTCTAGTTTAACAATTTTTATTAGGTTTTATTAGGTGATTATTTTAATTGATGACAATCACTATAACGTGGAGCTTTATAGACAATTTTTAATTTTCTGTGATGACAAGCGAGGCAGCACATTAGGTTTTGAAACACAACTGATGTTAGATCGTTATGAAACCCAGCCTGAGATGACTTCATTGATGTACGATGTGTTTCAGAAGCAGAGCGGTCTGAAAGGAACACGTTCGCTGAGAGGCTGTCTGCGGTTGAGGCCATAGCCAATGCCATTTCAGTGGTATCCAGCAACAGCTCCGGGAACCGCACAGGGTCATCCAGCAGCCGAGGGTCAGTATTCAGATTCACTGGGATACAGAAAAGCATTTCACCAGAGGAGCATTAAAAAAAAACTCTTACATTTTACACAAACTCAAAAGATTTTTGGTGAAAATTAAGAATGGAGCGAAATGCTTAAAATTAAAGTTGTTACTCATTATCTATATTACTTAATTATATTACATTTACATTCATGCATTTAGCAGACACTTTTAACCATAGCTGCTTTTTAACATTGCATTCAAGGAGGGTTAATGCAATGTGTCCTTAACCTATAATTTAATCAAACTGAATTAAAAAATGTTAGGGCAATAAATCATATCTTAAATGGTATAAGAAAAGTATTATTATCATTTTAAGAGATCTTAAATTTGGGAATGGAAAAACAGGAATCATGATATGTCCTAATGTGATCTTATTATTGCCTTCCTTCTAAATACATTATTGTCTTAACAGCAAAATCAAATATCAATAGTTTGTGTGTTGGCATTTAGGCATAAATCAATTTCAATACTTTGTATTTTAGATAAAACATGTCTTAAATATTTTAAACTTAGTTGTGTTTTGTACCTGTAGTTTGTAGTTGTGTTGTGTACCTGTTCTTGTGCAACAATCTTGTGATATTATTTTGAGATTTAATGGTTTGGCTCTTTATGGATATACAGTATTAATTTTATTTGTGCCTTAATTTTTTTTAAGTCTTAAAATAATGGAAACTACAGAAACCCTGTCACGGTATACATTTTATCAGTTCATGTATTCACAGGGAATTGAACCGTTCGAAGTTTTTATATTTGGTTGTCGATGTTGTACAGTTATTTCACATTTGATTTAATTCTCGTTTCTTTAGCTTGCGTTTGAGAGAGATGATGAGACGCTCCCTCCGTGCTGCAGGTTTGGGCCGCCACGAATCCGGCCCTTCCTCCAGCGACCACCAAGACCCGGTTTCGCCCCCTATTGCGCCTCCCAGCTGGGTACCAGACCCTCCACCAATGGATCCTGGTGAGTTCTGCAGTTCTTAGGCCGTAACAGATATATCTGCATGCATGCTTTAGCCTGATGTCTTACAAAACCATTTTCTCCGCTAGACGGTGACATTGATTTCATCTTGGCCCCTGCAGTGGGCTCCCTTACCACTGCTTCCACAGGCACCAGCCAGGGACCCAGCACTTCCACCATCCCAGGTACGTGAACCGGCCTCCGAAAGGACTCTCTACAGCAGTGGTTCTCAGCTGTTTTGCTCCAGGACCCAGATTTTACAATAGACACCAAGTGGTGACCCAATTAGACAGTGTTAAGTAACTAATATATATTATAGTTGTGGTGTGAATTTTAAAACTATCTTTATCGTTATTGTTGTGATCCGGCCTTTATTTTAGTGTCATTGATGTATAGTTTTTGTTTTAAATTGAGTTGATTGTGTTTTTTTTATTTAACTGGTATTACATATATTTATAAATAATGTACATTTAAATTTCATGTACCAAAATGGTTTTAGCTAACAATATTAACCTTGTTTCTGAGATTCAGAATAGACCTGCAACCCGTTTTTGGGTCAAGATTTCTCCAGTCGAGAACCACTGCTCTGTGCCATCGTTTAAAGCTTTTTTTAAAGCAAGTTTTTCAATCTTTCTTGTGTCTTCTAAAGGACCTTCATCTGAACCATCAGTAGTGGAGTCTAAAGACCGTAAGGCCAACGCTCACCTGATACTGAAGCTAATGTGTGACAGCGTCGTCCTGCGACCTCACTTAAGAGAGCTGCTCTCTGCCAAGTATGTGACCCTGCGCAGACTCTAAATCATAGTCAAGCTACTTTTAGCTCTCTTTTGAGTGTTTGTATTGCTGTTGTTTGGTAGGGATGCTCGTGGAATGACCCCGTTCATGTTGGCGGTGAGTGGGAGAGCTTACCCAGCAGCCATTACTGTTTTAGAAGCAGCACAAAAAATAGCCAAAGGTAAGGACATCGATGCAGTTCAACTAAATTAGATGCGCATTTCAAAGCATTCAGAGACCTTTAGGATCTTGTGTTCTTGTGCAGCTGAACCGGGTCTTGGAGAGAAGAGGATGCAGCGTCTGTGTTCATGGAGATGATCTGTCCTTCAGGCACCAATCCTGATGACTCTCCCCTCTACGTCCTGTGCTGTAACGACACCTGCAGCTTCACCTGGACTGGAGCAGAACACATTAACCAGGTACAAACGCCACAGCCCTTAATGGACTGTGATATCAAAATTGGAAATATAGTAAAGAATTTAATTAAAAAAAGTCATATTTATAATGCTATACTTTTGTTATTGCACCTTGGCAGTTAATTACAAAAAATTGGAAATACAAAGATTGCGTTTATTGCAGTTTCTGTTCGGGATGGACCGATGTGAACATTTTGGCCGAAATCTCATAACTGATAATTCTTTATATTTAAAAGCCGATAACCGATATATCGGCCGATAAATCTAAATCCAATTTTTATAGCCTGATTGCAAAAACCAGTCTCGCAATTAAAATCCATTTCCCAATCACACAATTATAATGTTCTCATTATAATTTCATCTAGCTGATATGACAGCACATTTTGCACTTAACTATATTTTTCTTTTTGATTCCAATCATATTTCAAGCAATTAAGATCAATCATGTTGAACAGTGTGCATCTTAAGTGTCCCAAGTGTTGAAGGAAATAATTTTAATGTTTCTAAATAATTTAATTTTATAATTTAAAATTTTATTTTTAACATTTTATTTTTTTAGGAAAAATTTATCAGCTTTAATATATCAGCCAAATTTTATTATCAGCCAGGATAACATAAAAATGAACAAATATTGTCCGATACTGATATGCTGGTCGATATATCGTGCATCCCTAGTTTCTGCTGCTGAGAACCCTGGAAATCTTAAACTGGTCAATGAGAAATGCAAATATATTCAAAGCCACCAGTGTAATTAATCTAAATCAGTGTCTCTCAACTAGTGGGTTGTGACGACATTACAATACAAGTTAATTTGCAGAATGAATATACATGGTTTTTGTTTACCATGATGAGTTATGAATTACTGTCTGCTTAAACTCATTGAAAGTTCTGAATTTCTTAGTGTATGGTATTCCTAAATAAATGAATGCATGCGTTTTATGCATGTTTTATTTTAGCTACTTTTTTAAAAGATATTTTTAACATTTAAGAAATAGTTGATAAGCATTGATCTAAATGACTTATATAGTGGTAATGTGTGATTAACTGAACTTGTCTGTTTACAGGATATCTTTGAGTGCAGAACTTGTGGCCTTCTGGAGTCACTGTGCTGCTGCACTGAATGCGCCAGGGTTTGCCACAAGGGTCATGACTGCAAGTAAGTGCAAAATTGACACTTTAATTTTCACCATATGCATCTTTCTGGAAGTAACCAGTGTTGTTATTGTCATCTAAAATGTATAATAATAATAGTAGTACTAATTTGTTACATTTATATTGTGCTTTTCTCTGCACTCGAAACGCTTTATGCGAAGGCAGCCAAATTGTGCCAAATTCTCCCCCACTCACCAGCTATCTATTAAAAATAGTAATAAAAAAGAGAAACATGGCTTTGGCAACAAACTGAAATAAAAGGAGTTGAAGCACTAAAACTGAAATAAATATAAAAAAAGACTAATATATATTTAAAGCTAAAAATACATATTTAAAAATGGAAACTAATATTTTTATATATTATACAAGTATATAAAAAAATTACTGTTGATGTATTTTTGAAAACTACTTTCAAAGATACCGAAGCATCTAGAAGGAAAGTTTAATCTAAATAAATAGATTATTGAACTGGACTATTCTCATGCTTGTCATATTGTGTTTTTAGCTTAACATCATGTTGATACCAATTTAATCGAATGAGTTTCTGCAAATGTAAAGTTTTTTTTTTAACAGTTACTCCATTACATTTCAGTTACTGTACCCTCTAGATTCTAGAAGACTTAGTTCGCTAGGCTTTAAAAAAGTAATTCATGGTTCTTTTTTCTTCTCCAGACTGAAGAGAACGTCTCCCACCGCATACTGTGACTGCTGGGAGAAGTGTAAATGCAAGACTCTAATCGCGGGCCAGAAAGCAGCTCGTTTGGATCTGCTCTACAGACTGCTGACCACCACTAATCTGGTTACCACTCCTAACAGCAGGTATGTTTACTAGGAAATATTGCGCTCTATGGTGTTTAAAAAAGGAAAAAGCTGCCTTTAAAAAAAAAAACTAAATTCCTGCCCCAACTTTCTGTTGATAAACCATTTTATGGGGTCATCAGGGCAACATCTTAGCTTGATGTTACCCACTGCATCATGAACTATTTTTCTCTCTGTTTGTGTCTGATAGGGGGGAGCATATTTTGCTGTTTCTGGTGCAGACTGTTGCAAGGCAAAGTGTAGAACACTGCCAGTACCGACCACCCTCGCATCCGAGAGGACAGGAACCGGAAGGCTGCCAGCGCTGAAGGTGTGTCCTTGAGTAGGGAAGGGCTGGATTGACGAAAGTCTTAAAGCTCGTCAAGTCAAATTTATTTAGGGCCTGTTTACCACCTGGTCACTTCATGTCACTTCATTTTACTGATCGGATAGCTATCTGGTTTGTTAAAACGGTTCCATTTACACTTGGCCACATTAATGTGTCTCTAAAACTCATATAAATCCGGTTTTCAATTCCCACACTATATGCAAATTTAACGGAGTTCACGTCAACAAAAGCAACAGTTATGAGCTGCATTTTATTTATCATCAGCTAATTTCAAGATCAAAGACCGCAATAGGAGAAAGAGCGGCATCAAACCTGGTAAGATATAATTTAGTCTCACTACTTTTGATAAAGATGATTGTGTGTTGAGCGTCTGCGAGTTTGCATGTCGGCTTGCTGAAGAGATCTGCGTCTATGCGCGTTTCAGTAGCTCTGTCAGATCTGGCTATAACGTCATATAGCCTATTACACGCTCACTCGTTTTATTTATTTGCATTTTTGGAGGAGTAAAATTTACATGTGGTTTCAACAACCAGATGAATTGACACATCTGGAATGAGCCTCAAACCAACTCCTGAAGTGGGATGAGTGATTGAATTTAAATCCGCCTCGAAGCGTTTCGCAGGGCATTTACACCTGGTCTTTTCACAATCGGATAGCTATCCGATCAAAGAAATCCATGAAGGAACTAGGTGTAAACAGGCCATATATGGTACTTTTCACAATACACGTTGTTTAAAAGCAGCATTACAGGAAATCGTGATGTTAATGTTTGTGTTTTAAAATCTTCATGCCTTAGTCACATTTAGCAGATTAGAGCTGGGTGATAATCGAAAACTATATGATGTAAATATATTAAGGAACATTCTTACAAAACTTCTTGGAGCTTAATCCTAAGTGCATTTTTTATTCTAAATTCTAAATGTCACAAATTTTCTTTTAGAACATCTTATTTTTCTGAGTAAAGAAAAGGATAGGAGTTGGGGTTATAATTGTATGGTGGTTTTTGCCAAAGACAATGATCAACTCAATGGAAAAACACTGCAAAGGTCATATTTTTGGGCTCCTTGGAGATTAATGCAATCATAAGCACGCACACTATTATTTGTCACTGACTGACTTGATGGGTGTTTAGCTCTCAGCGTCGTATTTTTAAATGCACAAAAAATTTCACTTTTAAAAGAGCCTGTCTCAGAGATGGCGCTGTCTTTTTGCGTTCTTTCTAATGTGAATACGTCTTTTGTCTATGTGCACGCTTCTGGAGTGATCTCCGTCTGATGTATGAGCGTCTCATTTGTTCTGTATGTTGCTGAAAAATTTCATTATTATCAAATTAAAGCAACGGCCTCCAATTTTTTTGTTCTAAATGTTTAAGTCAGCAGTCGTGTTAAATCATGACCAATATTTTTTAAATAATAGGTGACCAATATTTTTTTACATAATAGATCACTGTTGTTATGTCAGAGTAAAAATGTACAGGGGTTGGACAATGAAACTGAAACACTGGCCCATGTATTGTTGGTTTCACTTATATATGCACGGCCTAGGGTCCAATCCTCCATTAGTTTTCGTGCGTGTTCGCTGGCTTATCTGTGACCAGGACAAGAAGTCTTTGTTGCGTATCGAGAGCTCTGTGGTGTATGTCGACATTATCCTAGATTCCAGAGGGCGAACAACATTCAACCGGAGTAAATGTCCATGCAAGAGGAAGCTGTCTGAAAGGGATGTCCAGGTACTAACCCGGATCCATAAAACCACAGCTGCCCAATTCACTGCAGAATTAAACACATCAAAGCTTCGACAGGAGGTCCTCTGGAGATCAATGTTCACAGTCGGGCTGCTATAGCCAAACTTTTGGTCACTCTGCACCAATGCCAAATGTCGGTTTCAATGGTGCCAACAGTTCAAATCTTGTGCTGTGGACAAAGTGAGAAACGTATTGTTCTCTGAATCCACCGTCACTGCCTTTCCCCACATCCGGAGGAGCGAGTCAGAAAATGTTTTCAGAAAACGCCTTAAACCATAATAATAAATTGTGTTCTAAAACCAGATGTTTCAGTTTCATTGTCCAACTCCTGCATATGGAGTGTCATGTTGTAATGCGAAATTACACAATTAATTACAAACAACCCACTAAATTCATTAAACATCTTCCGTCTGAGGATTTAAGACTTAAATTTTATCTTAACTTTACTAAATTATTTACAATAATTTTTAAGATTATTTTCAAGAATTTAAATTATCCTTAACTTTTCCCACAGTGCATGAAAATAAAGAACTTCTCTCAAGATACTTTCTCAACTATTCAAGTATTTCTTAACACGTCTTTGGTTTTGTTATGCACAATTCATTGAGAAGGTTTTGTTGTCTTGTGTTTTTTTTAATGTGTCTCTGTTTTTCAGACTCTGATATGCCGGATCATGACCTGGAGCCTCCACGCTTTGCCCAGCTGGCTCTAGAGCGCGTGTTGCAGGACTGGAATGCGCTGAAGTCCATGATAATGTTTGGCTCTCAGGAAAACAAAGACCCGTAAGTAGAACATTTTAACTATCACCACATGCAAATTTCATTGGACCATTCACCTTTCATGATTTAAAAAAAAAAAAAAATTGTTCTGTTGTATCATTCTAGGCTAAGCGCCAGCAGCAGAATCGCTCACCTTTTACCGGAGGAGCAGATGTACCTGAACCAGCAGAGCGGCACCATCAGGCTGGACTGTTTCACACACTGCCTTATTGTAAAGTGTGCACCAGACATCACTGTGAGTGGAAGAAACTTCTCATTCTTTGTTGTATATTTTTGAAGTTATGCTCTGCTCACCTTCAAGTCACCTTAAATTTATAAAGTGCTTTTTACAAGTTAGATTTTCAAAGCAGCTTCTCCGTAATAAACAGAAAATAACAATAAATGATTTAAACTTCCTCAAATATTGAATCATTCTGCTTTAAAGAAACTCTGCAGAAGACAATTGAGTCATTATTCAGCTCAAGGTCAGTTCAGTGTTGAATCAGTTCAATAACTGTCAATGTTGTAAAGTTTGTCAATTATGAAACTAAAATATTTCATCAGCTGTTATGTAGAGTAAAGGCCAGTTTACACCAAGGAGAATAACTATAACCAGTGTTTCCGCTACATTCATTCTGGAAAAGTCATAGAGGAAACGCTGTGTAACTATAATGAAAAAGATATAGTTCTAAATATAAAAGAAAAGCAAGAGTCCACACCACAATTAACTCTAACAGCACAGAGAAACCATACCATTTGAATCACTTTTGAATAAAGAAATTATATAAAAAAAGAATCATTTATTAGATATTTGAAATAAATAGGTATAAAATTGATTAATTTATTAGAGTAATGGAAAGGTCATGGAAAAATTTTGGGGAACCTTGTCTAATGCTTAAATGTTTGTTAGCTTACATTTTCATGATGATGCATGTTTCTTGTGCCATATTGAGTTGTGCTAACTTTCTTCTTTTGTTGTTCCCCAGTTTATTGACACTCTATTAGGGACCCTGGTGAAGGAGCTACAGAATAAATACACCCCTGGCCGCAGGGAGGAGGCCATCAATGTCACACGGAGGTTCTTGCGCTCTGTGGCCCGAGTGTTTGTCATCCTCAGTGTGGAGATGGCGTCCTCCAAGAAGAAAAAGTATGACTTGTTTAATAACTTTACTTTGTACTGTAGTCAGTCACACTGATGAGAATTGAAAAGGGAGTTTTTACTTTTAATTGACTTTCAAATCAAATATAAGAAATACGAAAATGCTTTATGCAACAAAAAAATCATTTATCTGATGAAATCATCTTGAAAGTAGTTCACGTGTGTTGATAAAAAAATAAAAATACATGAATAAATTATTGATCCTTTAAAACTTGCTGTGCATGAATTTCTAAGGACACTAAATGAACATTATAATCTCAACTTTGCTGGTAAAACAGTGCAGCAGGAATATTAGACTTCGTGTCACTTAAAGAATTGCACGTATCCAATATACTCATACACAAGCCTTTTATTGTTCAACTATTTACATTCATTTAAGACATAACTGACTATGTTTACAAGACGGCCATTTTGATATAATTTTGTGTGAAATAGAAGGGAAAGACCCCTGGCAGTACTTATTGTCAAGCTCTGCTGTATTTTGTACAGGTGATTTTGTTTGGCAAGTTATTTAAAGATTATTTACCCAAAGATTACCAAAACGTTTGATTATGCAACACAACAGACATTATACAGCTCAGTGCCTTCATGCAGTTATTGAATAAACCATCGGAACTTGTTACATCTGCCTTTTTCATGCTATAGCCTTTCTAAACAATAATCACACTGTTCACATTCTCTCTCTGTGTGTTTCCTTCAGCAACTTCATCCCTCAGCCCATCGGGAAGTGCAGGCGTGTTTTCCAGGCGCTGTTGCCGTATGCAGTGGAAGAGCTCTGTAATGTGGCAGAGTCCCTGATTGTGCCGGTGCGCATGGGTATCGCTCGCCCTACAGCGCCCTTCACTCTGGCCAGTACCAGCATTGATGCTGTGCAGGGCAGTGAGGAGCTCTTCTCTGCTGGAGCCGCTGCCACCACGGCCCTCCCCGGATCAGTCCAGCAGGTGGGTGAAGCTTTAGTTAGCCGCACAGGGTTTTTTTTCTTCTAAACTGGTTTTCATTTACTGAATATAAGAGTGTCCATGGAAAGTAATACAATTTTAGAGATACATGTTCTTTGAGTTTCAAATTTTTTTATGAATTTACATATTTTCAGTCATTTGTGGTTCACTAGATAAAGAATTCGGGATCAGGATTTTTTAAATATTATTATAAGCCTTTTACTTATGAATTAATAATAATAATTGTGCGTGTATATGTATGTATGTATGTATGTATGTATGTATGTATGTATGTATGTATGTAGTGTATGTATGTGTATATATATATATATGTGTATATATATATATATATATATATAGTAAATAAAATCCTTCGATTATCCATATCATTTTAATATCTGAATATCAAATATGATGCTACATGCTTTTTAAGTAATGTTTGTACAATAACATTTTTTGGGTGGACTATTCCATTGGGTTTACTCTGAAAGCGATTGCAGTGAAATAAAAATTGTCATAATTTACTCGCATGTCATTCCAAACCTGTATCGACTTTCTTCTGATGAAACACAAAAATATTTTAGTTGGTAACTAAACTTTTTTGGTTCCCATTTGACTTCCATTTTGTTCTTTATCCATTCAATGTAAGTCAATGGGAACTGAAACTGTTTAGTTATCAACATTCTTAGAAAATATCTTCTTTTGTTTTCAGCAGAAGAGAATGCAAACCCATTTGGAATGACATGCGATAAATGATGGCAGAATTAATTTTTGGGTGGACTATTCCATTAAATTTACACTGACGGCTTTTGCAAAGTATTCTAATGTCTCTGAATGAAATTGCCGTTAATGCTGATGATTTCTTGTGCTACTCAGCTCCAGTCAATCAGCCTCTTCATACATCATCAGGAACCCTCAGCCCCGCCGCAGCAGCCAGTCCCAGGCGGCCCGTGACGTGACGAGGAGCAGGATGATATTGTCCTGCTGATGTTGAAGAGGTGCGGTGTCCTACACTTGCATGTAGCACAACTATGCCAAATATTGGCCATTTTATTACCCATATTTGGCCAATATGGTTGGTTTGTTTGCCTTGAAGTCGGCTTGAAACGGATGTTGCAACCATCTTTTTCCCTATTGTAATGTATATCCAAGTAAAACCTGCGCCTGGAATAAGAACTATGGCGGGACTTATTTTATCCATGGGGAATTGATTAGATGGTTGTGGTTTGCTTTGTTCAGTCTTATGTGAGTTATCCTTATGTCAGATTGCCCCGCCCTTGCTCAAGTAAGCATGCCATTAGAAAACAAATGACAATGCAAGAGGGAGGGGGAAGTTATCTTGATTAAAGATTGAGGCACATGAATTAAAAAAAAGGGCACTGATAAATTATTCATAAAAAAATACTGCAATATTCCATAACAAAATTAGAAAAACTATAACAATTTCAATGGTGACTTTAAGCTCGTTCTCGAAATGCTACCTGGCTGTTCACCTGTTCAGGTAGAGGTGGTGGAAGGAGTTGCAGGTGAGGAGGATCACCATGATGACCAGGAGGAGCAGGGAGGAGAACGGCAGAGGCCGAAGGACAGCATGATGAGCATGATGAAGACGGTAAACACAAATCACAGAGATGTTTTAATTTATGCTGTTTAAAGTTCTGTCTGATCATAAACCCTGAATCCAGAAAAAATACTATTCATGGGTCCCTAAATTGAAAGATTGTAAACCGAACACAGAAAATGGTTTATTCATTTTTGAGGTCTAACAAACATGGAATGCTTTAAGGTTTATTTTGCTGCGACAACCATGTGGACGGATGGATGTACATCATCTTGTTTGTTACAAGGCTATTTTCCACACAAGTAAGATAATTAGACACAAAATATTAAGATTGAAATATTTAATTGGCTATCTACAGATTCTCGGATAAGAGCTCATTATACAGTGTCGCTGTTTCCAGCGGATATTGTAATTTACCTCAAAATGTTGTAACAGACCAATCATAGTTGAGCATTTTTGAGAGCCGCGATAATAAATACTGATATTGAATATGAAATAAATAAATAAATTCGTTGTGCTCTGCTTATATAAATTTATATCAACGTAAACCATGTGTTAGAAACACAGGCACTGTTGTTGTCTTTGTCTAGAAGCCAACAATTTCTTCTGTAAATGAGGCTTAAGTCACAATCTTTTTCTTGCAGGCAGTGACATGGAGCTGGATTTGTTGGCTGCTGCTGAGACTGAGAGTGATAGTGAGAGTAACCATAGCAACCAGGACAACGCAAGTCGGACGCAGAAGCGTTGTGACTGCCGCCACCGCTGGATCTGAAGCAGGTGCTTCAATTTGACCATTTTTTTATGCAAATTTTTGTATGCAATTATGCCTCAAAATGGTCCCTTTTTTTCTTTCAACTAACTTTCCACATTACATGCAATAGGCTATAATGGGCATGATGAGCATAAACGAGCATGCAATAGGCTATAATGGCTTCAGATAAGATACTATGAATGTTTTTTTGTTGTAAATTGTCCATGTGGCACCCGTAGAAATTATGTTTGAGTTGAACAGTCTGTTTTTCTTTTCTATCACTTCAGATGCCATTGCTTATCTACTTTAGGCAGAATATTACAGACTGAACTAGTTAGTGTTAGATCACACTCTCATTAGCATTTTCTCTTTAAAGGAAACAATACATTAATATATTTTTATGGACCAGAGTTAGCATATGCATTTAGTGTTATCAAATGGAAATGCTATAATAACTTTTCAAACACTTTTTCACAATTAGTCAAGCAAACATGTAGCCCCGCCCAAAATGCATGCTATTGGTTGAGCAAATGTTATGTCAGGCCAAAATGAGCCACTCAAACCAATTGCATTATTCTGTTTGATGCCACTCTGGTGTGGAAAATATATCATTCACTTTTAAACCATAATGTAAAATAAATTCGGCTAGATAAAAAGTGGCATGCATTTAATAATATCTGTGATGCTGACTGAGACCGCCTGACTGAGAAATGTTGTGTCTTTCCTGAAGGTGCTAGCAGCGTTCCTGCTTTTCTCCGAGGACGACTCTCAGTCGAAATGACTCCAGTGACTCGGACAGCAGCAGCAGTCAGAGTGATGATGTGGATCAGGAGACTTTCCTGTTGGATGAGCCTCTTGAGAGGACAACGGGCTCAGCACATGCCAACAGTGCGGCCCAGGCACCTCGGTCCATGCAGTGGGCTGTTCGCACTACACCCAGCCAGCGCTCCGCTGGCGGCGCCCCAACCAGCTCATCCGCACCAGCTGGTTAGTATCTCCCACCATATTAAAAATGCATTGTTGAGAGGGGAAAAATTATCACATTTTATTATTAAATATAATGAAAAAATGGGAAAGAAGGTTTCATTTGGTAACATTAATTAACTGCATTAGTTAAACTAACATTGAAACAAATTTTATATATATATATATATATATATATATATATATATATATATATATATAGCATTTATTATTCTTAGTAATTTTCATTCATAATGTATTAGTAAATATCTTTTTAAATTACATTAGTAATACTAATTATAGTCAAAATATTTTATTTCTTAACATTAGTTGATGTACTAACATGATATTTTTTTTTTTAAATAAAGATTAATACATGCTTTAAAAATAAATTGTTCATTGTTTGTGCATGTCATCTAATGCATTAACTAATGTTACACATGAGACCTTGTATGTTTGTTTTCACAAATATTATAAATAAGTTGCACTATATTAAGTTGCACGTCCTGTGGCGTTCAACACGAAGACTAATTCCAACCTGGAAGTTGAAAAAAAGTGCCAAAAAACTAGTTTCTCCTAAAATTAAAACTAATGAATGGAAACATTTGTCTCTTGTATCATGTTCAACACGCATAACAGAATAAAAAGTAAGTGGAAGTAATTCAATGTTACTGACAATTCTTCTAATGCATCTTCCAGCGAGCTCCACTGGCCTCATCTACATCGAGCCCTTCAAACCTGCGACGAAGCAGCGCCATCAGCACCAGCGCAGCAGCCGCCGCCGCAGCCCTGGAGGCCAGTAACTCCAGCAGTTACCTGACATCCGCCAGCAGCCTGGCTCGGAGCTTACAGCATCGTCATCCGGCAGATCTCAGACCTCATGAGCCTCATTCCTAAATACAATCACCTGGTCTACTCTCAGTACCCCGCTGCCGTCAAACTCACCTATCAGGACGCTGTCAACCTGCAGGTGAGTCGCTCTCATCTTTACCCGAGCAAACTCGGGCTGCAACTAAGGAAAAGTATAACAGAACTGTGTTTTACAGAACTTTGTGGAGGATAAGTTGATCCCCACCTGGAACTGGATGGTGTCGAATCATGGATTCCACTGAAGCGCAGCTGCGGTACGGCTCAGCTCTGTCATCAGCCGGGATCCTGGTCACCCCAGCCACCCGCTGCACGCTTCACAACACACAGGCCGCAGGGAGCGCATGACCGCACGAGAGGAGGCCAGTCTCCGGACACTTGAAGGTCGAAGGTAAGACCCTTGGGCAGTTCAAATTTAATTATTTCTGTTAAGTCAGCGTGAAGTGAAAATTCACTCATCTATTCTCTGTGGTTCTCTGGTCAAAAGCCCAGTAGGATTTTTCAGAATATAATCTCTTTGACCAACATTTATTATTAATGCATGTTTTGTTCATCATCTTCAAATGCCTAAAAATAAAAAATAAAGCCTAAATACAATTAGCAGAAGTAAAAATTATGAAGTAAAAAAAATGTGGGCGGTAAACCAGAGGTCTCAAACTCACGGCCTCGCGAGGTGATATTTTGTGGCCCCCTACTTTGACAAAGTTTAATTTTAGTGCGGCCGTCGTTGCGTTGCCTATATTTGAAATAACGAACTTGAGCGTGCAAAATATGTGAGCGCGATATGTGTACCACTGATCAGGCCACGAGCTACTGGTAGCTCGCGAGCGACGTGTTGGAAACCCCTGCTCTAAATCAATGTGAGAACAATCATTTTGAGCTTGTAATGTGTGTCCAACAGGTTGATAAGAAGGTTTTCTTTGATTTGTGCAAAGTCAGTAATTTGCCTGAGACACTATACTTGTGTAGAAAGAAATCAATAAGACGGGCAGACATGACTCAAGTATTTCAATAGCAATATTTTTTTCTAAGTATAATATAAAAAGAAAATGTGCCCTCCAAAAAAACATTTAATATCATTAATGTGTTGTATAAAGAAAATAAAAAAGGACATGAGCAAATATAAGTATCACAAAGATGTGTTATAAGGAAAAGACAAAGAAAGTGTGTAAAATGAACTTTAACTGTCAGAAGTACAGCTCATGAAGAATCAATCATGTACAGAAATGAATGTTCAACTTCAGAGGAACAGTTCAGAAGAAACTTTAATAATAAAGATTGAGAACATTGGATCAGTTTTGCTCCTTTTTGGGAATACTTGAATACTATTTTTGTGGAATACTTGATATCTCCAGTGGCCCCAGTTAAGTTGAGTTTGAGACCCCTGCTGTAAACAAACTACATTAGTCATGACTTCAACATCACAACTTTTGCAAACTATTTGACTTGAAAATTTAGAATTTTAAGAGCATGATTTTAAACAAGAGGCTGTGTAAGCGACAAGTCCAGTCACTTGTTGCTCACACAGCCTCTTATTTAAAATCATGCTCTTAAAATCTCAGTTTGAGTCAAATAGCTCACCTGTCCCAAAAACATCTGTAGCCCTTTTTAGCCACTTCTTTGCAACCACCATTTTCAAGATGTGTGAAAGCTTTTTTAAAAATCACAGGTTTTAGAATTAAACTTGAATATATTTTGAGGTTGTGTTCACCACAGACCTCATTATCAAGCATTTTTAACAAAAAGCACAGTCTTCATGTGGGAAATCCTAAGTCGTTTCTGGGTTTTGGCCTGCTAATCCATGTAATCCCTACAGCACTCTATTGTCATGGTAAAATTTCATACTTTGTGCTTCAGGCGTGCCGCAAGCACTTTTGACTGCTCGTCAAGGCATGATGTCAGCACGAGGAGACTTCCTGAACTACGCCCTGTCTCTGATGCGTTCCCATAATGACGAGCATTCAGACGTCCTGCCTGTGCTGGACGTGTGTTCGCTCAAACACGTGGCCTACGTCTTCCAGGCCCTCATCTACTGGATTAAAGCCATGAATCTGCAGACGACACTCGACACCACTCAGATTGACAGGAAGAGGTCATCTATCCATATTATAATTGTATTAGTTATATTTGTTTTGCATGATTATAGCTTAAAGTAATCTTTTTTGCTTTGACCTGGTTTAAGAGATTTCGACTGTTGATTTGTCCAACTGACTAGTGAAACTTAATTATTTATCTGAAGAACATTTTTATGTAATTTTTCCATTTTATGTTTCCAAGTCATCAGTATTGGAGATCTCTGCCCAGCCCTAATTTGAGCTGCTGTTGTAAGATTACTAAATGCTTTTTCCATCTGACTGCAGGAATCGTGAACTGCTTGAACTCGGCCTGGACAATGAGGACTCTGAACACGAGAATGATGAGGACACCAATCAGAGTGAGTTCAGCAAGAAAATCTGTTAAAGCTGTTGACATGTTAATTATATTCTGTGCTGGTTTCCTGCTGTCACATCCAACCTCTTTGTTACTCTCTACTGCACAGGCTCCACCCTGCAGGATAAGGATGAGGAGCCAGTACCTGCTGAGACTGGACAGCACCATCCGTTTTTCCGCCGCTCTGACTCCATGACCTTCCTAGGATGCATCCCTCCTAATCCTTTTGAAGTACCTCTCGCTGAGGCCATTCCTCTGGCTGACCAGCCACATCTCCTGCAGGCCAGTGATGCCCTGTACCTGCATTTCACTGCTTCTATTAGAGCTGATTTGGGATGTCAGTGCAGATGGTTGAGTTTAACACTGCTGTTTTTCCTCTTCATCTCACAGCCCAATGCTGAGAAAGGAGGACTTGTTTGGACGGCCAAGTCAGGGTCTCTCATTCATCCTCGTACATGGCCAGTAAGGGCCTCACGGATCTGACTGTGGATATGAATTGCTTGCAGGTAAATATGGCCACATACTTTCTCGCAGTACTGAAAATTGGTGAGGTTTTTTTTCAGTATTAATTTTATTTCAAATATAATTCTGAAAATATAACATTTCTGTGAATTTTTAAACTGCAATTTATTATTACTTAAGACCATTATTTGTCACTGCACCATTCCAAGCTAAATTCACCCAAAATACTCACATATTTTAATTTTATTTTAATGTTTTATTTACTTATTTTGTTTGTCATTTATTTTAAATAATTACAATTGTTATAATTATTATAAATATATAAATTATTATATAAACATATTTATATATAAAATCGTGCTGTTAATTTAATGTGTAAATTTAATTAATTAGTTATGGAAAATAAATCGTTAAAATTATTTGATTTATTGGTGACGAACATGATGCAGGCAAGCCAATCCATCATTTAAGTAAGCTATTTACTTTATTCATTCATCAAATTTGTTCAAATAACTGATAAATTCAGGAACCATGACTCCCAATACCTACTCATTATGACATTTACCGCAACCTTCTGGCAGTTTTAGTTTCTTATTTAGAGAATCATGTCATGAAATTAAAATAAAATCCTATTTTTGGGATAGTTTGCCAAAAAAAAAAAAAATTTTCAATTTACTTACCCACATGTCATTTCAAACATGTATGACTGACTTTTTTCTGTGGAACATAAAAGAAGATATTTGAAGAATGTTGGTAACCAAACTGTTTTGGTCTGTAAATATATCTAAAAACCAATTCAGAGGCAGCTTCTGAAAAAAAGAAAAAGAAGGCAGTTGCTAAAAGTTTGTTGAATTAAATAAAATATTTCTTTCTAAAGCTCCTTTTTGTAATTTCTATTTGATGCTTTTCTCATTTAACACAATGATTTTTTTGGAGTAATTTCTCAACTAAATTTGATGTGCAAATTAATTTGCGTTTAATTAATCGGCACATCATGTAATTAGATTAAAAGTAAATATTACTTGACAGCCCCAATTTAAACACAAACTGATGTTAAATAATTCCCAGTGCGGTCCAAAACGCTTCTCTGATCAGGTCTCAACAATGAGCAATAAAGCAATATTTTTACAATATTGTATTATGGGTAACTCTCATCCCAGATTCTACCCACAAAGATGTCGCATTCGGCGAACATGAAGAACGTGATGAGTATGGAGTCTCGGCAGAGGGGTGGCGAGGAGCAGTCGACTGCGGACCAGGACATGGATGCATCTAAACCAGGCCCTTCACCCCATGATCTGGCGGCCCAGTTAAAGAGCAGCCTCCTTGCAGAGATTGGTTTGACAGAGAGCGATGGCCCGCCACTTCCCACATTTATGTAAGTAATAATAACATTCATAGATTCATTTGATGCTGTGAGTGATGTGATAATGACGTTTCTTTGTTTCCTCCAGTCCACACTGTAGTTTTATGGGGATGGTGATCTCTCACGACATGCTGCTGGGCCGCTGGCGGCTTTCTTTGGAGCTGTTTGGCCGTGTCTTCATGGAGGATGTGGGAGCAGAACCGGGATCTGTAAGTACAGCTCATTTTTAGCAGAAAGACTTCCCAAAGACTTTGCATTTGCACACTGTGCATGGAAACCATCCGCAGGTCACGTCGCCTTACAGTATTGAATAACACATTTCCATGGACAATATGCATATGGAAAATAGCAGAATATGCAGTGAGCTGCTGTGGGAAAGGTGCATGACCCATGTCAAATATTTCTTGTTACATTAATTGCTTTTTTTTAAATAATTTTTAATTTAGTTATTTTAACCTTTGCTAGCACAGAATGCATAACATTAAGCAGTCAGTTGTTTTTGGTTGAGAATGTAATGTTTATATTTTAACTTTTTTTTTGGGGGGGCATAATATATTGCATAGCTGATATAGATACATTCACATTGTTTGGAAGACAACATTGGGCAGGATGTGGAATAACATTTTTAAATAATATATTTTTTTAAATTTATTTATTTTTTTTAAATTTTGTTTTATTAATATACACCGATTAATCCGATTAACCAACAAATTAATCGACAGATTAATCGATTATCAAAATAAATGTTTGTTATATCCCTAGAAAAGTTGGTCAATAAACATGAAAATCTACTTTTCTCTGAACGTTGCAGATCCTGACTGAACTGGGTGGTTTTGAGGTAAAGGAGTCCAAGTTTCGGCGTGAGATGGAAAAGCTGAGGAACCTTCAGTCACGTGATCTGGCCCTGGAGGTGGACCGTGACCAGAGCAGCTCATCCAGCAGACCATGCGGCAGCTCAATGCCCACTTCGGCCGTCGCTGCACCACTACGCCCATGGCTGTGCATCGTGTAAAGTGACTTTCAAGGATGAACCAGGAGAGGGCAGTGGAGTGGCACGGAGCTTTTACACGGCGATCGCACAGGCTTTCCTGTCCAATGACAAGCTGCCCAATCTGGACTGTGTACAGAGCGTCAGCAAGGGAATGCAGGCTAGCAGTATGTATCAATTTCCTTCTGCTTTTTCTTTTTGTTTTGTTTTTCTTTTCTTTTTTTTTTTTTTTGACAGGCCATTAAATGGAATGGTGAATGGAAAGTTAAACATTATTACTTTGTTTTATTTCTTATTTAATTAGAGCCCGAGTACTTAATGGTGTGAGGACCCTCTTGGAATTGGTCCGTTTATTGATTTATTGGCCCTTTTTTCTCTTATATTAGTGTTTTTTTTTTTTCATGGATAAATGTTTCAGATGGTGTGTAAATGTGGTGAAAGTTTGCTGGGGTTTTTGAAAAGGTGATGCTCAGGTTGTCTGTGTGTGTTTGCAGATCTTATGCAGCGACTGAGGAACCGAGACCGTGAGCGTGAGAGGAGGAGTGGAGGACTGAGAGCTGCATCCAGACGAGACCGTGACAGGTGACTTTACCTGAGCCTTATATATCAAACATTCATGATGTGTGTTCTGGCAAAATAAGCTTAAGTAGTTAATAATAATAATAATAATAATAAATAATAATAAAAAATTAATTATAAAGTGCCTTTTTTAGCAACCAAAATTCCCTGAATGTATCATGGTAGGTGATCTTTTATTTAAGTAATTAAAATAATTTTAAATAGGGTTTTTTTTAATACCCATAACATTTATGGTATTGTGTACATTTATTTTGCCAGAGAATACAAGAATATAAGCATACAATTCATTTTGAGTTTCTTTTAAAATAGAGATGCACCGGTTAATCGGAAATCGTATTGGATCATGTGTGTTTTTGAGCTGATCTCAGTCGCACACGAACTGCATTACAATCATTTCATAATATTTCTATACAAAGTACATATTGAGTCTGTAAACAATTTAATTCAATATCTATAAACAAAGAAATTATACATTCTTATTCAAATTAAAAACAACTGTTCATGCTGTATGTGTGTAGCATCTTTGTTTGGATCAGGATTTAAATGCAGTGGTTGCCTCTAATTTGGCTGCAGATATATTGTTGTTTAAGGCCAGTTTGGCCTGTAATCGAGCAAATAAACAACAAATGTGCTTGTAAAAAATCGGCAATTGGAATCGGCCATCAAAATCATGATCAGTGCATTCCTGAAAAAAATATTATTTAATAAAATAAAAGATCTAAAGCATTCTTTTTTTTTAACATTTAATTTTATATATTTATATATGTATTTTTTGTTGTTGCAGGGACTCAAGGAGACAGCTTTCAATTGACACACGGCCGTTTAGGCCCGCATCAGAAGGGAACCCCAGTGATGAACCGGAGCCGCTGCCGGCTCACAGACAGGCTCTAGGAGAGAGACTGTACCCACGAGTGCACGCCATGCAGCCGGTACAAACCAGTACAACGATCAGCAAATGTGACTTTTGAAAAGATGATTTAGTGAGTGATATGCATTTATGTGGTGTGCTTTTCTCTACAGGCGTTTGCCAGTAAAATCACAGGGATGCTGTTGGAGCTCTCTCCTGCTCAGCTGCTGCTGCTTCTGGCCAGTGAAGACTCACTCAGAGCTCGCGTGGAAGAGGCCATGGAGCTGCTCATAACTCACGGAAGGTGAATAATCTCACGCCATCGTCAAGGAAACAGTCATTTATGCCTTAAGTGAACTTAAAACGTTCAGAAAGAAAATGCATTTGTAAGAGTATATTGGATCTGTGCATTCAGTTTTTAAGTGACGGCAGTGTCTGTAATTAAATGTTGATCAAATTGCAAAAGGGAGAAAAAAAATCTCTCATTGCTCTTGACTGACTCACTTTTGTAACAGTGAAGACTATGCAGGGTTTTTTTTATACATTTGATTAGTTAATGTTTGTCGTATTACTCATTTCTAGTGCTTATTGCTTTTCAGCTAGGTCTTTCATTTGTGTCTTTTGTTCTGTTATTAGTTTTTTTAATGTATTATAGTATTTAATATTAAGTGCATATTTAACATCACAGAATTTTAGTGTTTAAATAATATAATATGTAATTTAAATAAAGTACTTTAAATTATATACAAGACATATTTAACATTATATTTATAATAAAAAAAGTAATAATAAAATTACATATTAAATGCTATTAAATGTAATTAATAAATACTGTAGTAATTGCTTATTGAATTTATTCATGTTTTTTTGTAACCATTGTTTGCCATTTGATTTTTAACATGTAATACACCTAGCCTTTTTAGCTGATAGTGGAGTATTTAATGAGCTTTCTCTCTCTTGCACAGGGAAAATGGTGCTGACAGTATACTGGACCTCGGCCTTCTTGACACTCCTTGAAAAAACACAAGTATGTTGTGTCAAACTCTAAAGGCTCATTTCTTGTTCTTTGCATGAGCTTAGGTTCAGGGTACAACTCATCATCATTTTGTGCTCTATAATTTTTGCATGCATATCGTACACAAGTTGATCTATATAGTTCTTTGGAGATGAAAGAAGTCCTTTGTTGCACCCATGAGCTGCTTTTAATTGTAATTTCCATATTCCACCAGCAGGAGAACCGAAAGAGGCACGGTTCCACCCGCAGCGTGGTTGATATGGAGCTGGACGACCCTGATGATGGGGATGATAATGCACCTCTCTTTTACCAACCCGGCAAGAGGGGTTTTCACTCGCCCCGTCCAGGCAAGAACACTGAGGCCAGGCTCAACTGCTTCCGTAACATCGGCAGGTGTGAGACGTGTTCACTTGAACATCTGTGTGAGAATGAACCACCAGCTCCTACTAATATCCCTGATTCTTTTCTTCTGCCTACAGGATACTTGGGTTATGTCTGTTACAAAACGAACTTTGCCCCATCACACTCAACAGACACGTCATCAAGGTGTTGCTCGGCAGGAAGGTGAATATATACGTGTTAATATCTTTTGAAATAGTGACAGCGATATCCTGCATCGATCTGAGGTTAAACCTAAGTTAGGACCCTTTAACCCTCAATCAGGTCATGGGGTCTATACAACCCCAATCGACTTTTACTTAAAAAAAAAAAAAAACTAAATATATTTTCTTCATGTGTCATAAAAAAATAAAAAGTAAATCTGGCATAAATCTAACATTTTTTACACAAAAAATTGAGGCCTAGTACTATTGCATAAATGCAAAATATTTCATATGCAAGCTAATGGTGTAGTTGAGGAATTGTGTGAAACACAGCATTAATGAATAGATGAGATGTAAACAAAAAAGATTATTTGTATGATTAAAAATGTGTATTTTTTGTACAATTACTCAATCAATTGTGTAAACTTTTAAAAAAAGTGTAAACAGGAAACGAAGACCATTTGAAGGTTAAAATCTGTTTTATTTTTTCCAAAATAAATATCAATATTACATGCACCTTTAATAAAGAAAATGTTTCTAATTAATAAATTAACAATTAAATAATTTATCAACATTTTTACAATAATAGGGCCTATGTATGTACTGTGTTATTTTTTGGGAAATTCTGTTTTGTTCTTTTTGTCTTTTTTTGGATTTATTATTTCATATAAATTTATCAGAAATGGTGGAAATCAAAAGGCACACAATATTAACATTTGGATTCGTCTTTTAAAATGAAATAAAATTAAGATTTTTTTTCCTAAACAAAATATCTACTGAATATATTAACTTCATTAAATGCAAAAATATTGTCATTATTATTATTTTCACTTTGAGATGTACATACAACTGCGTGTCACGAGCATCGAGACAAAACTGCGCTCATTCACAGAGACGTGCAGAACACGCAGACCTCCGTTTTTAAACCATGTGTACATCTGTACAGCCCTACTTTTGATTAACTTATCTTAAATTTACCAAAATAATGTGACCTTTTATGACTTGATTGCGCTATTCTTTCTCAGGTCAACTGGCACGACTTCGCTTTCTTCCAACCCGGTGATGTACGAGAGCTTGCGACAGCTGATTCGACACTCTCAAACCGAGGAGGCGGAGGCTGTGTTTGCGGCGATGGACCTCGCTTTCGCCATTGACCTCTGCAAGGAGGAAGGAGCAGGACAGGTAATTTCCCTTTTGTGTTTGCATTAGGGGTCAATGTTTGCACGTGTCTGAATGTTTTTCTGTTGTATCTGCAGGTGGAGCTCCTGGCCGGTGGGGTCAACATGCCCGTGACTCCTCTGAACGTGTACGAGTATCGTGAGGAGATACGCAGAGCACCGGATGCTGGTGGTGGCAGAACAGCCTCTGCATGTGAGTGCACTTAACTTTTTAGTCACCTGACTGGATTTCTAGGACTCACAGAGCCAGACTTTGACTATCTGGTCCATATCAAAGCTCATTCTAGATCTTATTTTGAAGCTTACTGGTTTTTGCATCCTCTTAATTTTGGTCTAGGGTTAGCAGAGGGTAACATTGAAATTGTGACCATTATGTGCTTAAATGGTGGCAAGGGACAAAACTACACAAAAGTAGCCAGTAAAGTTAGTTTATTTTACAACTAAGGAATTACCCATCCAGTTTTCCCCTTCAGCAAGGAGGAAGGTTGTCATCTCCCATCTCCATGTTAGCACAAAAGCAGATAAAATGAATGAGAATCAAAAATGGCAGAAAACAAAACGAGATGACAGTATCATTCTTTCTTTGTACAGTTTTTGAGTTAAAAAATGGCAAAAAAGACAGATTAAATAACACTGACAAAGTAGGGAACAGGAAAAAAAAGATGGTCTGCCTCGCGTTAATCCTGTCACTATTTTAAATGCGGATGGTAGACATGATTGGCAGTGGAAGACCATGTTCTCAGTCAGGTCAACAATGATCGGCAGCTTCCCGAACCTATAGCAGACATGAGGGGTTGAGCCTAAGAAATTGACAGAGCGAGGGAGTGAAAGAGGGCAAAACACAGACACACAACAACCGGTTTTGAATGCACATTTACTTTTATGCAAAAGCGGCATTCAAGCCGAACATGTGTTCAATTTACGCACACGCTTTAGGAGCGTGTTCGTACGCCACTCACTGAAAGATCTGTACTTTCTGCCAAAAATAAAGCCATGCGCAGATGTAAGTGAAGATGTTGTTTTGCAGGCCATGCGGAAGGGCCTTCTGGATGTGCTTCCAAGAGAATGCTCTGGAGGACCTGACGGCGGAGGACTTCAGATTGCTGGTCAACGGCTGTGGAGAAGTCAACGTCCAGATGCTCATTAGTTTCACCTCTTTCAATGATGAATCAGGTACATTAAGCCTCGCTCAGACTGTCAGCCCAAATCCAATTTTTGTGCATATCCAATTATAATCGGATCATATTTAGCAAGTGTGAATGGAAAAAAATCACATGAAATGCAAATCCGTTTTGAGCTATTTCATATGTGGTTTGAAATGCAAATTGTTTCAGCTCTAATCTGATTTTAGTTTGCCACATAAAATGTCAGATGTTGTTATAGGAAACATGCTGAAAGTTGCTGCAGAAACAAGGTTGTGTTGTTGCAAAGTGCAGAAAATCACAATACAATGGATGCATACAATTTTGAGACTGATGGAGACGACAGCACAGAATAAAGCCGTGCAAACCAGCCTCCTCCGTTTCTGCTGCTGCCTCAAGATGTAGTGGCCAGCGCAGCGGCTACACAGTCATGTTGTAAATAAGACAAAACATTTACCTCTGCAGGCCTACCTCAAACACGGCTTGTTATTTGAAACGTCAGCAGTAGGGGTGTAACGGTTTACAAAATTCACGGTTCGGTTCGAATGACGATACACTTGTGTCACGGTTCGGTTTGGTACGAATACACTTGTGTCACGATTCAGTACGATTTCGATACAGCAAAAAGAAAGAAATGGCAGAGAAATTTCCTTGATTTTAAATTTTTTTAAATTATTATTTTTTTATTAAAACTAACATCATAAAGTATGATATTTTTTTAAATTTTATTTTTAATTTTTTTTTTACTTTGAGCAACGATGGAGCTATACTTGACTTTTCTTAGGAGCTTATAAAACAAAACAGCTCGTTTGACAAAATGAAATGTAATATTGTAGTAGTTATAAACAAATGTTTATTTTAGTTCAGATTAACATTTGAGGGCTGCAATTGTATTCATAATGTCAAAATAAAACCGACGTAATGTTACTTGAAAGCATTATAGCCTACTATTCCTGCCAAACTTTGATGGTAACAGTAGATGTTATACAGTAAACCCATGGTGAATGTTGCTGATCTGTGGACACTGGATAGTTCTTTCATGGCACAATGTTTCTTCCTGGTTTCCACGTTAGCGCGGTTTGTTCCGTTAATAACGGAGAAATGTGAATGTTTCTCACTAGATCTCGCAGCGATGTTATTACTTCAGTGGAGAATTCAAATGTTTTCTTTACTGGATTTGGCTGTGTAGTAACAGTGTGGCTTAATCAAGATCGGCTCGCGCTGCATTGGTCCAAACTGATAAACGGTCCGTCAACAACACAATAACGAGTAGTTCAGTTTCGTTCCGCTTGCAATATATTTGCCATTTGATGTTGGGCAATGTTGTGGTCACGCCAGCATCTCTTACTTGGATTATGAGCCCGCTTGCCACGCGCAACGCGCCTACATTTGAAATAGCGAAATTTTGGTCTGCAGGAAAAATGGTCCCACGAACCGTTTGGTTGCCGTACCGAAAACCGAACCGAAAGCCTCGTACCAAACGGTTTTATACGAATATGTGTATCGTTACACCTCTAGTCAGCAGCCATGTAAAGTGGCTAACGTTAGCCTAACATTAACCTAGATAAATGTACTCTAAAATTAGGGGCAAATCCAAGTGTTCATGTGGAAGCTAAATTAGTACCGCGATTACTGCACGACATGTTTAACTTAACGTTCATTCTCTCTATAGGCACGTCCAGAGATGACGAGCCAGTGTCGTCAACATCAACTTTGCAGCCGACACTTACTCATAAAACACTAGTTTATTAAATTATTCAAATGTTCAATGTCTCCTTTGTTTTTTCCGATACATTCATAATCGTTACTTTTGCCAGTGCACTGCGGCAAGCTTTATTTGCGCTTTGGCACTTCATTTTTATTTTAAGGCTCATTATTAATGTTTAGCATTTCTCTGTAATGTAGAGCAATGTTAGTAATGTGACGTATAATATTCTTTCTCACCCTGAAACTCGATTTATTTTGTTTGTGCCTCCAAACATCAGGCATCTGCCTCTGAATGCAAGATAACATGAAAGTGTTTATTGCGTTTGATCTGTTCTCTGAAGCGCAAGCAATTTTTTGTCTGAAATAAATTTACAGACTTAACGTTACAGCAAAAAAAAATTATTACTGATATGCGCCGATGACCATGAAGTGATGATTTCTTTTCTCTCTCTTGAAGACATGGAATATAAATGATGCATTATTTGCAAATGTTTTATGAGATATTCCAGTTTTGGAACGTAGGATGGAAACAGATATTGACTGTAAAGCATATTTTAGTGCAACATCCTGCTTCTATTATATTAGGAAACTATTTGAATCAGAAATTTTGTTAATGGACATTTTGAAAGAATATTTTCCATTGAATATCAAAATGAAGATTCTTATATAATTGCTATATTTTTATTGTTGTGAAAAGATTTGGTTAAATTGTTTTATACAATTGTGTATAACTTTTGTATGTAGTTTTATTAGGGGCCAAGCACCATTGTTAATCGTTGGCAATCTTATTATTATTCTGCTGCTGCTTCCTTTCTTCTTCTTCTGCTATTGAGTCTATGGCAGTGCATTGAACCGCTTTTGGGAAAGTTATGAAATTTGGCACACAGATAGAGGACAGTCTGGACATAAACCACTGCAATTTTGTAGTCTAACTCAATCCCTCTAATTCCATCAACTGTTCAAAGTTTCACTTTCATTTATGCTAATAACTTTTGAACCTTAAGGCTAGAAACCAAATTCAAATTTCCTCTTATTCCTTGGAAATTTAATTTATTTTCAATCATGAAATTTATTGCTTTCTCAAACTCCTCCTAGACCGTTCATCCAATTTTCACGGAAATTTAACTAGATCATCTTTAGACA
The DNA here is from genome assembly GCA_030378365.1 of Hybognathus amarus. Taxonomy (NCBI): domain Eukaryota; kingdom Metazoa; phylum Chordata; class Actinopteri; order Cypriniformes; family Leuciscidae; genus Hybognathus; species Hybognathus amarus. Next base: position 21,761 of record JAQIUQ010005063.1, on the reverse strand, counting down.
TGCCAACAAAAAGTTGCGGATTTTAAAACTTTTATTGAATGACGTGTGAATGAATTTGACGGAGCCAAAATGGATGAGGCGCTATAGTTCTTCAACGCTTTAACATATTCTGACCTAACTTCGTTTGTGTTATGACAACCATGACCTTAGGCTCCCTAAGGCTTTTAGCGCAGTGCCACCTAGTGGTCTGGAGATATGAAAAATTTGCATTTTGCTTATCTTCTGAACAATTTGGACAGAACTGTTGTCGTTAGTGGTGCAGCATGCCAAGTTGAACGATTCCTAATTTCCCCATGTAGGCCGTTTTGGGTGTCGTCCATCTTGAATTTTGTTGTAAAATGCTTTACTTTACAAACATATTGGGGTATTGTTTCGAGTTTCTTCAGCACCACGTCCCGACGGTTCTCCAAAGTTTCAGTGCCTCGCCACCTTAAAAAGTTATGAAATTGCTAATAGCTTTTGATTAAAAATAGCTTACTATAATGAACCTGGTTTTAATAGATTCCGTGGGTCATGCTGAAAACATCGATACCAATTTTGCTATAGTCAAACTTACTGTCCTACTTTTATTTTATTTAAAAAAAAGTTTTTAGAAAATTTCAAACTCCTCCTAGTCCACCAAAAGCAAATTGTATCATCTTTTAAAAAAAGTTTAGTTAATTAGTAAAAATGTAATGGCATGATGCAAAAACGACTCAAACAGTGCTTTGGCGGATTGACACCAAACTTTGCATGTGTTGTATGGTCACAGCGCCACCTATTGGTCAAAAGTGATCAACATTAGATCACATTATTAGTGATTGTATTACATTTTTCTGGCATTTTGCCTAAAATCATCATGTCTTGAACTGCTCATTGTTGCAGTTGGTCTGATGACGTATCGTGTCTTCATTGTGCTTGGGCCCTTAATTGCTGCTTGCAGCTATATTTATGATTCTGTTATAAACTGAGTAGTTTGCCATGAAAGCATATTCTGCTTATATGACATGAAATATATCAGATCCAATTAATCAAGTGCCTGTAAAGACTTCAATGGTGTTGTTTTGTTTAAACCCCCAGGTGAGAATGCGGAGAAGCTGCTTCAGTTCAAACGCTGGTTTTGGTCCATCGTTGAGAAGATGAGTATGACGGAGAGGCAGGACCTGGTAGGACAATTCTGCATTTCTTTACTCTGTGTTAGAGTAGTCCACTAAAAAAAAAAAAAAAACTTTTGCTGATAATTTACTCACCCCCATGTCATCCAAGATCTCCATGTCTTTCTTCAGTCAAAAAAAAGAAATTAAGGATTTTGATGAAAACATTCCAGGATTTTCTCCATATAACGATCGCTTATTTAAAAAAAAAAAAAAAAACACGCACACAAAAGTTTAAGTTTTATGAGCTCAAATGGTCTGTTCTGTGATGCACGTTTGTGACTCTCCTGTTCAAACTCGTTTATCAAAATGAACGAATCTTTTTTCATTTTGAATGAAATGAATGAATTGTCTCGGAAAAAGATTCGTTCATTTCAACAGGAGAGTCGTGAATGTGCGTCACAGAACAGAGCAAGCGCGAGCATTTAAGCTTATTAAACTTAAACTTTATTTTTTTTTAAATGAGCGATCGTTTCACTTGATAAGACCCTTATTCATCGTCTGGAATCATTTAAAGCCCTTTGAACAGTTTGTAGTTTGCACTGAAACTGTCTCAGGGCTTAAAGTACTACAAGTGTGAGGGGAAAAAATTGTGAACTTGCATGTGGTTTAATATTTTTGAGTTATTTGATTTCACCTACCAATCATATGAGAGGAACGCAGCTCTAACACGTTAAAAGCCTATCAAAAGCAGAGCAGGGCGGGTCCTAACAACCGTGTGATTGATTGAGAGCCATACTTCACGAAAGTGTCATCGGTGAAAGTGTGGAGCGCAAGTTCATAAAGCCCGGGGATGATGTCTTGTACACGGGTGTTATTTCCTATTCTGACATGTCTGCCCACTTTCAAATTTGTTTGTTGTGATTTTTAACCACACAACGTCATCGCCACGGAGGAGCAGGACCGAGACTTGTGTGAAATATCTAATTATTAGCTATAAATTAGCTAAATATTAAATGTAGAACATTCTGTGTAGCTTACATAAATAAATAAATAAATAATATCTGTGTAAACCTACCATGAAAACGAGTCCACTTCAAAACTGAGGATTTTCTGTCAGCAATGTATGACATGTGCTGTCAATGGTTACGTATGTGTTTTTTTTTTTTTTTTTCCAGCTTTTACGTTTTAAAATATGGCAAATAACGCAGCATCCATCCGTTCTTTCTGTCTGTCATCCTTTAGCTAGGATTATGATCACGCTCTTATTCACGCAAATGCTTTAAACCATTTCTGCGCGACAAAAGAGAATGCGCTTTCAGTGAATGAAAGACGCGCGTTAGTATCGAGTTCTTTCGCGCTTGAACGAACAATAACACGCACATGTACGCCTGAATGTCTATTTTGTCGAGTATCCTCTCAAGAACAGTCTTAAATTAGTTAAATAAAATCTTAAATAGTAGTGAGAGAATGAGATGCGTGAGATCCTTTCAGCAGTGGCAGATCTTAAAGTGACAGGAGCCATTAATTCTGTCTGTCAGTAAAGTTAGCCTAAAGAACAGAGACAATTACTTAGTGCTCTTGACTAAAGAACGCTTGTAGCTTTGATGAGGGTTAATCTATATTTTATTTATAATGTATGCAGTGTGGACTGTTTTATAACCTTATTTAATTTCTGTATGGTACAGTTAAATATGACATTATTATGGGTTTAATGAGGATTGTCTTAAAGAGTAACTAAACCAACTTTTTTTAGTTAATGATCTGTAAGAATGGATCTTTATTAATACCAGTCATTGATTCGAGTAACTTTTGTGACATTTGCATATAAAGTGTTTTTTTTCTACAATATATGGTGTAAAAACGCCTTAGTGCTGCCTTCTTCAGGTTGAACAGTGGCTACTGCAGTTGAATTTTCCTATTGGATGTTAGCGGTTCTTTGTGACGTACTCACGTCTCAGCACTCCACGCTCTTGGTACGAGCTATGCCCTTGGCAGTATAAAAACCATCTTGTGTCGTCAAAACCACTGTAGCGAGTCAGGAGTTGGAAATGCGAGTATTGAAAAGGATCAGGATAGAGTGTTTTAGCATCTATTTCGTCCCCACTATCTCCGCTGGGGTCTGCCCACTTTTTCAGCATTTTTCAAATATTGCCAGTGGGTGGAGTCAGGCTCTGACCAGGGGTTTAGTTACCCTTTAAGTTCACTTAAATTAAAAGTATTTATATTTTTTGAAGGTTTTCGTTTAAATTTTTTTTGGAAAATAATTTTAATCGAGAGATCAGTATAATAGTGATACTGGCTTTCATTTATAAAGATGCCATTAAGATACAGCTATAATACTTGAAAATAAATGGTGCCATTGACGTTAAGTACCCACCAAAAAAAAAAAAAAGTTAAGGCTCAGGAATTTTTTTTTCACTTTAACCCCTGCTGTCTTTGGGACCTTGAACCGTTTGTTTCCCAATGAAGTCCATTATATGGAGAAAAATCCTGGAATGTTTTCATCAAAAACCTTAATTTCTTTTCAGACTGAAGAAAGAAAGACATGGACATCTTGGATGACATGGGGTGAGTAAATGATCAGCAAAAGTTTTTTTTAAAAGTGAGCTACTCCTTTAATTCACTTAAAGTGTGTGCCACATGTTAAGGCATTCGTGTGTGACTCCCGCAGGTATATTTCTGGACGTCCAGCCCGTCTCTGCCGGCCAGTGAAGAAGGTTTCCAGCCCATGCCCTCCATCACCATCCGCCCGCCAGACGACCAGCACCTGCCCACCGCCAACACCTGCATCTCTCGCCTTTCCACTGCCACTTTACTCTTCCAAACAGATTCTCAAACAGAAACTTTTACTAGCCATCAAGACCAAGAATTTCGGTTTTGTGTAGTTAAACGAAAACTCGTTTAATTGTTGTGTAATATTCTAGTTCCATTTTTGTAGATTTATTTTTTGTCTATACAATTTTATGAAATTAAAAAAGTGCTTGTCGCATCCCGCGGCAGTCATTTTTTTGGGTCTGCGTTTCAAACGTGGACGGCTTGTTCTTATTTTGTTTTTGTTTTTTTATTTCCGTTATCAGAGTATAACGCAACATTCCTGCATTGGCTTTTGTAAAGTTGAAGCCTGCAGCTCCATTGGCTTGAACTGTAACTTCCCGTGACTTTGGCCTGACGGTAAGCTGTCCGCCAAACCCCAGCCAAAGATGACAGCAGGAGTATTTAAAGAAAAAGGAAGATTACACTGTGATTTGATTTATTTTTTTCCCTGCCCTAATCATAAATATTACTATGACTGAGAGTTCACTGCTGCCTTTGTGGAAAGTCATTTTTTCTTGTATAGAGGGAGTAGGGAATTTCAAAAATAAACTTGGATGCAAACTAGTGTTGTGGTTCTTCTATACACACACGATCCTTTAGATGAAAAGTTGTAAATGTCCCACTATGTCTTCAGAGACTTCAGTTGGGTGAAGTTTGGAAACGCACACTTTCAAAGTATACGCTGAAGACTTGCATACCTTTAACTGTATGTAAAACAGAATCTGTTCTGCTGTGATAAACTAGTAAGCTGTTCTCTCATCAATGTTGGACATAAAATCAGGTAATTTGCATTCAATTTCTGCAGAAAACTCAAACTCTGCAAAGAAAAACCTACAATATACTTAACTGGGTTAGAAATGCAAACCTAAAACGTGGTCATTTGACAATATTGTTTATTACTTTTTCAAACAGTTGTTGCACGCTTGATAACTGGTTTAAACGCTATTACACTGTATTTCACTCAAACACAGGATATTGTGTCAAGTAAACAGCAAAGAAATGACATCAAAGGTTAAAGAAAAGTTGATTTGAGTTTACCACCGTCTAAAACGAGCTCCCATTTGTTTTGTTCATTAATACTATAACGAACATGAACTAAAAATTAGCCATATATTATAATAAAAACGTTGAATTGTAATCAGAGATAAAACTTATGGTCTTAGAAATGTAGTGTAACTAAGATTAATAATGGTTTAGAAGTATTTAGTTCATGTTAACTAATGCTAAAGGAATTTTATAAATGGTTACCGAACTATAATAACTTATTGTCTAATGTAAATATTTGTAATGCTTTACATTAAGGTCTTGGTGGTAACATTAAAAAATACTGCTCATTAGATAATTTGCTAGTGTTAAACTTTGTTAATGTTACTCGTACTATAGTTCATAGGATTAATGTAAACACATACATCTATTTAAAAATGTAGAGTAAATGTATATAGAAATACTGTTGGTTCATGTTAACTGATGAAGTTAATGACCGTAAAAATATCAGTATCACTTTGCAATAAGGTCCCATTCATTAATGTTCCTGAATGCATTAACAATAGATTTGCCAATATTAGTTGAAAATACAACTGTTCATTGTTAAAGATACAACTTTTGATTTTGAAAATGCTAATAGATGTTAACCCATTCTTTTTTTTTTTTTTTTTATTAAACATTTAGACATACATACAAACAAACATAGTGCAATAGTGAGCAATCTTGTAATTCCATAATTCCAGAAGTGACACAAGAGCAAAAAAGTGGTTTAAGTGTTTAATTGAAGTGTGTGTGTGTGTGAGTGTGTGTGTGTGTGTATGCGTAACCAAAGTAACCATTTATTATTTATTACCATTATCATTACCCTCACCGCCCCTACTCCCCACTACCACCATATTGCCAATATTGTATGTCTATTTATTTTTTCATCCCATCTCCTAATTGCCATTGTCAACCCTGCATAGAATGTAAGATGATATAATAAGATAAAAATAAGATGATATATGAAAAGATAACATTCCCCTCATGTCTCTTCAGTCCCTATCTTCTCCTAATTATTATTATATTATTATTATTATTGTTTGTTTATTTATTTATTTGTGTGTGTGTGTGTGTTAATTTCAGCGTCTAAAGTGCATTAAAAGAGGGAGTACAGTGCGAGAGTGTCTCAATTTGGGATAGAGATGCTATCCCGCTGAAACCACTTCTTACCTCCTGTCTTGCCTGCCCTGGTGTTTGTGAGATTTTCCATACATAATCCCTTTTTTTTTTTTTTTCTATTCTTTGTTGTGGTGCATTAAAAACCCATGAAAAGATAAGGGGGAAAATTATTGCAGTAGTGATGATAATGATACTTAATTCCAATACAGCATTGACAATGGCAAAATTGATGATTATAATAGTAATAATAATAATAATAGTATTGATATTAATAATAGATGCTAATGATGATGGCAGTGGTGATAGCAATGGTGAAAGCAAAAGACAGGAACAGTAGCAGTCATGACAATGAAAAAATACAAATGAAAATAGTAATCATAACAGTAACAGTAAAGATAATAGTAACATTGATGACAGAAACAAGTTCAAACAACTAAACTGCATTAATATTCGTGGGTTGATTAAGTAGGTGGGAGGAGTCGGAGTTGAAAACAGAGAAAGGATTCATAGCTGTAAGAGGTCAGAAAGTGTTGGGCGGCAGGAGTCAGTTTCAGATGTGTAATTATGAAGGGGAGATGCGTATTCCATTGCAATGAAGTCTGTAATAAGATTTTTCCAAATGGTAACGTGTAGTTTATTTTCGAGTTTTCCAGTTCATGAGGATGGTTTTCTTGGCGATGGCTAGAGCTATGAGGAGTATTTTAGAGTTTATAGTTTTATCAGTGATTATTGTGAGGTCCCCCAGCAAGCAAAGGGAAGGCGACAGTGGGATGTGGCAGCCAACTATAGTGGATAGTGACTGTGTTACCTCTTCCCAAAAGTGTTTGATTGGAGTGCAGTGCCAGGTTGCATGAATGTATGTATCTGTAGAATTTTGATTGCAATGTGTGCAAATTTCTGATGTGAAACCCATTTTAGCTAATCTATTGCCCGTGTAATGCGTTCTGTGCAGTATTTTGTATTGTATTAACTGAAGATTCGCATTTTTGGTCATGTGATAGATGTTTTTACAGATTTGGGCCCAGAAGTTGGCATCAGGGGCTATTGAAAGATCGTTTTCCCATTTTATTGTTGGTAAGTATATCGCCTGAGGGTGGTTTGAAGTCATTTTGTATATTTTAGAGAGAAGTTTCTTTGGGGAGGAAATGTTGACCAAGTCTGATATTGCCGGTGGAAGTTCTAAGTTTGTATCTCTGATGTTTAATTTTGTCAGAACAGAAGATTTGATTTGTAGGTATTTTAAAAATTCGTTGTTCCCGATGCCATACTCCTGGGCCAGTTGTGGAAATGGTTTTAATGTGTTGGATGTAAAAATATGCTTAATGTGGGTGATACCCTTGTCCGCCCATGTGTGAAAATTCAATGTTTTTTTATTGCTTATAAAGTCACAATTATTCCACAGTGGGGTGAGGTTAGATGGAGCTAATGTGGAATTAGTGATTTGGTGAAATTTCCACCAGGCTGTCAGAGTGGTGGCTATAGTTAATGCCTTAAAACATGTGTGTTGTTTAATTGATTTGGTGAGGAACGGTATGTCAGCTATATTTAATTCTTTGCATAGTGATTGTTCTATATCTAGCCATATAATATCAGATTGGGTGGGGTGAATCCATTTGTATATATATTGCAGTTGGTTAGCCATTGAGTAATATTGGAAATTTGGTGCTTCTAGTCCGCCTTGAACCTTACTTTTTTGTAGCGTGGTGAGTTTGATCCGTGGCGTTTTATTTTTCCAGTAGAAGCGAGTTATAATGGAGTCTAGTGATTTAAACCAATTGAGTGTAGGATGAGTTGGAATCATTGAGAATAGGTAATTAATTTTCGGTAAAATCGTCATTTTTATTGCTGCTATCCTGCCGATTATGGAGATTGGGAGGTTGAGCCATCTGAGCAAATCGTCTTCTATTTTTTTAGCAGTGGTGTGAAGTTGAGTGTTACCAACTCTGACAGTCTGGAGGAAATCCTAATGCCTAAGTAAGTGATGTGATCATGACATATAGGTATTGGTGATTGATGGGGTGCCACATCCCATTTGGTTTTATGTAAAGGAAGGATGGAAGATTTATTCCAGTTTATTGCATAATCGGATATTTTTGAGAAGGACTGGATTGTTTTAATTATTTCATGAGTCGATGTTAGGGGATCTTGTATGTATAGTAAGATATCGTCTGCATAAAGTGAGATTTTATGTGTTTGTTGTGGTGTTTCAATACCTTTGATTGCTGGGTTTTGACGGATAGCTGCTGCTAAAGGTTCAATAAAAATTGTGAATAGGGATGGAGAGAGTGGACATCCCTGCCTTAGTCCCCCTGTGCAGTGTAAAGCTTTGTGATGTTAGTCCGTTCGTTGTCAAGTCAAGTCAAGTCACATTTATTTATATAGCGCTTTTCACAATACAGATTGTATCAAAGCAGCTTCACAGTGATAACATGACAGAAGTACAAGACAGATAAGTAATATTGTTAAATGGTAAAAAACCCGACTAAGCAAGCCAAAAGCAAGGCAAAGCAAGGCGACAGTGGCAAGGAACCAAAACTCCATCAGATTGGATGGAGAAAAAACCTTGGGAGAACCCAGGGCTCAGTCGGGGCCAGTTCTCCTCTGGCTTACATTCATATTGTTTATATATAAATATTAAATATAAATATTGTTCATATATAATATGGAGCCATAACATATCGCCAGCGTCAGTCGTCTCTTCACAGGCGTTGGGGCATCTGAGATCCCCGTGAGAGGCTGGATACAAACTGGACCTGACAAACGCCATTTCTCGGGACAACCGTCCCCGAGATAACAGCAGAAAGGCAGATGGGAGATAATTAGCATAGCTGATGTTCAGAATGATTTCCATTATACATGGAGTCAGTGTTAGAAAATCACTATCTCACAAACTCTCCGCAACCCAACCAGGCAGCGCGCCGACAGTCGTCGAACCGTTTGTCTGAAAAGGCTGTCGAGCCCCGACTGAGTGCGTTAAGCAGTTTCAGCGGCAAACGGTTCTGTATGGCATAACAGAGGACTAAAAGGTAAGCGTTATGTGAATGCTTGACTGAAGAGATGTGTTTTTAGTCTAGTTTTAAACTGTGTCAGCGTGTCAGAGCCTCGGACCGTATCGCGAAGGCTATTCCACAGTCGTTGTGACTGTGGCCGATGGTGATGTGTATAAAATCTTGATCCAGTTAATAAACGACTCTCCAAAGCCGAATTTTTGTAACGTGGTGAATAAAAATTTCCAGTTGACTCTATCAAAGGCTTTTCGGCATCTAATGTGGCAATGAGAGTATCTTCTGTTGTATTGATGAGTAGTGCATTAAATTGTATAATCTGCGGGTATTATTGGATGCATGTCTACCTTTTATGAAGCCGGTCTGATCAGGATGGATTATGTACGGTATAATTTGTTCAATTCTATGGGCTAATGCTTTGCTAATAATTTTTATGTCGACATTTATAAGTGAGATGGGACGATAGTTGGATGTGAAGGTGTGGTCTTTGTTAGGTTTAGGAATGAGTGATATAAGTGCTGTATTCATGTGGGAAGGGAACTTTGCGTTATGTTTTATTTCTGTTATTGTTCTGCTAAATAGTGGGTATAAAGTTGACCAAAAATGTTCATAGAACTCAGCAGGGAAGCCATCTGGACCTGGTGCTTTATTATTTTGCATGCTTTTCAATGCGGAGTGAAGTTCTTTTTCGGTGATTGGTAATTCTAGGGTGTTTACTTGTTCCATGTTGAGTTTTGGTAGAGTGGTGCCATCGAGGAATTGGATTATGTCTTCTTGGTTTGGGTCCAGATCAGATGAGTATAATTTTGTATAGTAATCTTGAAATATCTTGTTTATCTCAACTGGTGAATTGGTTAGCTTCCCTGCCGAGTTTCTGATGGAGGTTATGGCTGTTCTTTCTTTATTTCTTTTAATTTGACTGGCTAAATATTTTCCGGATTTATTGCTATGGTGGAAAGTTTCTTGACGGAGCCTGTGAATCAGAAACTGATTTCTTTTGTTTATGATTTCATTAAGCAAATTTTTTTTTCTCTAATTTCTTTATAAATGCTTTCTGATTGATTATTTGCATGTAAAATTTCTAATTCCTTTATTCTTTCTTCAAGTTGGATTTCTTTTTCTCTGTCCTTTTTTTTATTTACTGAATAAGATATAATTTTTCCCCGTAAAACTGCTTTCCATGTTTCCCAGAGCAGTGATGCTGACGACTTTGGAGAGTCATTTATTTCGAGGAAGGATGTCCACTCTCTCTTGAAGTAGCTGTCAAATTCTGGATCTTTCAAGAGTGATGTATTAAAACGCCATCTGGTGGGGTGTTTTGGTATTGCAGATATATTCCATGAGAGGGTTACCGGGGAGTGATCGCTGATAATAATTGGATGAATTTTGGTTTCTAAGATATTTGGTATGATTGAATTACTGGTTAGAAAGAAATCAATGCGGGAGTAGGTTTGGTGGACATTAGAATAAAAGGTGTATTCTCTGGCGAGTGGGTGTTTTAGCCTCCAACCATCGCAAAGACCAAAATCACTCATGAACTGTTTTATTGTTTTGGAAGATTGCCAAGTTTTTCCTGTATGTTTTGACCTGTCGAGTGATGGATTGATTACAGTGTTATAGTCTCCCCCTATAATTATTGGACCGTTGGAAATATTTGAAAGAGAGGAAAAGAAATTTGTAAAGAAAGAGGAATCATCAGAGTTTGGTCCGTAAATGTTGCCAATTGTAATTGGATTATTATTGATTGAAATGTTAATAATGATAAAACGGCCTTCAGGATCTGAAATGGTTGTATGGTGGTTGAACTGTATTTTTTTGTTTATTAAGATGCATACTCCTCTTTGTTTTGAATTATAGTGGGAGGAAAAACAGTGGTTAAAATGTGTAGTTTTTAAGCTGTTTTGTGTATATTGTGAGAGGTGTGTTTCCTGTATTAGACATATATCCGCTTGTGTATTTTCTAGGTAATTTAAAACTTTATTTTTTTTTGTTTGTGAACCAACCCCACGAATATTCCAAGATAAGAATTTTAACTGCATAAACTTAAAATGTACATTTCAAAGTTACCTTGTGTGAGTATAAGTCTGTGTGTATGGATGTGAATGTGGTTGTGTGTGTGTGTAAATCTATAACACCAAATGACAATTAAAACAGGGAAAACATAGATACCTATAACCAACAACAGAACATATAAACAGTGAGCAAGGCTATTTAGGTGCATTTATAATACAATGTGTGTGCATGGTGCAAGTGACTTAATGAAAGAATAGCTGTAAATGAGTATAGATTGAATATAAATTGAACATAAACGGATTGGAAGTGTTACACTGATAATTTCTGTAATTAGTAAAGCCAGGGAGTAGTGTCTTTGTCTCTAAACAATTGTCCATCAATATATAATTTGTCCACTGTGATTATTGCTTTTTTACCTTGGTTGATCATTGTCTTGCGGATGGGGAAAAGTAGCTTACGTCGGCGGTTGATCTCTTGTGGATATTGGTCGTTGAGTCCGTAATGAGTCCCTTTGAGCTGTCGTCCTTGTCGCTGAACCAGTACTTTTTGCTTGAAGTGTTCAAATTTGGCGATGATGGGGCGGGAACGGGTGGAGTTGATGAGTTTCTGTCCTAAACGGTGAACGCGATGGAAGGTGATTTGCTCCACAGTCTCCGGTGTAAGTTTGAGCTGGTTGACCAGGAAGTCCTTAACAGTTTTTCGGGGTCCTCGGTGGGTGATTCGGGAATGCCGGAAAAGATCAGATTGTCTCTCATACTGCGTGACTGTATATCCAGGATGGTTTCTTGCATGGCTTTGTTCTCGGCGATGACGGAGGTAAGTTCAGTGTTTACAGTTGAAAGTTTTGCAGTGAGTGTGTCCACGGAGCTTTTCAGTGATTTATTTTCTTCTGTGAGTGAATCGAAATGTTAACCCATTCTAACCCTGTGTCCATTGCAATGGACATCTCATCCCCCTTTTTTTAACTTCTGGAGCATTTCACTTAGTTTAAAGCCTGCAGTCCATGAGATTGGATGTTTGTCATCCAATCAAATGCCAGTAAAGCTCTGCATGTAGTAATTAAATAAAAAAAAACTGGAGTGAAGTGCTGCCATGCTTCTCTTAAATGTAAACACAGAAGCAAGCAACAAGGTATATTTACATTTTGTATATATTTTTGCCAGTATTTCATAGTTAGTATGTAAAATAGAAAGATTGAACTTATTCAAGTTAAAAGTAGACTGTAGAATTGCACATTTTAAATCAGGATTTTTTTTACATGTGTCTGTCCATTAGAATGGACAGTCAGGTTTGAAAGCCTGTTACTTAAGTCACATTTTCAGTGATGCTGATTGAAAGTTCTTTTATAAAAAAAAATGATATCACATTACTGATACATTTTTGAAACTTTTTCATGTGCAGAATATACAGTTCTGAAGTGCTTGAACATATCAGCTGATGAAAAAAAATAAGTTTCTCCAATCTTCTTGAAACTCTGGATTCTGATAGAGGGCCATGGGACTTAGACCTGAGTGCAAAAATGGAGGCTCTAGACCCTTCCAGAGCTAGATATTGAGATATTTATGAGATATGTGCTGACATACTGAGATATTGAGCCATTATAAATATCTCAATATCTCAGCTCTGGAAGGGTTAGAGCCTCCATTTTTGCACTCAGGTCTAAGTCCCATGGCCCTCTATCAGAATCCAGAGTTTCAAGAAACTTTTTTTTTCGCACAAAAGAAAAAAACATAAGGGGTACCACTGTATGTTTTTTTTTTTTGTGCAAAAAAAAGTTTCTTGAAACTCTGGATTCTGATAGAGGGCCATGGGACTTAGACCTGAGTGCAAAAATGGAGGCTCTAGACCCTTCCAGAGCTGAGATATTGAGATATTAATAATGGCTCAATATCTCAGTATGTCACAAATATCTCATAAATATCTCAATATCTCAGCTCTGGAAGGGTCTAGAGCCTCCATTTTGCACTCAGGTCTAAGTCCCATGGCCCTCTATCAGAATCCAGAGTTTCAAGAAACTTTTTTTTCACAAAAACCCCCAAAAAACGACAGTGGTACCCCTTATGTTTTTTTTTTGTGCAAAAAAAAAAGTTTCTTGAAACTCTGGATTCTGATAGAGGGCCATGGGACTTAGACCTGAGTGCAAAAATGAAGGCTCTAGACCCTTCCAGAGCTGAGATATTGAGAATATTTATGAGATAGTTGTGATATACTGAGATATCGCAGCCATCTCATAAATATCTCAATATCTCAGCTCTGGAAGGGTCTAGAGCCTCCATTTTTGCACTCAGGTCTAAGTCCCATGGCCCTCTATCAGAATCCAGAGTTTCAGAGAAACTTTTTTTCGCACAAAAAAAAAAAAACGACAGTGGTACCCCTTATGTTTTTTTTTTGGTGCAAAAAAAAAAGTTTCTTGAAACTCTGGATTCTGATAGAGGGCCATGGGACTTAGACCTGAGTGCAAAAATGGAGGCTCTAGACCCTTCCAGAGCTGAGATATTGAGATATTTATAATGGCTCAATATCTCAGTATGTCACAAATATCTCATAAATATCTCAATATCTCAGCTCTGGAAGGGTCTAGAGCCTCCAATTTTGCACTCAGGTCTAAGTCCCATGGCCCTCTATCAGAATCCAGAGTTTCAAGAAACTTTTTTTTTTACACAAAAAAAAAAACATACAGTGGTACCACTGTATGTTTTTTTTTGTGCGGAAAAAAAAAAGTTTCTTGAAACTCTGGATTCTGATAGAGGGCCATGGGACTTAGACCTGAGTGCAAAAATGGAGGCTCTAGACCCTTCCAGAGCTGAGATATTGAGATATTTATAATGGCTCAATATCTCAGTATGTCACAAATATCTCATAAATATCTCAATATCTCAGCTCTGGAAGGGTCTAGAGCCTCCATTTTTGCACTCAGGTCTAAGTCCCATGGCCTTCTATCAGAATCCAGAGTTTCAAGAAACTTTTTTTTTTTCACACAAAAAAAAAACATAAGGGGTACCACTGTCGTGTTTTTTTTGTGCGAAAAAAATTCAAATCTTCTTGAAACTCTGGATTCTGATAGAGGGCCATGGGACTTAGACCTGAGTGCAAAAATGGAGGCTCTAGACCCTTCCAGAGCTGAGATATTGAGATATTTATGAGATATTTGTGACATACTGAGATATTGAGCCATTATAAATATCTCAATATCTCAGCTCTGGAAGGGTCTAGAGCCTCCATTTTTGCACTCAGGTCTAAGTCCCATGGCCCTCTATCAGAATCCAGAGTTTCAAGAAGATTGGAGAAACTTATTTTTCGCCCCAAAAAAAAACATAAGGGGTACCACTGTCGTTTTTTTTCGGGTCAAAAATTTAGATTTTCTTGAAACTCTGGATTCTGATAGAGGGCCATGGGACTTAGATTTGAGTGCAAAAATGGAGGCTCTAGACCCTTCCAGAGCTGAGATATTGAGATCTCACGAGTAGCATTTATGCCATTGTAAATATCTCAATATCTCAGCTCTGGAAGGATCTGAGCCTCCATTTTGCACTCAGGTCTAAGTCCCATGGCCCTCTGTCAGAATCCAGACTTTCAGAAGATTGGAGAAACTTATTTTTTTCGCACAAAAAAAAAAAAAACATAAGGGGTACCACTGTCGTTTTTTTTTTGGGGTCAAAATTTTGATTTTCTTGAAACTCTGGATTCTGATAGAGGGCCATGGGACTTAGACCTGAGTGCAAAAATGGAGGCTCTAGACCCTTCCAGAGCTGAGATATTGAGATATTTATAATGGCATAAATGCTACGTGTGATCTCAATATCTCAGCTCTGGAAGGGTCTAGAGCCTCCATTTTTGCACTCAGGTCTAAGTCCCATGGCCCTCTATCAGAATCCAGAGTTTCAAGAAGATTGGAGAAACTTATTTTTTCGCCCCCCAAAAAAACATAAGGGGTACCACTGTGTTTTTTTTTCGGGTAAAAATTTTGATTTTCTTGAAACTCTGGATTCTGATAGAGGGCCATGGGACTTAGACCTGAGTGCAAAAATGGAGGCTCTAGACCCTTCCAGAGCTGAGATATTGAGATCTCACGTAGCATTTATGCATTTATGCCATTGTAAATATCTCAATATCTCAGCTCTGTATGCCATTATAAATATCTAAATATCTCAGCTCTGGAAGGATCTAGAGCCTCCATTTTGCACTCAGGTCTAAGTCCCATGGCCCTCTATCAGAATCCAGAGTTTCAAGAAGATTGGAGAAACTTATTTTTCGCACAAAAAAAAAAAAACATAAGGGGTACCACTGTCGTTTTTTTTTTCTGGTCAAAATTTTGATTTTCTTGAAACTCTGGATTCTGATAGAGGGCCATGGGACTTAGATCTGAATGCAAAAATGGAGGCTCTAGACCAGGGCCTGAAATTAACACCCGACCACCTGCCAAATGCGGGTGAATTTTGCTATTGGCGGGTAACACTGTCAATCTACCTGCCACATTGGCAGGTAGCCAATGAGAATTGAGTGATTCATTAGGATTTTTACATTTCAACGAAGTCCACTATTGCGTTGGACTTTTGCGTTGGCTAAAATGTGGCGGCACATTACTGGGATAAAGAGGCCAAAAAGATGAGGATCAAAAAGATGAGGATCATAAGAAAAGTAGAGAAGACATTTTAATACAAAGTGAACAATCGGCGGCAATGACAAGGTTCGTGAGCGGCTGATTTATGACAGCGACTGTTGTTTTGTAATGTTCAGTGCGATCAGAAAGAAGATGAGGCCCTTTTCTGACTTCGTTTGGATGTGCGAGTATTAAACTGTTGGTGAGATGGGATGAGATGATGTAACGCTGATGTAGGCTACAGTACAATGACAGTTGCACAGATGTGTGTGCGTGTGCAACTGTGCATGTTGGGAGTTGGGTCGGAACCGGTGAGGAAATGTTCGGTACCCGTTAATTTTACCAGTAATAACAATATTAATTTAGCTCATAGTAAACGGTTCCTGAACGCTGTAACTAAAAGCTGTCAGGATCTGTCTACGTGACTAAATCAGCCATCAACATAGCCGTGTGTGATTTGTTTACGAGCTGTGGTAGGTCTATCTGTTGAGTATATACTATATTATAGCCTATAATATATATATATATATATATATATATATATATATATATATATATATATATATATATATATATATATATATATATATATATCTGTATTATATATGTATTCTTACAAGTTAAAGAACTGTATTGTGAAATTCACGGGGGTTTTTTCTCCACTTTTGTTAGGCAAAAAAAAATGGCTGGTAAAAAGTCTCTGTGGCAGGTGAATTTTTAAATCCACCTGCCACAGTGGCCGGTGGCCGAAAAAGTTAACTTCAGGCCCTGCTCTAGACCCTTCCAGAGCTGAGATATTGAGATCTCACGTAGCATTTATGCCATTGTAAATATCTTAATATCTCAGCTCTGTATGCCATTATAAATATCTAAATATGTCAGCTCTGGAAGGATCTAGAGCCTCCATTTTTGCACTCAGGTCTAAGTCCCATGGCCCTCTATCAGAATCCAGAGTTTCAAGAAGATTGGAGAAACTTATTTTTTCGCACAAAAAAAAAAACATAAGGGGTACCACTGTCGTTTTTTTTTCGGGTCAAAATTTTGATTTTCTTGAAACTCTGGATTCTGATAGAGGGCCATGGGACTTAGACCTGAGTGCAAAAATGGAGGCTCTAGACCCTTCCAGAGCTGAGATATTGAGATACTTAGTAATGGCATAAAATGTCTACAGTGTGATCTCAATATCTCAGCTCTGGAAGGATCTAGAGCCTCCATTTTTGCACTCAGGTCTAAGTCCCATGGCACTCTATCAGAATCCAGAGTTTCAAGAAGATTGGAGAAACTTATTTTTTCGCACAAAAAAAAACAAAACATAAGGGGTACCACTGTCGTTTTTTTTTCGGGTCAAAATTTTGATTTTCTTGAAACTCTGGATTCTGATAGAGGGCCATGGGACTTAGATCTGAGTGCAAAAATGGAGGCTCTAAACCTTCCAGAGCTGAGATATTGAGATCTCACGTAGCATTTATGCCATTGTAAATATCTCAATATCTCAGCTCTGTATGCCATTATAAATATCTAAATATCTCAGCTCTGGAAGGATCTAGAGCCTCCATTTTTGCAGTCAGGTCTAAGTCCCATGGCCCTCTATCAGAATCCAGAGTTTCAAGAAGATTGGAGAAACTTATTTTTTCGCACAAAAAACAAAAACATAAGGGGTACCACTGTCGTTTTTTTTTTCGGGTGGAAAGTTTGATTTTCTTGAAACTCTGGATTCTGATAGAGGGCCATGGGACTTAGACCTGAGTGCAAAAATGGAGGCTCTAGACCCTTCCAGAGCTGAGATATTGAGATATTTATAATGGCATAAATGCTACGTGTGATCTCAATATCTCAGCTCTGGAAGGGTCTAGAGCCTCCATTTTTGCACTCAGGTCTAAGTCCCATGGCCCTCTATCAGAATCCAGAGTTTCAAGAAGATTGGAGAAACTTATTTTTTCGCCCCACAAAAAAACATAAGGGGTACCACTGTCGATTTTTTTTTTCGGGTCAAAAATTTAGATTTTCTTGAAACTCTGGATTCTGATAGAGGGCCATGGGACTTAGATTTGAGTGCAAAAATGGAGGCTCTAGACCCTTCCAGAGCTGAGATATTGAGATCTCATGTAGCATTTATGCCATTGTAAATATCTCAATATCTCAGCTCTGTATGCCATTATAAATATCTAAATATCTCAGCTATGGAAGGATCTAGAGCCTCCATTTTTGCACTCAGGTCTAAGTCCCATGGCCCTCTATCAGAATCCAGAGTTTCAAGAAGATTGGAGAAACTTATTTTTTCCCACAAAAAAAAACATAAGGGGTACCACTGTCGTTTTTTTTTGGGTCAAAATTTTGATTTTCTTGAAACTCTGGATTCTGATAGAGGGCCATGGGACTTAGATCTGAGTGCAAAAATGGAGGCTCTAGACCCTTCCAGAGCTGAGATATTGAGATCTCACGTAGCATTTATGCATTTATGCCATTGTAAATATCTCAATATCTCAGCTCTGTATGCCATTATAAATATCTAAATATCTCAGCTCTGGAAGGATCTAGAGCCTCCATTTTTGCACTCAGGTCTAAGTCCCATGGCCCTCTATCAGAATCCAGAGTTTCAAGAAGATTGGAGAAACTTATTTTTTCGCACCCCCAAAAAAAACATAAGGGGTACCACTGTGTTTTTTTTTCGGGTCAAAATTTTAGATTTTCTTGAAACTCTGGATTCTGATAGAGGGCCATGGGACTTAGATTTGAGTGCAAAAATGGAGGCTCTAGACCCTTCCAGAGCTGAGATATTGAGATCTCACGTAGCATTTATGCCATTGTAAATATCTCAATATCTCAGCTCTGGAAGGATCTAGAGCCTCCATTTTTGCACTCAGGTGTAAGTCCCATGGCCCTCTAGTCAGAATCCAGAGTTTCAAGAAGATTGGAGAAACTTATTCTTTCGCACAAAAAAAAAAAAAAAAACATAAGGGGTACCACTGTCGTTTTTTTTTCGAGGTCAAAAGTTTTGATTTTCTTGAAACTCTGGGATTCTGATAGAGGGCCATGGGACTTAGACCTGAGTGCAAAAATGGAGGCTCTAGACCCTTCCAGAGCTGAGATATTGAGATATTTATAATGGCATAAATGCTCACGTGTGATCTCAGATATCTCAGCTCTGGAAGGGTCTAGAGCTTCATCTTGCACTCAGGTCTAAGTCCCATGGCCCTCATCAGAATCCAGAGTTTCAAGAAGATTGGAGAAACTTATTCTTTCGCCCCCCCAAAAAAACATAAGGGGTACCACTGTGTTTTTTTTCAGGTATAAAATTTTGATTTTCTTGAAACTCTGGATTCTGATAGAGGGCCATGGGACTTAGACCTGAGTGCAAAAATGGAGGCTCTAGACCCTTCCAGAGCTGAGATATTTAGATCTCACGTAGCATTTATGCATTTATGCCATTGTAAATATCTCAATATCTCAGCTCTGTATGCCATTATAAATATCTAAATATCTCAGCTCTGGAAGGATCTAGAGCCTCCATTTTTGCACTCAGGTCTAAGTCCCATGGCCCTCTATCAGAATCCAGAGTTTCAAGAAGATTGGAGAAACTTATTTTTCGCACAAAAAAAAAAAAAACATAAGGGGTACCACTGTCGTTTTTTTTTTCTGGTCAAAATTTTGATTTTCTTGAAACTCTGGATTCTGATAGAGGGCCATGGGACTTAGATCTGAATGCAAAAATGGAGGCTCTAGACCAGGGCCTGAAATTAACACCCGACCACCTGCCAAATGCGGGTGAATTTTGCTATTGGCGGGTAACACTGTCAATCTACCTGCCACATTGGCAGGTAGCCAATGAGAATTGAGTGATTCATTAGGATTTTTACATTTCAACGAAGTCCACTATTGCGTTGGACTTTTGCGTTGGCTAAAATGTGGCGGCACATTACTGGGATAAAGAGGCCAAAAAGATGAGGATCAAAAAGATGAGGATCATAAGAAAAGTAGAGAAGACATTTTAATACAAAGTGAACAATCGGCGGCAATGACAAGGTTCGTGAGCGGCTGATTTATGACAGCGACTGTTGTTTTGTAATGTTCATGCGATCAGAAAGAAGATGAGGCCCTTTTCTGACTTCGTTTGGATGTGCGAGTATTAAACTGTTGGTGAGATGGGATGAGATAATGTAACGCTGATGTAGGCTACAGTACAATGACAGTTGCACAGATGTGTGTGCGTGTGCAACTGTGCATGTTGGGAGTTGGGTCGGGAACCGGTGAGAAAATGTTCGGTACCCGGTAATTTTACCAGTAATAACAATATTAATTTAGCTCATAGTTAACGGTTCCTGAACGCTGTAACTAAAAGCTGTCAGGATCTGTCTACGTGACTAAATCAGCCATCAACATAGCCGTGTGTGATTTGTTTACGAGCTGTGGTAGGTCTATCTGTTGAGTATATACTATATTATAGCCTATAATATATATATATATATATATATATATATATATATATATATATATATATATATATATATATATATATATATATCTGTATTATATATGTATTCTTACAAGTTAAAGAACTGTATTGTGAAATTCACGGGGGTTTTTTCTCCACTTTTGTTAGGCAAAAAAAAATGGCTGGTAAAAAGTCTCTGTGGCAGGTGAATTTTTAAATCCACCTGCCACAGTGGCCGGTGGCCGAAAAGTTAACTTCAGGCCCTGCTCTAGACCCTTCCAGAGCTGAGATATTGAGATCTCACGTAGCATTTATGCCATTGTAAATATCTTAATATCTCAGCTCTGTATGCCATTATAAATATCTAAATATGTCAGCTCTGGAAGGATCTAGAGCCTCCATTTTTGCACTCAGGTCTAAGTCCCATGGCCCTCTATCAGAATCCAGAGTTTCAAGAAGATTGGAGAAACTTATTTTTCGCACAAAAAAAAAACATAAGGGGTACCACTGTCGTTTTTTTTTTTCGGGTCAAAATTTTGATTTTCTTGAAACTCTGGATTCTGATAGAGGGCCATGGGACTTAGACCTGAGTGCAAAAATGGAGGCTCTAGACCCTTCCAGAGCTGAGATATTGAGATATTTATAATGGCATAAATGCTACGTGTGATCTCAATATCTCAGCTCTGGAAGGGATCTAGAGCCTCCATTTTTGCACTCAGGTCTAAGTCCCATGGCCCTCTATCAGAATCCAGAGTTTCAAGAAGATTGGAGAAACTTATTTTTCGCACAAAAAAAAAAACAAAACATAAGGGGTACCACTGTCGTTTTTTTTCGGGTCAAAATTTTGATTTTCTTGAAACTCTGGATTCTGATAGAGGGCCATGGGACTTAGATCTGAGTGCAAAAATGGAGGCTCTAGACCCTTCCAGAGCTGAGATTTTGAGATCTCACGTAGCATTTATGCCATTGTAAATATCTCAATATCTCAGCTCTGTATGCCATTATAAATATCTAAATATCTCAGCTCTGGAAGGATCTAGAGCCTCCATTTTTGCAGTCAGGTCTAAGTCCCATGGCCCTCTATCAGAATCCAGAGTTTCAAGAAGATTGGAGAAGCTTATTTTTTCGCACAAAAAACAAAAACATAAGGGGTACCACTGTCGTTTTTTTTTCGGGGTCAAAATTTTGATTTTCTTGAAACTCTGGATTCTGATAGAGGGCCATGGGACTTAGACCTGAGTGCAAATGGAGGCTCTAGACCCTTCCAGAGCTGAGATATTGAGATATTTATAATGGCATAAATGCTACGTGTGATCTCAATATCTCAGCTCTGGAAGGGTCTAGAGCCTCCATTTTTGCACTCAGGTCTAAGTCCCATGGCCCTCTATGCAGAATACCAGAGTTTCAGAAAGATTGGAGAAAGCTTATTTTTTCGCCCAAAAAAAACATAAGGGGTACCACTGTTCGATTTTTTTTTTAGGGTAAAAATTTAGATTTTCTTGAAACTCTGGATTCTGATAGAGGGCCATGCGACTTAATATTTCAGTGCAAAAATGGAGGGTCTACACCTTCCAAGCTGATATCACCCATTATGTGATTGGAGATTTTGATATTAGCTTGATGCCATTAGCAAATATCTAAAATTAGATGGAAGCAATATGAAATTATGAAGGGCT
>JAQIUQ010005062.1:42500-53513 GCA_030378365.1 Hybognathus amarus | reverse complement strand
AAATGTACTTAGTTCAGTTCATATACTGTATTCTTAACCATGTGTTTGCTACTTGTTTTTGCTTATCTCATGTATATAAAAAAAACAAAAAGCCTGCACACTGCTGCATTTTCTTTTGTTAAAGCATTGCTTTTTCTTTTGCTATAGATATTTTTACATTTCAAAATATAAAGCAAATGTTAATTATTACCCAATGTAAAAAAAAAAAAAAACATACATACCAAAAGAACAATAAGAATACAGCTAAAGTACAGGATCCAGAACCAGTATCGAGTAAGAGTAGTAATAACGTTAAAACCTTACACGAACTTGGCTTGAACTTCCACAGCAAAGCGAGTAAACATAAAAACAAGCCAAATTGGCTCGTGATTTGACAATGTTATCCACCACAGTTAATTTTTACCCTTATTTGGTGGGTTGGAGAGTGTTCAAGCTATGGTATACGATGTTAAAAATCGGTTCGAGAAGCCTGAGAAGGTAGGGATGTTTTAGACTCATCCCGCCCCTCCACACACACCCTCTGTGCTACCTGATCCCCTGAGCTATGTCACGTTTGAGTTCACGTCAATGTAAGACTAGCAACACATGAAATGTTCTAAGGTTTTGAGTAATTGTTATAGCAGCACACAGCGCATCTTGTTCAAATTCCCATCGGCTTGAACAGAAACCCGCTGAGGCATACTGAAATATATTCAAGCACTTCAAGAAATATAATTACTTTGACCCGTGATCGGCGATGCTAAACGGCTAACATTTCCAATGCCGAATCTAACAGTATGAGCAAGTTGTCAAACTGATAAAAAGCTATGTAACACACGTCACAACATAAGTGTAAATAAATGTTTACCTGCTCAACAAAAAGTCAGCCGTGTCGGTTTTCAGTGCCAGATCTCCCTGAAGCTTCCTCCAACGATCAGTGGTGGACCCTATATTTATCCTACTTAGAGTCTGGCGTCACTTTTTTTATCCACTCTTTCCGCCACATACTTTCTCTTTCGTCCAAACTTTACAGTAGGGGCAAGCAGGGGCCGCTTGCTGCTGTCGTTTAGATTTTTATCCATTGCTTTATCCAGTGCTGATATGACGCTACTTAGCTAGCAGGGCTCTAGACTAACTTTTTTCACCTCCGTCCTGGAACCGTCCTAAAAAACAATTTGAACCGTCCTAAAGTGAATGTCAACCGTCCCAAATTAAAAATGTTGTTTCTGTACTTTGTTATTATCATCCATAGCTGTTAGATAACTCAAACAATTCAGATGACTAAAATATAATGGGTTTAGTAAAAATTGTAATGCATTAATTTAGATTTTCTCTAAAATTTCCAAACCTACATACTTCCAGAGAAAAAATCTATTATCCAGATAATATGAATAATTTTAAAGTTTGAACATGCAATACAGATACAGATTTAACTACTGTGACTTAAAAAAATACCTTAATTTTTGCCAAACAAAATTATTATTTATCTTGCCTGAATGTTTGCGCTCATTGCATTTTTACAATGGGGTAATGTTGTTAAGAACTTACACAACACGAAGCTTGATTTAAATTGTTCAATAAAATTGAAAAAGTTGCACAAATAAAAACAATAGAATAAAGATACAAATAAAGAGAAAAGTTTTTGAATAGGTCTAACACTATTATTCATAGACAGAAACTGAATAAAGAAATCAAATGGAAAATAACACTGGATAGTATTTTAGTCCTGAATAAATTAAATACATAGGCTATTAATCCTGATTACTTTAACTTAAAGCTCTCTTTTATTGTTTTGACGACAAAATTAATGACCGACACATACTGTTTGCTGTCACTTTAAGAGCTAGAGCACGGATCCTGTGTTCATTACACTGGCATGCGTTTTATGCTTATTAAAGACAAAATGTATACTATTATACTCACAAAGACCGAAATAGACACAGTTTTGCGTGTTAAAGCAATATAATCCGTGAAAAATAACTTTTGTTACTGACCAGCTGTTTTTGAGGCGGATTTTCTATGAATGCACGCAGAAAATCATCCCAGAGAGCGCGCGAGCACTGATTAGTTTAAAATCGCTTTAATGTTTAAACTGGTAAGACTTAAAAAGACGTGCAAATGGTACACTTCATTCACGATGCACTGCTGGCCCGATTGTGCTGTGAATATTCCGTCATGTCCCTACTCCCTGAACGCGAGTGTGTATTTTCGCGGCTGCGCTTGATGCTTGCCTTGGCCAACACATTTTGAGAGAAGAGAAGCACGCGGCACCGCTGAACACTCACGCTGTTTGTGAAATTGCGTCTGGCAGATAGTTATTAAAAGAATGATTTTATATTCTGTGTGGATTGCGGGAATATCCCACATTATAAATAGACCTGCGGGAATGATTATAATTATGCGCAACATCCGCTCCGAAATTCGAGCCTTGTGAACATACATACAAAATGTCTTTTCGTCCTGTAGGCGTCCTGGAGAATATTTCTGTTCGTCCTAAACTATCTCTATCGTCCCCAGGAAGATAGGACGCCGTTAGTCTCGAGCCCTGTTAGCTAGCTACCACAGACTGTCTGTCCGCTGCACTTGCTCGTGTAAGGAGGGGGGCGGGGTCGGTGTGGTTGGGTTGGGAGACGGCGAGTGCCAGGCGGAGTTTCAAGTGGAGCTGGTGATTGGATGAGAGCAGTTGACCAATGTAAGCTGTCAGGCCGGACAGCTTGCGTTGGTCAACTTCTCCTGTGGCTGTACAGCCAATAGAGTGAATGGATTTTTTTTGTTCTTTTTTTCTATTCATATTGTTAGGATTGTACTATATAACCATAAACAGCATATAAACGAGGATGTTAACCCTTATGTGCTGTTGTGGCTTTTTTTCAGCCACTATGGGGTATTTTTGAGTGTAAATTTGGCCATAACTTTTTCTGTGTTTCAGCAAATGGGATGATTTTTGGTGACAAATCTTATTTTGACACATATATTGGGAAAATGCTTTGAAAATTATTCAAAAACTCAACTCTGGGCAAATTCACTACCCTTTCGTTATGTTCGTAGCTGAAAAAGCCACTACTTTAAACTCCTGTAAAAATGTATCAGATAAATATTTTGTTTCAATTTTTTTTGCATACATCTATTAATCAACCTCAGTCCTGATCAAAACTACTAAATTTGTTTAAAAAATCTGGATTTTAACTCTTTAATTGCCAAATTTGTAAATGTATGTCACTGATTTGGGAAAAAACACCCAAAATGATTTATTTTCAATATAAAATATGATTGTGGACTGGATTTTTTTTCTTTTTTTACCTTTTATCACAGTCTTGGACATGTCAAAGATTAGAAACAACATTTGGTTTTGAGGCCTTGTTAGTTTTTTTACAGCAACAGATTAACTTTTTCTCCCTCATTTACTGTTCGTGGCTGTTTTGCCCCATTGACTTCCATTATAACCACATTTTTCGATTGCAAAGCCATGATCAGGGATTCATACAGGTTGCTTAATCCTTGAAAATGCTTGAATTTTGATGTTGTTTTCAAGGTTTGAAAAGTGCTTACATTTTGGATAAAATGCTTTGAAAGTGCTTGAAATTGTAACTGTTTCTTTCACAACAAATACCTATCTGACTGAATATTTTGTTTATTAAATGGCGAAATAAATCGTTTGAACTTGACACAACTGATTCTGAACGTCTCTTGATTAAAGCTCCAGGTGATGGGTTGCTATCATAAAAATAACAAACAGATTGCAAAAAGAGCAGAACAAAGCCCTTAAAAACGCGCAGTATAATAAGCAGACATGGCAAAAAATGTACCGGGAAACACATTTAAACAATAGTATTGCTCATATTATCCTACCAAATTAAAAGGAAGTTACTAAATTAGCTATTATGAATAGAATAGTTAAAAATAAAATATTTAGATATTATAAACTGATTGATAAGGTAAAGCAATAACATGAGATTGAAAAATTATTCAGCAACATTTTATTTAAAGTTTAATTGCACCTATGAGTTGTATTTAATATCAGTCAGTTGGGGAAGTTCTTCTCAAAAGTTGATGTGTTTTTCCACTATATTTAGCTATCAAAATAGTTTGCCAAATAAATTATTTGCCAAATAAAAGTCAAACAAGGAGAATAACTTTTCATTTCTGAAGTATTTGGGTTAATTTAGTATACAAAGCCATTTATGATGATTTTTGGAGAATAACTACATGTATAAATAACTATATCGTGAAATATATTGTTACCGTGAAATAAAATTAATCATACCGTGAAACAGAATTTTGGTCATACCGCCCACCCCTACTGCATGTCATTTGGATCAAATCCTCTAACAACATTTTGAAAAATAAAACCTGTGTTTTGCTTCAATATCTGATCCTTCTGCTATTACGAAACACAATTTTGCCTGTTTATTTCATACTATCTCTTTTAATGTGGAAAAACGCAAAATAATATTTTTTTACTTTGTATTGGTTTGTAATTTACGGTGGATAAGGTCCTGGAAAAACTTTAAAATGGACCTTGAAAGTGCTTGAAAAGTGCTTGAATTTGACCTTGGAAAAGGTGTACGAACCCTGCATTATGCCATATAATCATGCATTTTTGATTGTTGGTGGTTTTCCCTGTTGGGAAGAGGTAAAATTAGTCATTTTTACGGTTGATAACCAGGTGGAACCATTAACCCTTTAGACAGGCCTGTGCAAAAAAAGCTTAGTTTCTGACTTTTACATGGAGTTATATGGAGTATAATAGCATAATCAAGTGTGTGTATGAGTGAGTGAGAGTGTGAGAACTCGCGCTTGATGCGTGAGAAAATAAAAATATGCACTTCAGCTCTCAGAACTACATGGAGTAAACAAAAACAAAGTGTTTATTAGAGGTTCGACCGATTATCTGGCGCGGCCGTAATTTGACGCTCGATATTAAGCATTTTTATGGTTATTCGTTCTCGGCCATTTTCATAACCGATTTGCCGATAAAATCATTTAATTTTGAAACGCGCGATCTGGCTTTGATCCAGCCACCTCTATCAGAGCGCACTGCTCTGTGGCCTGGAGTTAGTACTGATGCCCGCCATCATCCATCTGATTTTGTTGGGAGTCACGAATCTGGCCAATCAACAAAAGGCTAAATTCACTGAAAATGTTGCGCTCACACACCGAGACCGAGAGCACTTATTAGGAGCTGCGTCAGTGATCATCACGCATCAGTCTCAAAGGTAAACAGTAGACATTCCTGAAGTTGCATTAAATCACTACAGTGAAGTTGCAAAACACCTCATTATCTATTTATGATGAAAAACACCCCTGTTCCCACTAGTTTGACCAGGGAATTCAATTCACAGTATGTCCGTCATTGCAGTGATATGCTCTAACGGAACCTCACGTCGGTGTAGCCTAACTAAAACCTATTTTAGCGTCTCCTGAAACGTTATACTGTGAATAGATTATCAACACGAATGAATTCACTCGATCACGTCTGTTGCGGTTTTGTGTTCACATAGCTTCACCGAATACGTCCTTTATAGGGCTCCTGAATCAAAAATTGGGCATATTTGGAGAAATGTTGCTTTAGTCTCTCATGATTGTAAAATATTTCGTCATACAGAATACCATTTCTATTAATTTCTCACAGAATTACCGTATGCGATCTGAAGAGCGTTTAGCGCGAGCTCTGTCTGTCTCCCCATTTGTCGATCTGCCAGCTCTCTCATTCGAGCTGTACAATCCACTTCCTAGTTTTATCTTCCGTGATAAACAGTCAAACAGACGTTTCTACACGTCAAAAATAAAGAGAATAACCATCCAATTACAATATGATTTGTGTGTTTTCATGCGATTTGTCATAAAAATGAATAAAGAATATTCACATATGCAAAGCAGGTATAACGATTGTAGCAGGAGTAGCAGGATAAATGCTAAATATAACATTTCAACATCATAAGTCATTTGTATAACTACAATCATTATATATGTTGTAACGCTTGGAGCCAGATAACTCGAGATAAATCAAGGGCAGAAAGAGCTTGAAGGCTGAAAAGGCTGTATCACGCACATTTAATAAGTGCAATGCAATCCTCTCATACATGAGAGATACTCTTTCATGCGTCACAAAACTTTGTTAACAAATAAAATATATAGGAAAAAGGGTAGAGCACGTCTAGCATAATGGTCTCATCTCAAAGTAATCACGCAGAGTTTACGTGATGAGTGACGCAACCATCTCTCTTAAAGGGCACACTGCACTATAATGTGATAAATATGAATACACAGTAACGATCGTTACAATGTGTGTTATATATGAAAGTTTCAGATGCAAAAGCCTCTTAGTGCCATCTGAAATTTTCTTTCTAAAATTATAACTTTTACCAAGCTCTGTCTATATTTCACTTAAATGGCAATGAAAATAACCTATTAAGTGTCATATAAGTGAAATTACTGAACTTAAATATACGAGCTTGATAAAAATGATCATCCTAGAAGAAAATTTCAGATGGCACTTGGAGGCTTTGAATCTGAAATCTTCATATATATGTGTGTTTAGTTAATCCATTGATGTGCATTAGACAAATTGAATAATCACCTTTATTATTTTAGGCTTATTTTATGTTTTAGTCATCACAAAATAATTATGAGAGGTTAAGCTATTACACAGCCTTAGGGCTGCAACAATCGAATTCGATTAAATTGGAAGTGAGAAGACAATACCTCCTGGCAGCTCGCTGGAGGGGTCAGGCTGCATAATCAGTCTCTAAAACTTCACTACAAGTCAAGCCCTTTCTCATGTTGCTTGCTGCTCTTCTCACCATCAAATGACAAGTGTTTATATTCACTTGCTTTGTTTTTGTTTAGTCTGCATTTCTCCCCATCAAAAGGCAGCAGATGCATAAATACACTTACTTTGTTTTTGTTTACTCCATGTAGTTCTGAGAGCTGAAGTGCATGATTTTATTTTCTCAGACGCATCAGAGGTGAGTTTCACACTCTCTCACTCACACACACTCATACACACACTTGATTATGCTATTATACTCCATATAACTCCATGTAAAAGTCAGAAACTTAAGCTTTTTTTTGCACCGGGCCTGTCTAAAGGGTTAATGGTTCCACCTGGTTATCAACAGTAATAATTACAAATTTTACCTCTTCCCAACAAGGAAAACCACCAACAATCAAAAATGCACTGATTATATGGCATCATGGCTTTGCAATCAAAAAATGTGGTTATAATGGAAGTCAATGGGGCAAAAACAGCCACAAACAGTAAATGAGGGAGAAAAAGTTAATCTGTTGCTGCACAAAAACTAACAATGCCTCAAAACCAATGTTGTTTCTAATCTTTGACATGTCCAAGACTGATAAATGGTAAATAAAATCCTGTCCACAATCATATTTTATATTGAAAATAAATCTTTTTTTTTTTTTCCCAAATCAGTGACATCATTTATGAATTTGGGAATTAAAGAGTTAAAATCCAGAAAAAAAAAATAGTAGTTTTGATCAAGACTGAGGTTGATTATTAGATGTATGCAAAAGAATTGAAAAAATATTTATCTGATACATTTTTACAGCAGTTTAAAGTAGTGGCTTTTTTCAGCCACGAACATAACGAAAGGGTAGTGAATTTGAACAATGCACAAGGGTTAATAAAACAATCTTTGAAATCGTATACCCTAGCTTTAATTTCAATCCCTAAATGTTGCACTCCTGTTTGTCATTGTGCATGAAACTTCACACCAATAAATCATCAGAAATATTGCTGACTTGTGCATGTCTCAAGCGCCCTCTTTACCTTCGTCCTAATGCCTGTTAGTTGTCTGTGGATTTTCCTATATTTGGTGAAAATGGAAATGTCTTTAAACATGGAAAATTGATTCAATGAAAAATTCTCAAATTGTTTTTTTTTTTTACAAATGTGACTGGCCTAAAACGTAACTGGTTCTCTGATTTGTAGGTTGCATTGACGCCTAGCGGTGGATGCACTGTTTGAAGACCCAGAAACTCAAATTTGAATACTAATACTTGCTTTTTAATATCTTCATTTTGATTAGATGAAATTTCCATAACTTGAAACGCGCTCACTCCAGTCCGGATATGAACTGTATGAACTGTAGTTAACTGCTGCACATGTTAAACTCTTTGTGGTGTTCAGCGCAGAAAATGCCCATATGCAACAGACTACAGTTACAATGTATTAAGAAAAGTAATTGCTTGTCTTCAGCTGAAACTAATTTGTATGTTTGTGGTCATACTTTTTTAATGCAAGCGAGATGAGAGTCACATCCTGATATTGTTCATTGTCCTGGTGTGCTATAGTACTCGCAGAGTAACTCTCTGCTTATTCATTGGCTGCTGCTTTCCATTGCCCAGCCAATCACCAGCTCGGAAACATGCGCAAACATCAGCTTGTTTTTATTGCAGATTGTGGCATCTTGTGATGTATAACACTTGTTTTATTTTATCTTAGGGATCATCAAATGCCATCAAGAAAGATGACCTGAAAAATGTGATGCCAATCTGTTTTCACATAAACAATATTTGAATAAACGTATGATTGTCAGTGTCATTAAAACGAATTTGATATCAGAAGTCGTCACCTTTATTTATATAGTGCTTTTTACAATACAGATTTTCAAAAGCATCTTTACAGTGATGAGTTTGTTTCTGCTGTAGAGCAGATCTAGAACAAAATAGTGTCAGTCCAGTGATGGTTAATTTTTGTTAAAAAAAAGTTATTAATTTAGTTCATTTATCTGTACAGTCACTCAGCTCAGTTCTCATATAGTGGTGTCGATGCAGGCAGATTAATAATATGGTTGAATAGTGCAATAGTGGCAAGGAACTCCATCAGGGGACAGAATGAAAAACCTTGGGAGAACCCAGGCTCAGTTGGGGGTGCTGTTCTCCTCTGGCCAACAGACAGTGTATGATTATGGTTCAGGCAGTATTACAGATCAGAAGTCAGATTGGATCAAAAACATTCAGTAATGGTATAACTGAAAAGGAAAAACTGCTATCATTTTAAAACCATATTGTTTGATGGATGTGTTTGTGTGTGTGTGTGTATGTATATATGTATGTATGTATGTATACAGTTAGGTCCATATATATTTGGACACAGGCACAATTTTTCTTTTTTTCTGGTATTTACCAACACATATTCAAGCTATAGTTATTTAATGGATATGGGCTGAAAGTGCACACTCTCAGGTTTAAATTGAGGGTATTTACATCCAAATTGGAGGAAGGGTTTAGGAATTACAGCTCTTGAGAGAGCCACCCCCCCCCCTTTTTAAGGGACCAAAAGTAATTGGACAATTGAATCAAAAGCGATTTCATGGACAGGTGTGGGCTATTCCTTCGTTATTTCTTCATCAATTAAACAGGTAAAAGGTCTAGAGTTGATTCTAAGTGTGGTATTTGCATTTGGAGTATATTGCTGTGAACATACATCATGCGTTCAAAGGAACTCTCCATGCAAGTAAAACAGGCCATCATTAGGCTTCAAAAACAAAATAAATCCATCCGAGAGATAGCAGGAATATTAGGAGTGGCCAAATCAACAGTTTGGTACATTCTAAGAAAAAAATAATCCACTGGTGAGCTCAGCAACATAAAAAGGCCTGGACGTCCACGGAAAACAACAGTGGTTGATGATCGCAGGATCCTCTCCATGGTAAAGAAAAACCCATTCACAACATCTAGCCAAGTGAAGGACACTCTCCAGGAGGTAGGCGTGTCATTGTCAAAGTCTACAATCAAGAGAAGACTTCACGAGAGCAAATACAGAGGGTTCACCACAAGGTGCAAACCATTAATAAGCATCAAGAATAGAAAGGCCAGATTAGACTTTGCCAAAAAGCATCTAAAAAAGCCTGATCAGTTCTGGAAAAGCATTCTTTGGACGGATGAAACTAAGATCAACCTGTACCAAAATGACGGGAAGAAAAAAGTATGGAGAAAGCTTGGAACAGCTCATGATCCAAAGAATACAACATCTTCTGTAAAACATGGTGGAGGCAGTGTGATGGCATGGGCATGCATGGCTTCCAGTGGCACTGGATCACTGGTGTTTATTGATGATGTGACAGAAGACAGAAGCAGCCGGATGAATTCTGAAGTGTATAGGAATATACTGTCCGCCCAGATTAAGCCAAATGCAGCAAAGTTGGTTGGACGGCGCTTCACGGTACAGATGGACAATGATCCAAAACACACTGCAAAAGCAACCCAGGAGTTTTTTAAGGAAAAGAAGTGGAATATTCTGCAATGGCCGAGTCAATCACCTGATCTCAACCCGATTGAGCATGCATTTCACTTGCTGAAGGTAAAACTAAAGGCAGAAAGACCTACAAACAAACAACAGCTGAAGACAGCTGCAGTTAAGGCCTGGCAAAGCATCACAAAGCAGGAAACCCAGTCTTTGGTGATGTCTATGAGTTCCAGACTTCAAGCAGTCATTGCCTGCAAAGGATTCTCAACAAAATATTAAAAATGAACATTTTATTTATGATTATATTAATTTGTCCAATTACATTTGAGCCCCTGAAAATGGGGGTACTGTGTATAAAAATGGTTGCAGTTCCTAAAATGTTTACTTGATATTTTTGTTCAACCCCTTGAATTAAAGCTGAAAGTGTGCACTTCAAATTCATCTTGATTGTTTCATTTTAATTTTATTTTGGTGGCATACAGAACCAAAAGTATGAAAATTGTGCTTGTGTCCAAATATATATGGACCTAACTGTATATATATATATATATATATATATATATATATATATATATAGTATATATATGTATATGTATGTATATGTATGTATAT
This sequence comes from Hybognathus amarus, assembly GCA_030378365.1. Lineage (NCBI taxonomy): Eukaryota > Metazoa > Chordata > Actinopteri > Cypriniformes > Leuciscidae > Hybognathus > Hybognathus amarus. Next base: position 42,712 of record JAQIUQ010005062.1, on the reverse strand, counting down.
GTATGTATATGTATGTATATATGTATATGTATGTATATGTATGTATGTGTATGTATGTGTGTATGTATGTGTATGTATGTGTATGTATGTGTATGTATGTGTATGTGTATGTATGCGTATGTATGTGTATGTATATGTATGTATATGTATGTATATGTATATATAGTATATGTATATGTATATATATGTATATGTATGTATATGTATATGTA
>JAQIUQ010005062.1:5000-37500 GCA_030378365.1 Hybognathus amarus | reverse complement strand
AAATCGACCTACTTGAAAATATTATACTGTATAAAGTAATCAAAATACACAATACATAGTTTTCACTATAAATTCAACATTCATTGTTATTAATTTTACAAAAGTGATTCAGTCAAGGGCAGTAAATTCTTTCTGTTGTTTGATTAACATTATTGACACAAATGGCGACAGCAGCTATATAAGCAGCTTCTGTCACTTTAAGACCTCAGGGTCGGAACTCAAGTGCGCTGTGCAAAACAGTCTCAAGTTCTGTTTTGAACAAGTTTGGTTTTAAACTGAGCAGTTTAAAATAATTTGTATCCAAACCACAATGCAAACGCGTTAATTGCTATACAACCATGCACTGCACTCTCCACAACGAAAAAGTAGTTTTGTAATGGTTCAATTCAGTAATGTCATGATAACACAGGCGCAGCCGCAGAACCATCACCAATCACCTACAATACTCCTGTAACCAAGCAAGAAACCCTGGAGCATAGACAACAATGGCCGTCCATATACACGTCAACACCGCATCCTAACACATTACATCCAGTTCTGACCCACCGTCACCGGTCATTCTTCTCAATGCCCCCAAATCCTCAACAGACGTCTACGGTAAATGATATGGCTAAATATCTAATGAGACGGGAACTGGTGTCAGCTACTTTGCAAACCTTTGACGATGATCCACAAAACTATTGAAGCTGGAAATCCTCATTTCTGAATATTACTAAAGACTTGTCCCTGTCCCCTAGAGAAGAATTAGATCTACTTGTAAAATGGCTTGGACCAAAGTCGAACCAGCAAGCTAAAAGAATCAGTGCGGCTCAAATCAATGATGCCTCTGAAGCCCTAAAACTGAAGCCCGGAGCACCTGAGGTAATTGAACATGCACTCTTTCAAAAGGTTGAAAACTTCCCTAGGATTACAGCTAGAGACTCAAGTAGACTAAGAGAGCTAGGAGACCTCTTACTTGAACTACAACTAGCTAAAGCAGAGGGTTATTCACCTGGGTTAGCCTTTCTGGATACAGCTCGTGGTGTTAATCCCATAGTGGAAAAGCTCCCTTACGTCCTACAAGAAAGATGGATCTCACATGCATCCAAATACAAAGTAGATTACAATGCCACATTTCCACCATTTTCTACCTTTTCTAACTTTGTACAGGAGCAAGCACGCATAAGAAATGATCCTAGCTTCTCATTTCTGTCAGCAGTAGGGTTGGGCCGATGGGCAATATCATCGTACCATCGTGATGGCTGACAGACATCACAATGTTTAGACGGCATCGGCTAAACATCGTGATGTCCCCCACCCCCGTTTCCATGGTGACGTGTCATGCTTGGCACGTGATTCACCACAGCCAAAATAGCGCTGCATGACGGATTTAGCGCTTTTATTTCTAAATATTAACAAATTTGCTTAACATGTCATGAACTATCTTCTATTCCGATTCTCAAATATGTGTAAGTGAGTTTTTGTCGTTTAAAACTTGATCTGTAAAGTGAGATGGGCGCCGTGTTTGAGCCGCAGTTCAGAGATTTCTGTATGTTGGATTTATTACAGCGCGTGAATTCATCAGTTTCTCCTGAACTGGGATAAAAATAGAGTTGACTTTACAATGAGTCACTCTGATATGAATAAAAACTGTCGTCAAATATATTTGAATGAGGGATGTAGAGGCCGGTGGCGTGAGTGATAATGAAAGACACCTGTGAGGCGCGCGCTGGTCTCGCGTCTCTTACAGAGGAGCGAAAGCATAATGAGATGGCAGATCGAGAGAGAAACAGGCCTGATTTTATGATGTTTTGTTTCTGTTGTGTGTAATGTTACAGCAGTTGCCAATGAGGGGCTGCTGGCTTAGGCTATACTTTCGTTTTGTATTTGTTCATTTTACTATTAAAATGTTTAAATGTTTGCCGGTTCATGCCTCCTCCTTGCCACAACAAACAAACCCCGTTCACGTTAAATTGGCAAAATCATTAGTGAATTACTCCTCGTTTTTGTATTTATTTCTGTATGATGAATTACTGCATAATACCTGGATGTTCTGTCAGGCGAAACTATCACAACGCAAACGTCCGTGTGCTTATAGTTTACACTGTGTCACTCTAATATGAATAAAACTGTCGTCAAATATATTTCAATGGGTTGTTATTGCTGCTTCCATAGACACCATTGTGTATTTTACAAACCATAAATGTATTGTTTTGCTATAAATTATATGTATTTTTATCTGAAACGTAAAATAAACATAATGTGGTTAAAAACACTGAACAGTTGTGATATAGCCTGTGATATGGCTATGACAAGCGCTGAGCGCGTCCGTCTTTGGCTCAGTGCCAGCCATAGCTCAGTTTGAATCTGGCATCTATCACGTCACTGTACATTCGCTCTTTGCTGAGCTGCTGAAGAGCGTGCCGAAATCAAAATCGCAGATGAGATATAGAGGAAAATATCTATTGCAAATGAGCATATGAATGATACACCCCCCCCCCCGGCGATGTCATCGTCCATCGCGATGTTTTACTGTAAGACATCGTCCGATGCCAAATTGGTAGACATCGCCCAACCCTAGTCAGCAGCACAGTCCAAGTTTGAGAGACCTGTTAAAAACAGTACTCGCTCTACGATTTCAGTGAAAGACAGAAATAGCACAGAGTAATGAAACAACAGATGTTAGTGAGGATCCTGACAAACAATGTCCTTTGCACAAAAAGCCGCATCCGCTCAGAAGATGTCGCAGCTTCCGTAGTAAGTCCCTAGAAGAGAGAAAAACATATCTGAAGGATAACAACATATGCTTCAAGTGTTGTGCATCAACCAAACACCAAGCCAGAAGCTGTCAGATCAAAGCCACCTGCAAAGAATGTGGGAGTGAAAGACACAATACTGTGCTACATCCAGGCCCACCTCCTCCTAACAGCAATACACCAACGACAGAGGTGAAACAGCATGGCGGGGAGCCTGAGCTCAGCACACCAGCAGTCTCAGCTACAGCGATGTGCACAGAGGTATGTGGTGAACAGCGCGGCTCAAGATCTTGTGCTAAAATATGCTTAGCCAAAGTGTATCCATTAGGTCAGAGGAACAAGGCAATAAATCTGTATGCTGTTATGGACGAACAAAGTAATCAGTCTCTTGCACGCTCTGACTTTTTTTACCTCTTTAGTGTCAAAAAGGGAGGGAGAAAGGCTAAAGACTTTATTGTCGAGTCTATGGATGGTCACATAAAGGTGCCACTGCCTGCGTTGCTAGAATGTGACATGATCCCAGAGGATCGCTCAGAGATCCCTTCGCCTGAAGTCGCCTGATACTACCCGCACTTAAAGGCGCTCGCACACAAGATACATCCCATAGACGAGAATGCACAAATCCTGTTGCTCTTGGGTAGAGACATCCTGAGTTGTGAGACAGCAGTGCAATGGTCCCCATGATGCACCATTCGCCCAGCGCCTTGACCTCGGCTGGGTAATTGTGGGAGATGTCTGTTTGAATGGCGCTCACAAACCAAAGTCTGTAGCAACGTACAAAACTAACACATTGCTCAATGGCCGTTCATCGTACCTCAGACCATGTACCAATCTCCTGCAAATAAAAGATAATTCTGCAAGTCAACCAAAATACATTCAGAGCTGTACAGATACTTACCAGGCAAGACAAACGGACAATCTTGGGGACACTGTCTTTATCAGGAAGGAGGATGATGAAATGTTAGCACCTTCACAACAGGATGCGCAATTCCTGACAATAATGCAGAATGAAATGTATCAGGATGAGACAAACAGTTGGGTTGCTCCCCTTCCCTTCGTTACACCCAGACAATGTCTACCGAATAACCGACACCAAGCCTTAAAAAGACTTGATACACTAAAACGAAGCCTCGACAGGAAACCTGAGATGAGGGAGCACTTTGTACAGTTCATGCAAAAAGTAATTGACAACAAGCAAGCAGAAGTCGCCCCCCTTTACAGCTGAATGAGGAGTGTTGGTATCTCCCCATGTTTGGGGTGTACCACTCGCAGAAACCCAATCAAATCCGTGTCGTTTTGACTCGAGCGGCAAACATGAGGGTGTAGCGCTCAACGATGTCCTCTTAAGCAGCCCAGATCTCAACAATGCTTTGCTTGGGGTTCTAATCAGATTCTGCAAAGAGCCCATCGCAGTAACAGCAGATGTGGAACAGATGTTCTACTGTTTCACAGTAAGAGAAGACCATCGCAATTTCCTACGATTTCTCTGGTTTAAAGACAGCGACGTCACAAAAGAGATTATCGAGATATCGCATGAAAGTTCATGTTTTTGGAAACTATCCGTCTCCCTCTGTTGCAATCGGTTTAAAGGAATATGGCAAGAACGCAGAGCATTTCGTCACCAGGAACTTTTACGTAGACGACGGTCTAACCTCACTCCCAACTGAAATGGACGCAATCACTCTCCTGCAGAAAACAGAAAATGTTAGCGGAGTCGAATCTGCGTTTACACAAAATTGCCTCAAACAGCAGCAAGGTCATGGAGGCATTCCCAGTCAATGACTTGGCAAAAGACATCAAAAGCCTTGACTTAGACACTGATCCATTACCTGTGCAAAGAAGTTTAGGCATCAGCTGGAGTCTCAAATCAGATACTTTCACGTTTCAAGTCTCTAAAGAACAAAAACCATTCACCAAAAGAGGCATGCTATCCACTGTTAATAGTTTGTACGACCCTTGGGCTTTGCTGCGCCTATAACTGTACAGGGAAAGCACTCATATGAGAACTAACCTCCGAACCTTGCGACTGGGACGACCCCTATCGCCAGCCAAAGAAAGAATATGGTCTGTTTGGAGAGACTCTTCTAGAGTTAGAGCACCTACACATTCCCAGGCCGCACGTACCATTGTCTCTTTCCTCAACACAACACAGAGAACTTTGTGTTTTCAGTGACGCCTCATCCACAGCAATAGCAGCTGTCACCTACTTGCGAGTTGTCAATGAGCAGGGACAGCACCTCACTGGATTCGTCATGGGCAAGGCCAAAATAGCACCAAAACCAGCTCACACAATTCCACGGTTGGAATTATGCGCCGCTGTCCTTGCTTCAGAAATGGCAGAGCTTATATGCCGAGAAATCGACCTGGAGCTTCATGCTGTAACGTGCTACACGGATAGTAAGATTGTTCTAGGTTACATCTACAACACGTCAAGAAGATTTTGTCTATGTATCGAACAGAGTTTCTAGAACCAGAAAGTCTTCAGTACCAACACAGTGGCATCATGTCTCATCAGAAAAAAATTCAGCAGACATCGCTACTCGCCCAATAGCAACACTTTTACTCCCACAAACTTAATGGTTCACCGGACCCCATTCTTGTCGAAGGAACTGCCCCAGTGTTCATATTCAGCAGATACAAACAAGTTCGAGCTAATAGAACCAGAGCATGAATCAGAGATTCGACCAGAAGTGAATGTCTATGCAACTAAAGCCAGCATCGAACCCCTCAGACCACAACGGTTCGAACGATTCTCAACGTGGAAACATCTCATCAGAGGTGTGGCAAAACTCATTACTCTAGCCAGAAGCAAGTCTAAAGCTTCCAATCAAAACACAACAAATCCTCAAATTCAAGCTAAGCTTACAGTCATCTCAAGCGTCCAACAAAATGCATTTAAAGAGGACATTAAGAAACTGCATAAAGGGGAACGAATCCCCAAAACAAGCCCCTTGTGGACTCTAGACCCCTTCATAGACTCAGATGGGCTTTTAAGGGTGGGGGGTCGGACGTCTCTAGCCAACCTCCCATATGACGAAAGGCACCCTCTGATTCTCCCTAAAAAAACATCATGTGTCAACTCTGCTTGTGAGATATTATCACCAAGGCGTCGCCCACCAAGGTCGTCACCTCACGGAGGGAGCGTTGCGATCCGCTGGTGTTTGGATAATTGGAGGCAGGAAACTAGTCTCAAGTATAATCTACCAGTGTGTCACGTGTCGGAGGCTTAGAGGAAAACCCGTCGAGCAAAAAATGGCTAACCTCCCAGAAGATCGACTCACCATGGAGCCCCCGTTCACTAGGGTTGGCTTAGATGTTTTTGGGCCCTGGAGTGTAGTCACTCGCAAGACTAGGGGTGGAGCCGCAGAAAGCAAACGATGGGCAGTTTTATTCAGTTGCTTCAGGGACTCATGCAGTTCACATAGAAGTAATTGAATCAATGTCCACATCATGCTTTATTAATGCACTGAGAAGGTTTTTCGCAGTCAGAGGACCTGCCAAGGTTCTCAGGTCAGACCGCGGCACAAACTATATTGGAGCCTGTAAGGAGCTAAAAATCAGTACCGATCAGCCTGAGATCCAAGACTACCTCAGCAGCGAAGGCTGCACATGGACATTCAACATGCCACACTCATCACATAAGGGGGGCTCATGGGAAAGAATGATTGGCATCGCTCGCTGCATTCTAGATGCCATGTTACTGCAGTCAGGTCCAACTCGCCTTACCCATGAGGTCCTCACTACGCTAATGGCGGAAGTCATGGCAATAATTAATGCTCGTCCATTGGTTCCCTTAAGTACCGATGCAGATTCACCAACTATTCTGACACCGTCTATGCTTCTAACTCCAAAGGCAGGAGCTGCTCCCGCTCCTGAAGGGACATTTTACATAAAAGACGTGTATAGAAAGCAATGGCAACATGTTCAAGGTCTTGCAAACACCTTTTGGAAGCGCTGGAGACAAGAATATCTGTCAGTGCTTCAGCCAAGGAGGAAATGGGCTCATGCCAAAAATGACGTTCAAGTGGGGGACGTATAGCCTCGCGAGACCATCCCTGATCTCGCGAGCTTTCAAGGTTTCACTCGCAGATCAGTCTGGATACTTTCCGTTAAAGAAAATTTGGGAGCAGTTCACCAAACGAACGTCCAATCATCGTTGGCTTTGAGGCGGGTTGAGGTGTGACGCAATCAAGGCGGAAGCAACGCGATCTGAGAAACATTTTCAGACAGCGGTAGTCCTAATTCTTTAGCCGCTCGCTAATGCTTTTCTCTTGCATCCTTCTTGTGAAATATGGACCGGGCAGCTGAAATGGTGCCTTTTATTCGCAAATTGTAGTTACATAAACGGCAAATATCCTTTGCCGACATGTTGCTTATTTGCTGAGCTAACGAGCCTTTACCTGCAGCAGCAAGTTAGTACGTCATGTGCTTCGTTGATCTGATTGGTTGATTTGGCCCGTCTATCACCAACATAGGCCAATCAGCTAACCAGTATTTTCGCCCCTTACAAAAACTTCTTCAACGGAAGGTTTCCAGATGGATATGCGGAGCAAATCCATCTGGCAGAGTCAGGTTAGGGGACGTAGTCTTGTTGAAAGATGACCAAGTTAAACGTAATGAATGGCCCATAGGACTTATTACTAAATGCATCTCAAGTGAAGACAAGAGGATCAGAAAAGTGGAAGTCAAAGTTGTGAAGCAAGGGATTTCTCGTGTCTACTTGCGCCCAGTGACTCAACTTATTCTTCTGCTTCCCCAAAGTGATACAAAGACTGATTAGTATTAAATAGTGGTATAAAAGCATTTATACCAGGCGGGAAGTGTAATGGTTCAATTCAGTAATGTCAACCTTTAAGCGCCCTCTTGTGGCGAAGATTGTGTATGTTAACTACCATTGGCGTCGAGTTGAGTTCGTTGTAAAGTGTCATGGCTGAAGAGCTGCTCGTGGGTGAGGTCGTGGCTCGCATAAGGCTATAAGTTATTATTTTCCATAAATATGAGGTTTATAATGTTTGGTAAATGCATTCATATAGAGATGAAAAGGTGATATTATTGTGATTGTGTAATACGTGAGCATTCAGTTAGCGCCGTGTGCTAGCGATCTTTTGTTATGCTAATTAGATTAATTTGGTTTCCATGATTACACGCTATTACCTAAAACTAGGAATATAATTACCAAATGCACATGAAAATGTAACGTTTAAAGCTTAATATGTTGATTTAATGTTTCAGCTAAGTGCTTCATTTAGACAGTAAATACTGTTCAGTCAAATATGCACTTTGAATATGTAAGCCTAATTGCTGTATTTTCTGTTTGTTTACAGTTTTACGTTAAAGTTTAAAGAGAAAAGATTCATAAAGCTAAAGGAAGATTAAAAAGCCATGAATCAACAACTCGCCTGTTCATTGTCTGTCTAGCTGGATAGAGAAGTGACACGTCTAGTGAGGACAGAACAAGTTTTATTAGCTAATGTATTTCCACCACAGAAAAACACTGTTGCTCTGCTAAAAGATTTATTTACGGAGAAGAGAAAAACGGCCAAGTGTTTGGGTGCACATGCACTCCCATCCTGAAAAGTTGAAAAAAATGTTCATCTCGTCTGCTCCAGGAAAAAATGAGCGCTTCAATAATGAGCGTGCTTCCCGTGCGCATACATTTGAAATAACGACCTCCAGCGCGTAAAAGAAGCGTTACGTGAACTAATCAGGATACCCCCTTGACATCGCTTCTGTGCACAGCACCTTCTCAGCAGGCAGGGGCGCCATTGCCAATAATTGAATCGAAATTATAAAAAATAGAAAACCTTTGCGGCACACAGGATTTTTTTTAAAGGGTAACTAAACCCTAAACCAACTTTTTTTGGTTAATTACCTGTAAGAATTCGGCTTTTTAAATGCTGATCATTGATTCGAGTAACTTTATAACATTTGGAATTCAGCTTTTTAAATGCTGATCATTGATTCGAGTAACTTTATAACATTTGGGTATAAAGTGTTTTATTTCTATAATATATGGTGTAAAAACGTCTTAGTGCTGCCCTCTTCAGGTTGAACGGTGGCTACTGCAGTTGAATTTTCCTATTGGATGTTCCGCACTTCGTGACATACGCAGGTTTCAGCCATTTCAGCTCACCACGCCCTTGGTATGAGCTACCACGCCCTCTGCAGTTTAAAAACCATCTTATTTCATCAAAACCACTGCAAGTCAAGAGTTGGAATTACGAGTTTTGAAAATGACCAGGATAGAGTATTGTAGCATCTATTTAGCATAGCATTTATATAGTTATTTCGATTATTTTGTGTAGCCTAGTTAGTTAGTAGCATAGTACAGTTAGGATAGCTTCAAGTTAGCATAGATTTATCTTTGTTTAGTACAGTGATCAGGATGGTAACGGAATAGAGGTGGACATGCACCACACAGCTCGCGCTGAAAAGCGACGCAGTGCCAAACACTGCTCCTCCTGCATGGACTCCACCACCGCAGCGGCGTTTTGATGTGAGTGATCATGTATATTTTAATCACAATTTATGGTTAGGCTAAAGTTAATCCTCTGGGGTCGACAAACGTGCCGGCGCATTTTGCTGGATTTTTTCACTAGCGGCAAAATATCAATATGAACATATGCCTACAGAGCGCGCGCTATTGGCATCAACTCGACAAAACTCATCAGATGCCGATCGCGATGCTGGAGTTAAGACCGCAGTTTGAGCCAGTGGCTCGAGTGGATTTGGCCCTGTTTCCACAGACAATTCACCCTCCTCCACTTCAGGTGAAGGTGGGGAGAGAAAGTCCTCGACTTTAAATGACCGCTCTGTTGCAAAGCTACCTGCGTCACTCCAGTCACTCTCCATTTTAGAGTCTGACAGCAGCTGTCAGTCACTGCGGGTCTAAGGTGCACGCCCCCCTGCTCAACCACGCCCTTGGTTTGTCCCCTCTATCTCCGCTGGGGTCGCCCATTTTTTCAGCATTTTTTTTCAAATATTGCTAGTGGGTGGAGTCAGGCTCTGACCAGGCGTTTAGTTACCCTTTAACTGCTCGTGCCGCCCCCCATGTGACAAGAAATGCCGCCCGTCCTCGATCCGTTTCCTTATGTGACATGAAGAAATGCCGCCCCGTACTTCATCGCTAGCCCTTTAGGCGAATATCAAGTTTGATCAAACACAAAAAGCAATATTATACATCCATCAAGTTAATATTCAAACTTACCGAAAATTTGTGGGGTCGAATGATGACGATGTGTTTTAAGAATAGTCTAGATTAAAATGAAGTGAAGAGTGAAGGCGATTTATAGCAATGTTCGCCAGAGTCAAAAGTGATGTCACGATATGGACGTGGTTGGCATAAAGAACCAAAATATACGCAGCAGTCTACCTGTGTTTTGACAGCATGATCATTCTTTGTACGAAGAAGCTAAAAAGGAGATGTAAGGTTAAGCTTTTATTTAACCAGGGTTCATGTTCTCTGCCTGATCCATATCACCTGGGTGAGAATTGGAGCAAAAGCCCGGACATGGCCAGATTTGACATTCGGCAACATCTACCTGTATTCTCATCGACACGCTATGTTTACCAGAGAGTCAAGGTGTACAAATAGGCTTGTTTGAGATGAGCAAAATCTGCACAGAACCGATCACCGGTGATCAGCGAAGATGCATGCCGGTTAGAATGTGTCCGAGAGCGGTCCGCCTTATGTCATGCCGACATATGTCAAAAAACTCTCGCGAGCGCAAGCCGGAAGTGTCGGATTCTGCAGTCGCGCGCAGTTGCTCTCCAACGACTGCGCTGATCAACAGCACGATGGGAAATGACTTGCTGATGACACAGCTTAATGCTCATTGGTTTAAACAACCGTGATGTATTGTTCTCTTTTAAAATGTTTGATTTTAAAACTGATATCTTGTTTTATTTGTATACATATGAGTGAATAAACACTCTGACAGTGCCATATGCTAATAAACTTGATGTAATTTAAGTTCAGTTGCTTTTATATGAAAATAAATATAATGAACAAGACACCCAAAGTACTTGACTAGAGACCGTTTGTAGCTTTGATAAGGATTAATCTAGATTTCCTTAATAATTTATGCAGTGTGGACTGTTTTATAACCTTATTCAATTTCTGTACAGTTAAATATGACATTTATTATGGGTTTAATGAAGATTGTCTAAAGTTCACTTAAATAGCCTACTGGCTTTCATTCATAAAAAGATGCCATTAAGATACAGCTGTAATGCTTAAGAATAAATGGCGTCATTGAAGACTTTTGGGTGACTTATGGTACGTTCACACCAGACGCGAATAGCGCGTCAGGCGCGAATGATTTCAATGTTAAGTCAATGCAAAGAAGCGTTACGCACGTAAAAAACGTGCCTGCGGCGCGAATGAGGCGTAGAGCGTGGCGCGGAAGACGCGAATACGCGTCGAGTTCGCGCGAATTGAGCGTCTGGCGCGTTAAGCGCGAATGATTTAGTTAGTGCTATTTGTGCATTCACGCGTTTGACACAAATTCGCGTCTGCCGCCCGAGTTGAAAAATCTGAACTTTGCTGTCAATTCGCGCCGCATTAACCAATCAGGAGCCTAGCTGCTTGCTCACGTGGTGAAGTATCTGGATGCTTCAAAAATTATTTTGTAATATGACTAAATGCATGGTGGGATTATGCACAACAAAGCAAATATCTTATCACTTAACTTTATTTCTATATACGAGACATGTTCATTTTGTATTGAATGTTATTTATTACATATATAGATGACATATTATATGTAAAGGGGTGATTATATAATTAGGGGTACATTTCAGATCAAGAAAAAAGTCAAAAAATGACTATGCAATTCTGCAAAATAATCTATTTGTTTCCATAATGTACCCTAATCTTGTTCTAAATTCATTAGTTTGCAAGCTTAAGCTCAAATTACTTTTTAAATATTTTAATTTAATTAAATATTTGATTCATTGTTTTGTCAACTGTGTTACAGACAAAAGTGGTGTCATAGAAGACATAAATCAAGTACTACACATATGATAAAACATTTATTTGAAAGTTCTCGAAGTCTATTCACCAGGGGTTTTGAGGTTGTCTGTCTAACTGATTTTAAAAATATGAATTTTAATCTGAATAACAGATATTCTTTGGTATATAATCAAGGATGCATATGTATTCAACATAATTCTCCATTACACTCGAATTCAGAGTTATTAAACGTCTTTATGTAATTCAGTTCATTCTAGAGATGTCCTTTTTATCATTTGTATTACATTTGACATTTTAAAGATTTATGACACAAAAATCACGTGTAACACAATTGAAAGGAGTAACACGGTTGACAGGAGTAACACAGTTGACAGGATGCATTAGCAGAAAAAGAGAAAACTTTCTTTAAAATAAAACCTTTTTATTTTGATAAGTTTCAGCAACAAGTAATTAATGAACTCTCTTGAAACAATGGAGAAAACAAACATCAATTTAGAAAAAAATGCTGTTAATACTAATGTCATCAATCAAATAATGTGAATCAAAAGTTTTTATAAAACAACTATTACTATGTAATTACACTTGTCCATATTTTACCATGTCATTCCTGTGTAATAACAATAGTTAATGAATGGTTTTATCAACAATACTCAATATAAGCATAAACTATGACAAAAAAACGCAGCCAACATTGTCAATCGTGTTAATCCGTCAACTGTGTTACTTGATGGGTAACACAGTTGACAAGTAACACAGTTGACATTTCTTCAATTTTAGGGCCCTGTGCTAACTGTAGACCTTGAACATGTCCCCACATTACCTTGATAAACTTGTGTTTTTATACATTTTCTCTACATTTTTGTAAATATAATACCTAAAGTAAGTACACAAGACTATGTTGATAACATGGTTGACGAGCAATTCATCTACTCTATGTGTAGACAATAATAATGATTAAAAATTGAAGAGGAGGAGTAGAAACTTAACACAATGTATTTAAAATTCTCGCCACTGAAGGACATGACATCACATGATGTTGGACATGGGACTTTGGAACTAACCTTTGCTGATTTCTAGGGGATTTGTCAATGGGTAACACAGTTGACAAAGATTTCTCGGACACACATATAGTTAATAATTTAATAGATATAAACGAGTTAATTAGTTTTTTAAATACATTTGCCTTGTTTTAATGATTATTTTTTAACAAATAAAGATGAAAATAATATACAAAAACATGTATTGTAGTGTTTATTTGAAAGGGAAAACTTGACTTTTAGCAAATCGGACAGCAAAAAAACTGCAATTTCCAGTACAGCGTATACATTTTCTCCTAATTAACTTATGGAACTGGTTTACTTTTCGGCATGAAATAAAGAGAAATGTGCCCAAATTTAAAAGTGATCATTGCTTGAAGTGAATATTCAGTAAAAAATTATAAATACAACCCATGGACTTGAAATGTACCCCTAATTATATAATCACACAAAGACAACCAACATACATGTGCATAAGTTTGTGTCTAGACATGAAAGAGAGAAAAAAAATCACAGGACAGGTTAATAACTTTTGAAGGCTGGCTCTATTTATCATCAAAACAAAAATAAATGACAGCTAGATTAGATGGATGAGGGCGAGAGGTGATCCTCGCTCTGATGCGGGACAACAGGTCATCAAACTTTGCGTGTGACAGCGGCCGTCATCGGCTGCTCCTGGAGCAAGCAAATGGTGAAACTAGTCAAACGGTTCACCTCAGAAGGGTCCGGAGGACACAAATATACGGCGGCGATGATCCCCACACCGCTGTTCTACTCTCCAGAGTAAATACAGAGCAGTGACTCTCTCGATGAATGCTCGGTCGACATAAAACAATGGCCGCCAACGGATTTTGATTCTGACGTGTCACGCGTGTAAATTTCACTTCAAACTTTTGTTTTTACAAATTTCAAAAAAGTCAAAATTTTTTTCGGTATGTAAACATTGTTGTTTGTGTAGCCTATCTAGAAGTCAATGCTTGCTGTGTTCCCTTCTCAAGACGAGAAGCTGAAATAGCCTACAGCAGGAGAGAGAGAGAGAGAGAGTGTGTGTGTGTGTGTACATACAAATCCATTCAACTTGTACATTTAAATTTAAGTTATGGCTTAATATTTTATTATTTAGATGTCTTTATAACTGTTATTTACTGAGAATGGTAGGCTACCGATATGGTCAGGACGTTTGAAACAGGAGTAGCTTACATTTTATTTCTGTATAGGCAGGTGAGGGAGACGATGAGGGCGACGATGATGATGATGAAGAGGAGGAGGAAAGCATTAGGCCTATTGCGCAGGGAGCATCGACCATGTTCTGGTCCCCCACAACGTGCTGCCTCCACTCTCCAGGCTGGACCTCTCCTGTGTCAGACGTCGCATCCACAAAGGTGGCGGGCATGTATCTGGCACGTTCAGTGGATGCCAGAAAGTTGTGGAGAGCCACGCACGCCTTCACGATCTTCACCGCTTTTTCAGGTTTGCAGTCAATCGGGCGGCTGAAAATTCGGAAGCGCGCAGCCAATATACCAAAGGCATTCTCCACCACGCGTCTCGCCCTGGCCTGTCGGTAATTGTAAATTCGCTTCTTATCCTGCAGGTTCGTGCCTTAAAGAGAATACAAATAAGTGTCTGTGCAGTAACAAGACAGAACATATGACTTGGCTGACGCCAATTACACACTCTGTGCGTAATGGCACAGTGTGTGTGTGCGTGGTCAGAAGGAGAATGTTATTAACAATAAATATATAACAATCTATAAACAAGCTAAGACCAGTGCACGCTCTCTTTTTTATTGCTTCTGGGCTATTTTATTGAGCAGGTCTTCTATCAATTATTTTTATTCCCACCTGGATAGGGTCGCATCAGCTTCTCCTGTAAGGGAAATGCCTCATCCCCCAGAAAAAAAAAGGACTGGTCGGTGTGGTGCCCGGTAAGACACCAGGAGCAGGTAAATTGAGTTTTCCCTCTGCCAGTCTGTATCCAAACGCACTGTGGCCCAAGACACCTCCATCGCTCTCACGCCCGAATGCGCCAACATCGACGTAAATAAATCTATAGTTCGCATCAGCAGCTGCCATAAGGATAATAGAAAAAAACCCTTTGTAATTGTAGAAGTCGCTGCCTGATCTTGGTGGTGCTCTGATGCGAACATGCTTTCCGTCAATCGCTCCGACACATAAGGGAAACTGCCACTGTCTCCAAAAGTCCTCCGCTATGCACTGACTGCGCGAAGGAAAGGCCATGAACTCCCCCTGAAGGGCATCCCAGATGGCACAACACATCTCCTCTACAATGCCTGAAACAGTGCTGGTGCCCATTTTGTAGCTGGCAGAGAGTGCCTGCAGGCTGATGCCTGTCGTAAGGTACCGCAAAGTCACTGCAAGCCTTTGCGAAGCTCCAATCGGGTTGCGGTGATTTTGGTGAGAGTCCGGGAGAAAGCGGACGACTTGTGAGAGCAGCTGATCGAATTTTGGCACCGACATCCTAAAATACTGGAAATGTCTCTCCTCGTCCAGGCTTCGCATGGGAAGCACCAGAGACACAAACTCCCCATCCTGATCTCTTTTATGATTTAAAGGGCAAACATACCACTGCCTATCTCTGCGCTCTCTTTTTGTTGCCGCCTAAGTAAAATCAGCAATATGCACTCCTCTTCAGTTACCATTTTAATCTGAATATGACTTGACCTATCACCCTAAATAAAAAATCTACTACCCCCTGTTGCGTGACCGGTGTGTTGCAATGTAGGCCTACGCATCGCCCGTGACGCTTGCGTCTGCTTTTACACTATGAAAGGGAAACGCGTCACTCGCATTGCTTGCTCGCGTAGCTCGCGTTGACTATGTAACGGCCCTAACACAAAGTGGTCAAGCGTCAAACTCAGACGCGTCAGGCGCAAATTTGACACGAGATTCGCGTCCGGTGTGAACACAGCATTACAAATCTGACGAAGGCCATGTGAACTTTTTCCTCCAGTGAATTTTATATAGTGAATGTGCAGGGATCATACAGTCTTGACCAGAATTAATCATACCCCTGGTAAATATAATAAAAAATGGCAGTAAAAAATAAATTATCCTTTTGATCTTTTATTCAAAAAATTGGCAAAAACCTAACATTTCCTTTAAGTAAAAGAATTGAAAGTGGGGGGAAATCACATTATAAAATAAATGTTTTTCTCCAAAACACGTTGGCCACAATTATTCATACCCTTTTATTAAATACCTTTTTGCAATCTCCTTTTGCCAAGATAACTGCTCTGAGTTTTCTGCTATAATGCCTGATGAGTTTGGAGAACACCTGACAAGAGATCAGAGAATTCCTCCATACAGAATCTCTCCAGATCCTTCAGATTCCCAGATCCATGTTGCTGCTTCTTCTCTTCAGTTCAGACCACTCATTTTTTATATGGTTCAGGTCAGGGTCTGGGACGGTCATGGCAGAAACTTCATTTTGTGCTCTCTAACACATTTTTGTGTTGATTTTGATGTTTGTTTTGGATCGTTGTCCTGATGGAAGATCCAACCACAACCACGGCATAAGATTTCTATCAGAAGCCGTCAGGTTTTGATTTTTTTTATCTGTTGATATTTGATAGAATCCACAATGCCATGTATCTGAATAAGAAGTCCAGGACCTCCTGCAGAAAAATAGGCCCCCAACAATAAAGATCCAATGGTATATTATATTGTACACATGGGGTACTTTTTATCCTCATATCCACCAAACCCATCTAGTGTGCTTACTGCCAAAAAACTATTTTTTTAGTCTCATCTGACCACAGAACAATGTGCTGTTTAAAGATCCAGTCGTGTCTGACCACTGAATATGCTAGAGTTTGTTTTTGGTGGAGGGAGGAGGATTTTTCTTGAAACCCTCTCAAACCCTCTCAAATGTGGGGATGCAGGGGTTGTTTGAAAATTTTTTTTTAGGCTTTCTGAACCCCAAGACTCAACTAATCTCAACCAAACTTTCATCCTCACCGTTGATTAAGAAAATATAGACACACATCCTCTTCCTGGCAGAATCGTAACATCTTTAGTTGATTATAACTTCTTACTTATTGCCCTGATGGTCAAAATGGGAATTTTCAATTCTTTAGCTATTTTTCTTACATGCACTTTCTATTTTGTGAAGCTCAACAATCTTTTGATGCACATCAGAACCATGTTCTATGGTTTTATTCATTGTGATGGATGATTCAGGAAATTTGGCCTTTGTGCTTCCTCATATTTAAACTCCTATGAAACAAGAAGTCATGACAGGACAATTTCATGTTCCTGGTCACCCTAGTGTCCTAAAAAAGGTAAATATTAATGGGAATATACTTCATAGACATTTTATTCATAAAAAATTCTAGGGGTATGAATAATTGTGGCCAACGTGTTTTGGAGAAACAAGGTTAGAATTTTGCCAATTTTTTGAATGAAAGATCAAAAGGATAAGCGATGAAGATTTATTTTTAACAGCCATTTTATATCATATTTACCAAGGGTATGATTAATTCTGGTCACGACTGTATATGTAGTCGAAATGTAAAATAATTTTTTAATTTGGTGCCCTCTTGACCGAGAATAGACAGAGATTTTGTATGTAAGGCAACAACTCCCACAATGCACTAAATTGCACTGCTCCGCAAGCCACACCCACTAATCCAGAACAAGGGGGTAATCCATCAGCCGGAAGTTAAAGCCTCACGGGACTCCCATTCATTTTGGCGTCACTTTGACAGCGAATAGCTTTACATCTGAGGCGTCCAAAGACTTAATTTGTCCATTATTTATTTCTAAAGAAACACGACAATGTGAATGTGAAGCATCGACTTTATCCCTTTGGTTGCCGTAGGCGAGATTAGATTTATTTATTTATTTTTTGATGTAAGTACATAGTTCTTAAAGCCACTTAATATAAAGTGGGACCTATTAATTTATTCTATAGTGTCCAATCCTATTTCATTAATTTAACATATTCAATATTGGGTGCCTAATATTAATAGTTATTTGACATTGGCCTATTTTAACATTTTTTTTCTTTAAGTAGAGCAATAGTTACTTTCCCTGGTAATTAGTTACTTTTATAATGATTTAATTCAGTTACTAACTTGGTCACTATTTGTGAGAAGTAACTTGTAACTATAACTTATTACTTTTTTAAGTAACATGTCCAAAACTGATGATGAGTATTTATTAAACTAAACAAAAATGCTCTTATAATCACTCCAAAACTTCAACAAGTTGAAGGATCATCTGTAATAAATTGTTCATACAAATTCTACAAATAACGTTCAAGG
Organism: Hybognathus amarus; assembly: GCA_030378365.1. NCBI lineage: Eukaryota > Metazoa > Chordata > Actinopteri > Cypriniformes > Leuciscidae > Hybognathus > Hybognathus amarus. The sequence continues at coordinate 19,470 of JAQIUQ010005062.1, read as the reverse complement.
ATATTTCTATCATCCTACATAGTTGCATTGTACAAATACATTTTATCTGTGTAATGTAATGTAACTTGTAGATAAATTACAATTACTACCTGGCTGCTACAAGGCTAAGGGGGTTCGGTGCCCCTGTAAGAAAATGTTGTGCATTTTAATGTTTCATTTAAATCAAATTTAAATGTTAAGTTCATCAATCTGGTGCAATTCATTGTGCAAATTGAACAAAGAAAAATTCAAACCTCTTTTAGTTACAGTGCCTGTCTACATATTACACTACTACATAATAGGCTATATTGTAAAACAAATGCAATGAAAAATAAAAGAAACTTTCATAATTAGTTTTGTACAAATTTCTATACTTTTAAGTAAGCTATATACTTGGAAGCAACTCAGCGTTGCCAATTAAGCAAAACAAAACGAATGGGCTGCCGATGTACAAGTTTTATGGGCCGTTAAGACAAAAAATAAATAAAAGTAGGCTATGAGATGTATCTGGCACAAAAAGCACGTCAGTCACCGGGAATATCAAGTAGGCTACACCAGGAAGTACATTTATTTCATTAAAGATACTTTAATGGCTGAGATGAGAAGGCTTACCTTTATACTGGGCTTTTTTATTTTGTTGCTTTCTCTGTGTTCTTCCCTGTGGACCAGAAGGTTTATACTGCTTCATTTTCGATCAACGCGCCAGCAGCTGAGCACTTGCCTAACGTAACGTAACGCAACACAAAAGATCGACAATAATCATCAATTCAATCTAATAATCAGTAATTAAGTAAGTAATTAAACGTGTGGCTGAAGGCAGCCTTAGGATTATCATGTTTAATAAACATTTTTTTTCGCTTCTCATTCTAACTCTGTGATTTCTCGATTAATGGGTGTAGCAGAGAATGTGAAGTAGGTCAAGGGCGACACTGAGACCACGCCCGCGGCACCCCCAACACATTTGGCGCCCTAGGCAACCGGCCTAGTTTGCCTATAGCAATCGCCGGCCCCGACTGCTCCATTACTTTGGGTGTTTCTCAAAACAAGAACGGACTTGTGTTCTTGAGGAGAATGCTCTTGCTAGTTGTTCTTGGAAGAATGAACTCACAAGGTGACGAGCACACAGAACGCTGCTGACAGTTTGAGACGATGTGTTCTTGCTGGTATTGCGCAATAATACCCCGAACAGATGCCGTCTGCAGTACCCAAATATAACAAGAATTACTGACGATAACAGCCAGGCTGCAATGCATCTCATTGTCTCTTCACTGTGGGGTAAAACGAGTCTGTGAGCAAACTGGCCGGTTGGCTCGCTAGCTAACTTAACACCGCAGGCGCTTATGGAGATTCTCACTTCCGAAAACGTCTCGAGCACATTTTTAATTCGCCATACATTTTCGTAAAAATTACAATATTTGAAATCTACACAGTTGATTTCTCGCATCAAATGTTCTCAGAAGTGAATTTAGTGATGAAATAGCGTACGTAATTGTAGAAAAACAAATTGCTGTATTGACCTGCCTCGAATGCTGAATTGAATGCTGGGATATTTCTGCCGACAAGTTCACACAAGTTACCAACCGATGCATCCTCGGTAAAATGGACAGTGTCAAGAACACATCCGGGATTTTTAACCATTCTTGCCAAAATGCAAACTTTACTATTGGGATAGTACTCGGCCACAATAGATGGCGTTTTCAAGGACACAAGTACAGACAAGAACACAAATTGAGAAAGACCCTTTGTATCTTACGTTACGGCCCCGTAGAAGCCGTTTTTGTAAAAATTGGCTAAAGATTGCGTCATAACCACGGGTCTATCTGTCACACAATAGAGACATTACCGTATTGACAGGAGGAGAAGCTCGCAGGCAATCTTTTACTGTCTATGAGGGACATGGAGGCATAAAGTCAAGGTAGAAGCCCATAGAGAGTCCACAAAAGCAACGGGACAAAATATTTCAGACAACGATTTTAAGAAATTAGGTGAATTCAGATTTGTCTTGGCACAGCTACTAGAAGATTTTCAACTGTCAGACTGTCGTCATGCTCAGTTTGAGCCTGTGCAGTCGCTCAGACATCAGACAGGAAGTACAATAATCAGTAGGGGTGGGGAAAAAATCGATTCTTAGATGCATCACAATGCGGACGTGCAACGATTCTGAATAGATTCACAAATGTCAAAATCGATTTTCAAAAAAAAAAAAAAATATTTTATATATATTTATAATAACGTAATATTGACGCAACGTGAAAGACTGAACTCTGAAGCACAGAAGCGCAGTGGCCGGACCGTCTGTGGCGTGTACATAACAGAGACGCAGACGCGATGACTGAGCGCGAATCCAAAACACCCTCCTCGTTAAAAGCTGACGTGTGGAGGGGTGTGTGATAGCACGATTTTTGATCGTGGACGATTAAAATGTCTCCACTATCTGCTTTTGAAGAAATATAGTAGTATCGTGTTGCACTGCATTCTATCAGTTCAGTTCTGGCGCATCTGTCTCAACTGTACAACGTGACGTAGCCTACACATCACATGTTAATGAATAGCTACGGGACACTGCAATTCACAAAAGTTCATTATTTGCATAAGCCTTGCCGGTTAAACATTTAATTCACGTGCTGATGCGCTGTTCCCGACGCTCACAGGCACTAGAAGCCTGTCAAACAGCACCTGAAAACTGGACTAAGTTATCTTTACGAGTCTTATGCTAATACTGTTAAACACATACAATGTTTACATAAACAGAATTGGCTATGTCTAAAGTGAAAGCAAACATTTGAGAGAAAATCTGGTGTAATATGCGTCTATATTAAACGGCGTCGCTTGGTCTAAAAGCGACAGGAGTAAATAGTACTGCCGCTCGTCCTTAAAGGGATAGTTAAAAAAAAAAAAAAAATCTGTCATTATTTACTCTAATGTTGTTCCAAACCTGTATTAATTTCTTTCTTGTGCTGAACACAAGAGAAGTTTTTTTTTTTTGAATGTGGGTAACCAAACAGTTGCTGGTCCCCATCAACTTCCAAGAGAGAGAGAGAGAGAAAAAAAAACTATGGATAACAAGTATGCTGCTAGTTCAGGCACACATTTATTTTCCTGTTGGTTCTTTGCAATGTTAATAAAATATATTATTAATTCTTCATGGGTCATTACTTTTTACTTTTAAAGCAAAGTATTTATAGTCACACACACACAAAAAAAGATTCAGATAATCAATTTAGCATTCGAATCGAAGCCCTCTGAATCGTAATTGAATCGTGAGGAGCCTAGAGATTCCCACCCTAATAATCGGGCTTCAGTTTTCTCCTTTGAAATCAATGGGGTTCGCTGTGTCCATTTCTTTTACTGTCTATGATCCAGAACAGCGCAAACAGAGAGGTCACTCTTCCGTCTACAAGGCTAACGTTAGCTGTCACTCAGAGTTTGAAATTCATTTCACACAAAATTTCTAGTTAGTTGGCTGTGGCGAGCAGGAAGAGGGTGACTGAGCGATGAAATGTGAGAGGATGGCGCGAGGCCGGTGGCGTGAGTAACGCCGCCTTCACACTGGCAGTTGAAATCAGCTCCATGCGGCTACTCAAACGACCGTGAAGTCATTCATTTCCTGACTGGAGATTCGCAGACCGCATGCGAATGGGTCCGTAACGGGTCCGAACCGAGTGTCGGTGCGAAGAAAAATCGGTGTCCGTTGGTCATCCGGATGCGTTCAAAAATTTTAACTCTTGCGAAAGGCTACGGACGGTTCCTATTCGAAAATTCCAGCGGAAGTTGAGCGTTGCTATGGTACTGATAAACAAACCTGAATTATTAACGTTTAATACAATAAATAATGTATTTTATAACGAGAATTTGTCATGTCATTTTTTATTTTCATGACTTTCTAACGTTATTAGGGGGGCAGTTAATACAATTAAATTGTAGGCAGACATTAAACTATTGATCACCATGTCACAGTTTTTAGTCGACCTGACATGTCAGCAGCCTTCCTATTAATATGTCTAATATAACTCTCATCAGAGAGATCATAACGAACTGACAGAATCAACCTTTCTCTCTTTTGTTCTACCCGCGTCCGACGCCTTTCACTGTGTAGTACGACGTCCGTTGGGAACGTATTGCGCATTACGGAGCTGATTTCAACTGCCAGTGTGAAGGCGGCGTAGAATGAAAGACACCTGTGTGACGCGCACCGGTCTCGCATCTCTCACGGAGGAGCAACGACGGCATATTCCAGAGAGAAAGATCAGCCTCAGCTGCTCTTCACTATATTGCGCTGATTTTTAACACGATTTTATTTCAGTCAGACCAGCACAAGCTGAATATATAACAAGTATTTCTGAAATAAATAACAAAACAAGCTGAATAATATATTCAGAATCAAACACTAAAGTGGCTTCTGCTTCCTGAAAGCTGTTGTGTTGAGCCCTTAAAAATGTCACTTTCACAGCTTAAGTATGAAAACTATCAACAAAGTAGAACATTACACAAAACATTTTGAAATAAATAAATGAAAGCAATCAGAAATATTTTGAGAAACTCATAAAAGAGTTGCATGTCACAAACTTATGTAAAGTAAGCTGTGTGTATTCAAAGTGCAAAATCTGCTGTTATATATGTCCATAAAAATGTAAAAACAAACAAAAAAAACAGCATTTTTCCTAGCAATACAACCTAATAAAGATATAACAGAAATGTCACTGTGGCTACTAAACTAGCCATTATTTTTAACAAGCTCACATTTGTTATTAAAAAATGTGTTTATTTGAAACAACAAAAGGTGCTTACTAGCAAGGACCTGAAAGAACGTTTCAGTTGTAGTGGTGGGAAGTTCGGATCATTTTACTGACTCGGATCTTCTAGTTTGTTCAGCAAACTGAACGAATCTTCTATTAATGAATCTTTGAACGAACCTTTGAACGAAAATGAATCTAGTCATTTCGGTCATTTCAACATTATATAATTAAAATGTCATGTTAAATATCCGAAAACATCTAGTACTAACGAAAATCTTGATTACATTTGTAAAAAATAACAAATAACTATAGGGTAGGCTAATGCAGCCAAAGCAAAATTATAAGCAACTGAAATAACTGTATTAATTAGTTCCTGGGTTCTCAAGTTCAAGCTATTGCAGTCTGACCCTGTTAGTTCACCTCACGTCCTGATCCGAGACGTCTCTTTCCTTTGCAACTTCATATTTATCAGGTTTGTTCTCCTCCTCTCATGTCTTCGAGACGTTAGCTGTTGCCTGGTCAGTGTCTAACTCTGATCTGTGCTGTCCGATATAGCAGGACCGGAAAGAGTAAAGATTAGTTCATTCTCTCAGTTCGGGTTCGGCTCGGGTTCGAGTCTTTCGTTCTTCTGTCAGTCCCATAGAGTCTATGCTGTCAGCACCGGAAAGAGAAATGATTAGTTCATCTCTTCGAGTTCGGGTTCGGCCTTGGTTTGAGTCTTTCGTTCTTCCTGTCAGTCCCATTAAGTCTATCAGTAGGCTACCGTATAGGGGAATGATTAGTTAATTTGAGTCTTCGGGTTCTAAGTCCTTAGCGTTCTTTTCTCACGTGACCACTAGTCTCTCGCATCAAATACAACATTCGTATTATTGACTGCGTCTGAAATGCGCATGCGCGGGTAACACAAAATGAACGAATCACTCCCGAGACAACTCGGTAGTCCCGAGTCATATTAATGATTCGTTCAAAATGAACGAATCGTTGCATGAACGACACATCACTATTAAGTTGAGTTTTACCCTTCAAATCAGTGGTTGTACCGGATGAGAAGTCTCTCAAACCTTTGGTCAGACAGCTTTTTCCTCTTTGGAGACAGTACCAGACTTCCCAGGCTAAAAAGTTTTTCAACAGGTGCACTGGATGGAGTAGCTGCATTTTTGTTCAGAGAAATTTGCTTTATTGTGGGAAATTGTTTAAGAATCTCCATCCCTGTTTCGGCTGTTCTCAAGTAGGTCATTACTTCAGTTTCCACAGTACTGAAGGTATCATAAGCCTCCTCAAAACAGAAAAAGTCCTGAACATTATTGGAACTTGAGCCTGGTGTTGTCAGAGACACAGGCATCTTGGCTGCTTGCTGAACAGGGCCAGGGCGAGGGTTGAGCTTGTGACACTCTGCTGCCAGCATTCCTTCTGACCATCTCTTTCTTCCTCTGGTCTCAACCATCGCAGTTTGAACATAGGAAGTGTGACAGCTGCCAGTATTGCATCGTTGCTTTCCAAGACGGATGCAAATCATGTTTTGATTGCCTGCAAAAAAACCCAAAAGAAAAACAGTGACACCGAAATTAGAATGAGTGAAAGATTCCCTCTATGTACATTCAATGAAAGCCAACCAAATCGCCCACTAACTCTGAAGCCAAAGTCGACCGGCTAGCCTTACTCCACAGTGCTGTGCACTTGTCCACATCAAAACATGAAATTAAGTTAAGTGTGTGAGAGGCACACCTCAGGTGTGGTGGTAAAACAATCCCCTTCTCTGTGGAGGTGTCAAGCACGTCTGCAACATTTGTGAAGGTAACCTCTTTGTCATCATCATCATCATCGTCAGAGAGCGATTCAGGCTGATACATTTGGAAGGCTTTTACAAAGTTAGAGCTGCTATCAGTAACCACAGCTGTAACTTTCGTTGACAATCCATATAATAAATGAATGTGATCGATCTCAGCAGCAATGACATCATACTTGTGTCTACCTTTGATCCTTTTACAGGCCAACACAGCTTTCTGGCGTTGAAGAGTAGCAGTGTTTATCCAGTGGGCTGTCATGCTTAGGAAGCATTTGTTGTAGACAGACCAAATGTCTGCAGTGGTTGCAATGTAGTCTAGCCCCTCAAATGTTGTCTTCAGCTCACTTTCCATTTTTGAATATTCTTTATCCAAGTAGTTGTGAAACGTTTTTCGGCCCATTTGCTGTGTCTGTGTGCCACCTGAACATGTTATCATGCTAATGAGCTGGTGGAACGCCGCGACTCTACAGTAGAGACAGGCTGCATGTTTTCAACAATATACCATGCAATAGCTTTGTTGATCTGTCCCTGACTAACAGTCCGGTTAAAATATCAGTCGCCGTTGTTTTGCTGGAGGAGGCTGACTCACTTCGAGTTTGTCCACCGACACCGGGTTAGCTTCTAGCTTTGTCGAGGCATGTAGTTTCTGGAGCTGCTTGGACAGATTGGAATTGCTGTTTATCGCAGTAGGTAGGACCTTCGAACCAGAAAGACACAGCTTACATTTTAATAAAATATTTTTATATTTATGCTCAACTAAAGTGAAATAATGAGCATATTTCCACTCTGAGAAACTCGTCTTGCTCCCGCCTTGACTCGCCATGACTGCCGCACATAAAACGTAAACGGAGCGTCTGTCGTGTTTACAGTTTATCCACCAATCCTACAATGCCTCGCTGCTATAAACAGGTTAGGCTGTAGGCTACACTTCAGCCAAAATTAATTACATTTTTAAAAGTAACGGACAAAGCACCATATGGTAACGGTAATGGATAGTCAGGGGGCCAAAGTCTCAAAAGCTCAATAAAATGGGTTTAACCTGAAATGGTCTGCCATACTTTTTATTTGTATTTTTTCTGTTAACTTTGACCCTAAGAACAAATAATTGGAGGGTCTGCTCTGCCGGAAATATCACGAAAAAAATTCTGGCCATTTTAGCACCCTTTTATCAGAAAAATGTGACAATATATATATTTTTTTTTTATCAAATCTTAGTGGGTTCGGTAGGCTGTCAATAAATGGATTCCAGATCCACAGAACACATGTGCTGACAACATCCACTGAAAAAATAACTCCTAAAAACACATTTCTACATGATTTTGCATCAATTTAATGCAATTAAAATAGTCGTTTTCTCACTTTTTTCCAATATTTTCATCTTTACTTCATTGGCAATCAACTATTCCCCTAAGTTATGACATCAGTCAATATGCCATTCTTTTCACCAAACACTATACTCATTCCACAGAAAAAAATATATCTACAAAATTCCAACCAAAATTAATAGATCTGTGATGATTTCACTACTAGTTGGCGATCAACAGGCTCAGAACTTCAATAGAATGTTAGATTACTCTCAAAATTCTTAAAAACATGCTGGATATTTAGCATCATGGCTCACAAACACACACACATGATCTTAGTAATTTTAATGAGTTTGGAACAACCAACCAACGGTTACCAACGGACTTTGAAGCAGCTCATCATTGTCTGTGGTAAGTGACAGTGACTTTAGTGAATACCAGTAGGTCTGCCCCAGCGTTTTAGGAAAAGAATGGTAATATGGATACTGTAATGGTAATTAACTGAAAGGACCAAGCCAGTCTTCAAAGAAGTATATTTTTGATGGTTCCTTGTCCCATATGTATCCCTGTAGCAGCAGCATTCATTCTCTACTAGTTTACTTACCTAGCTTTAGCCGTTTTTGCTAATTTCAGTGGTTTCTTTAAATGGCCATAACTCCTCACAGGTATGGGGTAGAGAGTAGAGACTTACTTTTTGTAAAGCTCAGAATCTTATGCTCTAAGAGAGGTATGTGTCCTATATGTCCATTTTGCTTCGACCGGAAGTTCAGAAATTGCGAAAATTTCAACTGGACTTGTTAGGTAAATAGAGAATAAATGCTGCTACAGGGATAATACACGTGTATGAAGGCTGGTGTGATCCTTGAAGTGTTTTTCATGTCAGACAGATAGCTACATGGCTAGTTGTTACGTTCAGATTAAGAAAAGTTTTTGCTCAGTTAGCTTGTGGCATGAATGGCCACACTCTTTTTGGGAGTGATCTTTTTGGGTTTGCTGTCGAGGAAAAGTTAATGAGAAGAGAAGGCAGCAGAGAATTGGAAAGGACTGTAAATAGGAGTGGAGGATTGAACAGGTGAGAAGAGTGGAATGAGGAGAGAAGAGTGAAGAGGACATGGGGTGGACTGAACAAGAGAGAAGAATAGTGGATGAAAAAAGAGGAGTAAATTGATCAGATGTTGTTTGTTGGTGACTTGGGGAAGAAGGGATCACAGCTGATCACAGTTGCAGGGACGGTATCTGGAATGAGAAATGCTTGGAATGAATTCCATGTTGGAGCAGTGTAATTTGGTTTCAGGTCCTCCAATAGTTTGTTGGTGACTTGGGGAAGAAGGGACCTTAGCTGATCACAGTTGCAGGGGATGGTATCTGGGATGATAAATGCTTGGAATGAACTCCATGTTGGAGCAGCCAACTTGGTCAGGTCACTCGAGTAGGGCACCTATGGACCAAATGCCAGAGAATTCTCAGGTGGTCAAGTGGTTCTGCTTGACACACAGGAAGCTTAGGCTCTGTTTTAGCTCCAACCAGGGAGCGACTCTTTTGACAATCTTTTAGACTGAAGTGGCTTTCCTTGGTTTGAAAAGGCTGAAAAGATTGAAGAGGGTTTTCAGTAGAGGTAAACTAACCGTTGGTGTTGGTCATCTGGATTCTTGTGCTGGGATATGTGTGTTGTGCCATGCAGTCTTTGTCCATCCTTTGTGTACTCTGGGAAGTCAAGGTTATCAAACTGTGAATCGTCCAACCTTCAGGTTCGTTGGTATGAAGGCACCATCCCTAGTTGTCTGCTCTTCAACTGCCATTGCCATTGTTCTAATACATCTCTGTGCTTCTTTGTAGCTGATGCTGTTACCAAATCTATTTAGGTGTGACACTGCCAGGAATCTGGTTACTTCCCCTGGCTTGAGCAGTTCTGTCTTCTCTTGCTTCCTTCAGGGCCTGCTTATGTTGGGCCTGGAGCTCCTTCTTTATTCTCTTTGCAGTGTTGTAGGAAGAGACTATGGTGTCATCTGGTGTCAACTCACTTCATATTCTGCAAGAAGTAGGCAGAGTATTTCTTCTTCATACTCTGCCTCTTCAGTTTTCTCCTGAAGTTCCTTCAACTTTGAGAGCATGCAGTCAACATTCATTTCTGCTGAGCAAATAGAACATTTTTTCTGTGGCACAACCATTATTTTACAATTACCACCTATTTCATAGTGCCTTCTAAGGTGGGCAATCAAGGATTGATATCTGTATGAGGTAACATTTTGAACTTCATGGCTTTCCAAGTATTTACAGAGTTCATCCCTCAAAGCTGTAATGAAAAATATGGCATTCAGGTCTGGGACGCAGGTTCGTCTGAGAAAGCAGGTCCTGGGCCAGGGAGGGGCTGTCGCGAGGAGCACCAGTTCTGGGAACCAGGTCAGATTGGGCCAATACGGCACAACTCAACAAGACCTGCTCCTCATCCTTCCTTACCTTGCATAAGGTCTGTGCAAGAAGGCTGACTGGGGGAAACGCATACTTGCGTAAGCCCGGGGGCCAGCTGTGTGCCAGTGCATCCGTCCCAAGGGTCCTCTCGGTCAGGTAATAGAACAACTGGCAGTGAGACTTGTCCAGGGCAACAAACAGATATACCTGTGCGGTCCACGCTGAGGCCTGGATGGTGGCTGCTGCTGGGGCTTCACGGGAACTGAGGATGCCGCAGGAGGTTGACCTCAGTGACGAGCGGATGAAGGGTCAGCGGCCGGCGGACGGGTGGGGCAAAGCTCTCGACCGCGTCGCGAATAACCCAACCTGGGACAGAGGGGCATCCAGGAACCGATTCTTATTGGAGTCCCTCATATCGGCCAAGTTGAGCCAAAGGTGGATCTCGCCTGACCAACGGAACGTGCGGCTTTCCTTCAAAAGGGGGCAACAAAGCCGAATCCTTATCTTTAGAGGACTGAAGCTCCCACTCCAATGCTGGGTCGACATCTGATCGTCAGACAGAGCCTCAAAGGACATGGCTGGTTGTCCATGAGAAGGACCAGCGCGTTCCTTTGGGGGCTCCAATGGCGGCAGCGCTTGTGAGGTGTGAGGGACTCAAGGAGATTGCCTCGGCGGGGAAGCCCTCACGTCAATCCTCAGATCACCCTGACCATGCATAGGCGAGGGACTGCATCTCCCTTGAGGTAAGCAAGTCTCAATCTCGGCGCTGTCATAGTCACATTCCCGCAATGGAAACATGAACTATTCACAAAAGTTGCCTTACCGTGCTAAATGGGAGATTGAGAGCGGCGCCCCTGACACATCTCGTGAGAATCTCAAAATGGACGGCAACGACGTCACACACACATCAACAACAATATACTCTATGAAGCCACTTGCGCGCATCCTGAGAAAACTCAGTCAGAAATGTCCAGAAAAAGGAAAAGATAATCAGACAGTGCTAGAAACCGGACAGGAGTCCACTTGGTTCGGGCTTTCACTCGTTGGCATGAGCTTAAAAGCAGCACTGGATGCAGCAGCGATGCTGACCTGGTTATCTTGTTGATGGACTTGTACGTAAATCTCTTTTTGTAAACTTGTTTGCGTTCTATGTTGTTGCGCTGGCTTGTAGTATGTCATTTTTTACGGTGCTGTTCATTAATCCGCTGTTGATAATTAGACCAGTTCAATAATTCCCACATATGTCTAGCTAACTTTCGATTACCAGAGCTGTAAGCAGACTTCCTAACAAACAGTCGTTTCTCTTAGTTTTTTTTTGTTTGTCTTTTTCGTTATGTTTTATTGCCAGAGGTTGCCACAAGAGCTCAGTTTGCCAGCTGAACTCAAGTGTTGTGGTGTGTATTATTCACATAACGTTAGTTTTGTGTCTGGTTCGGATTTCTTATGGCATGCGTACTGTGCTTATACAAACTTTAGCTGACTAATAGTGCACTTCCCAACTGTAATTTTTTTCAAATTGTGTTGATTATGAATCAATTAAATCTTGACGCTGTTGATGTTGATTCCTGTGATTATCATGAGAACATAGTCAATATCTCACATAGCCTAATTATTAGGACATATATAAGCCTAGAGGTTGTAAATAGTGTAATTGAACACAATTTGCTAACTATTATGATAAATTGTAATAATCATGTCTAATGAAATCATAAAGGCCAATGTTATGAAATAATGCAACGTACATTTAACTTTATTGATGTTACTGACATTTTGTAATGTTTACATTTCAATCAAAAAACACAAATGAAATTATACAGTATTCATACACTATAGGCTATTTACGTGTGATTTAGCAGAAATCATGTAAAAACGTATATAAGCCAGCAAACGTGATAGGTGTCACGGTTATGCGGTGCGGAGAAGGCTGAAGAAGACAGAAGACTGAAGAGGTGAATGCTCAATACAAATCACTTTACTGAAGGTTCAAAAGGTACACTCACAAAACACAACTGGAACAGGAACAACGACTGACAAAGACTGGATGAACTGAGGGAACTAAATACAAGCAGAATCAAACATAACGAGGGTGAATACAGGTGATGCTGATGAACAAGACGAGGAACAGGTGGCTGATGAGGGAGTGTATTTCAGGAGTGGAAACAAGAGGATTATGGGAAGTGTAGTGAAGAAGACTCAGACAGGACGGTGCAGACGGATGACTGTGACATTACTCCCCCTCCCGGAAGGCGTGGCCTCACGCCGTAGAGCAGAGGAGGGAGGGGGGACCATCTGGGGGTGGAGCGGGTTGAGGGAGTGGCCAGGGCGGAGCTGTGGGACCCTCAGACGTCCAGGGCGGAGCCGGCTGTGGACGTGGCCAGGGCGGAGCTGTAGGCCCCTCAGGCGTCCAGGGCGGAGCAGGCTGTGGACGAGGCCAGGGCGGGGCTGTGGGACCCTCAGGGCGTCCAGGGCGGAGCTGTGGGACCCTCGGGCGTCCAGGGCGGAGCTGTGGGACCCTCGGAGCGTCCAGGGCGGAGCTGTGGGACCCTCGGGCGTCCAGGGCGGAGCTGTGGGACCCTCGGGCGTCCAGGGCGGAGCTGTGGGACCCTCGGGCGTCCAGGGCGGAGCTGTGGGACCCTCGGGTGTCCAGGGCGGAGCTGTGGGACCCTCGGGCAGCCAGGGACCCTCGGGCGTGGGACCACTCGGGCTGTGGGACCCTCGGGCGTCCAGGGCGGAGCTGTGGGACCCTCGGGCGTCCAGGGTGGAGCTGACTGAGGGCGAGACCAGGGCGGAGCAGACTGAGGGCGAGACCAGGGCGGAGCAGACTGAGGGCGAGACCAGGGCGGAGCAGACTGAGGGCGAGACCAGGGCGGAGCCAATGGAGGGAGGACCCCTGGTGGAGCCGATGTAACCGGGGCTGACGACACCAGGGGGCCGACTGACAGGGGCGGAGCAGAGGGGAGAGGAGACCGGGGTGAAGCCGTGGGACCGATGAGACGTGGAGCTGACGAGGGACCAAGGGGACATGGCGACACCGCAGGCTCTGGTGAGTGAAGGGACGACAGGGATTCCGAGGGAAACAGTGAGGACAGGGGAGTGAGGGCTGACGGGTGACTGGAGGGAGGGAGAAGTCCGACTGAACCGGGGGGTGTACTGACGGGGCGGAGCCAAAGGAAGGAAGTCCAGAGGTGGAGGGAGGATGACGAGGGACCACAAGGAGTCTGGAGGGGACGAGGGAGCCTGGCCGAGCTGGTGGACTGAGGGGCCATGGAGGAGCTGAGGGAGGTGAGAGCCACGGGGGAGCCGATGGGACCGGGGGCCGAGGAAGTGTCCACGGGGAGGAGGTGTGAGGCGGAGACAGGGGATCCGTGACCCAGATGAGTTTCGGGAGGCTGGTAGACAGGAGGGCTGACGGGGACAGATGAGAGGAGGCGGGAGAGGGAGGCTGGGTGGGACCCTGGTCTCGGGTTCCGGCTGGACGGTCTCTGGAGCGGGCTGGACGGTCTCTGGAGCGGGCTGGACGGTCTCTGGAGCGGGCTGGACGGTCTCTGGAGCGGGCTGGGACGGTCTCTGGAGCGGGCTGGACGGTCTCTGGGAGGTGGGACGGTCTCTGGAGCGGGCTGGACAGGGCTGGGCGGGACCAGCGATGAGGAGAGCTCGGGCGTTGGAGTGGGGCTGGTGCCGTCATCGATGGTGAGAGATGATCCACAGGACACCAGCACCCACTCAACATACGCAGCAAAGCTCCCCCGGGGACCCTTCCCAGACAACAGCTCTCTGGTGGCGGTGTTGAGGCCAGCATAGAGGAAGCTGCAGAGGCTGTCGTCCGGAAGATGGTGGCTGGAACAATGGAGAGGAAATCCACTAAGTGGTCCTCTAGGGAGCGGTTCCCTTGCTCTAAACAGAGCAATTGGACCCCAACAAAAGGGTCCATCTTTTCTGAGGTCAGTCGTTCTGTCACGGTTATGCGGTGCGGAGAAGGCTGAAGAAGACAGAAGACTGAAGAGGTGAATGCTCAATACAAATCACTTTACTGAAGGTTCAAAAGGTACACTCACAAAACACAACGGAACAGGAACAACGACCAGACAAAGACTGGATGAACTGAGGGAACTAAATACAAGCAGAATCAAACATAACGAGGGTGAATACAGGTGATGCTGATGAACAAGACGAGGAACAGGTGGCTGATGAGGGAGTGTATTTAGGAGTGGAAACAAGAGGATTATGGGAAGTGTAGTGAAGAAGACTCAGACAGG
>JAQIUQ010005061.1:0-10708 GCA_030378365.1 Hybognathus amarus | reverse complement strand
GTCTAACTGCATATTTATTTAGGTTGGGCATTTTAACATGGGGGTCTGTGGATTGAGCCTCTTTGGAGGCTGTCTCTGAGCGCCAGTTGATGAATCCAGTTTAACTCACTTCCGTGTTGGATTTCCAGAGACCGGAATGCGCAACGCTTGGTCACAACCAGCACTTTTGCTGTTTAAAATTTGTACCATAATTTTTTTTCTCTCAAAAATTCTGCTCAAATATTTTATTGATTTTACCTTTAACAGTGACGGTTACAGCGTCTACGATCTCTGAATCCATGTTGATTGTGAGCCTGACAGTAGAAGCGTCCACTCTGTAGTGCACTGAAACTCTGTCCAGATCCAACAGCTGAGGTTTCATTCTCCTTAAACCAGCTGAAGTTCACAGCACGAGGGTTTGAGTCACTGATGCACTTCAGAGTCACTGAATCTCCCTCCACTATTACACCAGATCCATTCATCAGACACTGGGACGTTCCTGGGAGGATCTAAAATAGACAAAAGTTCAAATTCACAAAAGCTATTACAAAATGATGTGTTTGGACATTTTAAACAATGTGCAGATGATTATTAACTCACACATGACGTTTAAAGTCACAGCATCGAGTATTTCTCTCCATGTTCATTGATGGACTTGCACTTGTATTCTCCACTGTCATCAGATCTGATCTTTGAGATGTTGTAGATTCTTCCAGATCCTACAATCGTTCCTCCTTTAAACCAGCTGGATTTCTGAGCAGGAGGGTTTGAGTCACTGATGCAGTTCAGAGTCACTGAATCTCCCTCCACTATTACACCAGATGGACTGATGGACACTGAGACGCTCTCTAGGTGGGTCTAAAAGGACAAAGAACAGACAACCTTAAATAATCTAATTCAAACACAATCTCCTAATTTAAAAAAAAGAACTCATGAATCTGTACTCACACATGACACTGAGCTGAACATCAGGGAGAGACGTGTGTGTGTCCGTCTACAGCACAGCTATATCTGCCTGAATCCTCTCTTCTGACTGGATTGAGGATGAGTGTGTTACTGAATTTAGTCTCAGTTAATATCTTCAGTGAGTTTCTGTACCAGATGAATGTTGCTCTGTCAGTCAGAGCGCAGCTACTTTTACATGTCAGACTGACTGAATCTCCCTCTGTCACTCTCTCAGGAGACTCCACCTGAAGATCTGAACACAACACACACATTATATCTAGTGCTGCTGCTGTCACACACTGATTATTATTCAACATAATGCACAGAAGAAGAGATAAACCTCATCAAAGTCACCTGTGACAGTAAGATTCACTCCTGGTTTACCAATCCATTTCCGTCTCTTATCAGTGATGAATCTGAAATAGTACATGCGTGAATCCTTCAGTGTCACATGACTCAGTCTGACGGTGCAGTTCTGCTGTTTATCTCCCAGATACTGAAGCCTCTGTTTGTATTCAGGATCCTTAGACAGATCTGGAAACTCTTCATCATCCTCTTT
The DNA here is from genome assembly GCA_030378365.1 of Hybognathus amarus. Taxonomy (NCBI): domain Eukaryota; kingdom Metazoa; phylum Chordata; class Actinopteri; order Cypriniformes; family Leuciscidae; genus Hybognathus; species Hybognathus amarus. The sequence goes on along the minus strand of JAQIUQ010005061.1, from coordinate 9,225 downwards.
ATATGTTGTGTTGGTCCAGAACACTTTCTCGATCTTATATCCAGTAGAGGGGTATGTATAAGTGCATCTCATTATCACTGTTGAGTCCTTTAGTGCACAGATGTGTGGACGACTGTAAATCACATCCCAAACACCACCACTGAAAACTCCTGAAAATTTTTGCATTACATAACTGAGGAACATATATGACATAGATGGTACTTCATTATTTTTCCTTTATTAATATAATTAATCAAACTAAATTAACATTTTCAATACCAATAAGTAACTAACAACGTTCTACTTTTTTAAAGAATGACAAATGGAAACATAAGACAGCAAAGCACTGAACATAACTTAGGGACTTACCTTGAATCATGAGAGAAAGAGTAGAGGAAGAGGAGCCATTCGGACATCACTGAGATGAGACTGACAAACAACACGCATAATCAATATGAGCAGAAATTATGCTTTTTATGTGTTTTCAAGACTGTCTTTGTCAATGTGACATCAATGAGACCACATATGGAATCATTTAAAAAGTCTTTATAATCAAACAAACAAACAAAACAAAACAAAAATAGATGCTAAACGGGTCATACCATAGAGCGGGACACCTCATCTGGAGAAATAAGGAAGGTTCAAGTCCACCAGCCTCATATATAACCAGAACTGCGTCATTTCCTCTTTTCTACCTCTGATTGGTGACATACAGATATTATATTTCAAAAGTTTTTAATTGTATATTTTTTAAATCCTAAAAACATCCTGTTTAATTCGATTTGCAATCCAAGATACCAATACATACATATAAGATTGACTTTCAAGACACATAGTAAACACATAAAAAAGAAAAGAAAGAAAAGTCTTAAAACATAACAGTCTGCTGACGTTTGAGGGCTTACGCAGATCTATTATTAATAGAAGCTGTGAAACCTCAATAACAGGCAAATTGATGGTAACAGTTGTGTTTCCTGTTTCACACACACGAGTCATTTCCCAGTGACTGGTTAGGGTAGTTTCGAGGCTTGCGTCACTATAAACATGCATGTCTATTCATGGCATGCTGTTATGAGTTTATCATAGGCCTATATATAAGTTTATTTGATAAATTCATTTATATTTCTTTTTTATTTATTCTATATATATTTATTTGAATAGGGACAGTGCAAAAACACGATTTAAGTCGAAAGCTGCAAAATCTGTGTTTGCAATTAGTAACAATGTTTGTCAGTACTATGTGCATGTTACCCATCAATTATTTTAGATGTTTCCACTTAAAAGTTGTCAATTGCACCGTTATCTCAGGTAACCTCGATATTTCGACTCTTTTGGCTAAATGATTTAGTTGCTTGAATGATGTTATTACTACGAGAGGATGAAGGAGCAATGGCCACTAAGGTGCTCATATGATTGCTTGTTCAAACTTCTGCAAGGATCCATGTGATACAAATAACTTCTCGGTTACATATGTAACCCTCGTTCCCAAAGTAGGGTTCCACTCCATCCCGATGCTCGCGGAGGCTCGGGAAAGCATTGCCCTCATCTCAGGATCTGATACGGACGACGCTGGCAACCCGAGGGACATCGGCAGCCGAATCTTCACTTCAGGGCTCTTGGCTTCGAAAGCGAAAACATGACTGCCTTTGCCGGCGTTCTCCTTTTATACTGCGCGGTGGGGCAAATTCCGCAGACCCATGGCATTTTCGATTGCCATTGGCTCGTTTTATAATACTCAAAGATGATAGGCTTCTAAGGGAAACCCCATTCTCGTCAGGGAACATCCTTATTGATTCAGTCAGATCAACTAGGAAAAGATGTTGCATCTGTATAAAACCAGTCAGTTCTCACCACAGTTTTGAAAAATAAAACAAAAGTTGGCCTGGTGAGCTGCTACTTCTACATCTCTCATGTTCCTTGATCTTACAGTTTGAAGCATACGTGAAAGGAAACCTGCCCTTAATAATTTCTCATAGGATACAGAGATACAATCTCACGAATAATTATGAGAAATTAATGAGTCATCAATGTACTATAGTACAAGAAAACGCCATGTCCTGTGATGTTGGCACGAAGACTAATTTAAACTAGGATTTTTTCTTAACACAGTCCTGTTCAAATCTTAGAAAATGTAGCTTTTGGGTTTCACTGACCCTTTAAAGATAAAGATACTCTCAGAGTATAAAGGTGGACTTTGAAAAAAAATTAAAAATCCAACAAAGGTTTACTTTCCCTTGGCACATTTTTGTCAGAAGGGTCTCTACACAAACCACGCCAAATTTCAAACAATTTCGATGAAGATTTTATTATTTTTAAAGGATTTTCTTAAAAATTGGTGAAAAATGTAAACCATATGAATGACAGATAGGAATGTAGATTTGAATACATGTATTAATTAATTATATAGCAAAAATATATATATCTTGAATAGACGAATTTGACGAATAAAAATTCTACACACAACATTTTCTCGATTTTTTACAAACTGGATTGAGAACTTAGGCCTTAAGCAAAATCACGATCAGAGAACCAGTGCATAAATGAAGAGAAAAAAGCATTAAATCAAAACATCCAGCTCTTAATTAATGCTAAACAGGAGAAATGAAATCCAGCATCAGTGCCACAGTCGCACCACATGAGGGAGTTGTTCCGATGGAAATCAGCTTTCCCAAGAAAAGTAATCTTGGCAGCACTGTAAATTCACAAAACCAATCTGTTGGTCATTTGACTGTGCTGTAAATCACCGATTGATCCATCATGATCTGATCAGATCTGTGAAATCAAAATATTCAGAGATAAAGGCATCAATGACCTTTACAGATCAAGTACTGCCTACAAATACAATCTCAACCAATACAGGAGCTAAATTAAAACGGAGTGAGGCTCAAAGTGTCCCTGCTTAATTTCTGATTCTGTTTCTCACCTCATGGCAGCATCAGGCTGGCATGTCCTGATGTTGTCGTAATAGCTTTCGCTCTCTTCCTTCATGTGATGCAAGACAGTTACATACTGGATCTCATCTGGATCTTCAGAATCAGAAGCTTTTCCTTTAGTCTGATCTCCACTGAAATTGCTTAGGGTAATTAAGGCATACAGGGATCGTTTTGATTCGTGGCACCAGATTCAGACTGAACCCCATCATGAGCTGATACTCCGCCTGTTAAGTTGACATACAGATCATCCTAAAATGAGAGAAAATGACCCTTTTATTAAAGAAAAGCTTCGAGTATAACAGGGTGGTGTTTGCATTTGTTCAATGCTCTTTTGATAATTTGATTTACCTGGTCCTTACTGACGCGTTCAACTCTGTGCTTTTCTTTTCCTTCTGTAATAAAGAATTAACTAAAATGTTCATTTTGTTTATAAAATAAGTCAGCTTGATGTACTAATGTGCTTTCAGACAGAATGAACTTACATGAACACAATGATGAAAACGAAGACCATACATCCCAATCCACCAGCGAACCCAGCAAATGCATAGCGAAACTCTCAGTCCTACAACAATACAAGTGACAGGATGTTGTTTTTATCATTATCTAGTATGGCAGAACCAAACAAAAGCAAAATAAAACAAGATCATTCTGTAAAATATGATTATTATGATATCAAATTGCAATAGCAACCACCAGTGATTCATTGGGGATTCATTTTTAGCCAACTATATAGCTAAAAAATAGAGTCTCATTAATAAAGTAACTACCTCAACCACGAGGTAAAAAATGCAGAGCAAACAGTCAGGGTAAATTCGGCACAAGATCAGTCAGGGTAGAGAGTTTGCCTTCCTGTGCACGGTGAGAGAGGATTTCGCCCCATTCGTGGAGTGGGTGCTGGTGAATTATGGATCAGACTTTACCATCTGCCCCATGGAAGACCGAGTTCACAGCCAGCCATTGCCCCGCTGCATGGAGGATATACAAGAGCCCACTGCATACAAAGAGACTGAGTTTGCAATGATGACAGAGCCAGAAGGATCAAAGACTGCGCCAAACATCGCCCTGGAGCCTGAGCTTCGTGAAACGTCTGATAAGGTGTGCAAGCCGGATGATGTGGGAATTCTAGTTGAGTATGAGGGAATGGAGGAAGGCCCTGCCCATATTCCAGCTATTGAGGGTGAGCTGCAGCTGACCTTTGCTTATTGTTTTTTTAGAGTAATTTGAGTTTCCCTTCTGTTTCTCCCATCCCCACTGGTCTCGTCCGCATGAAGTCTCCTGTGTCACCAGAGTTCCCAGTCAGCCTCCCTCTCCCTGCTGCTTCACACCAGTCCATGGTGTGACGGAGACGGGGTTCACACTTGTTCACAATAGTTCCTCGGCTCCTTCTTTGGCACCACTGCGCTGTGTGGATTCGCTTCGAAATCCTCAGTTCTCCAGCATCACCTAGGCAAGTGGATCCCCCGGCTCTGCCTCCAACCACTGATCCTGTTACTTCACCTCAGTCCGTCGGTTCCGCCTTGGCTCCATACTCCCTCGGCTCCAGCAGAAACCATTGCCCCTACAGCTCCACCAGGCATTTATTGTTCCTATGGCTGCCTTGGTCCGACGTAGTCCTGCCTGAGCCATGGACATTTGAGCCGTCCTCTGCGCTCCATCTCTCCACCCATCTAATGGCTCCGTCTTTCCTCTGGCTCAGTCTTGGTCCTCAGACCCACCAGCTCCACCTCAGTCCTCTGGCTCTACCTCAAATTCTCTTCGATGCCTTGGTCTCCGGAGCCATCAATGCTGCATGGGCTCATCGGATCTATAGCTCCGCCTCCATTGGCTCCATCTCCTTCCATTGCCTCCCTAGTGTTGACAGTCAAGCCTCCACCCTGGCTCCTCCCTCCCTCAACTCCACCCTGGGACACCTTCCTGGCTGCAGTCTGGTTCCCCGCCTGGCTACTCCTGCTCCTGGCACGTCCTTGGACTGTTCTGCATACCCCTGACTGGTTATGTTACTCTCATATTCCACATCCTCCCCCAGAGCCCCCTACTTCCTTCCTCAGTTGGACTGTTTGTTATGAAATGGGACGCACCTTCCGAGATAAGGGTGCAATGTCAAGTGTAGTCTTATTTGGTTTAGTTTTTGATGTGTTCTGTTCCTGTGTTCTCTAGTTAGTTTCCTCATTTGTTAATTAATCCAGCATACCTGATCTCTTTCAGTAAATCTACCCCTCCATACAAGTCCAGTGTTTCTTCAGTTCATCGTCTGGTATCGTCAATGTTGCGTAGGTGGGAATCTCCCTATTATTCTCCTGTATATTGTGTGGATTATTCGATTAAAGGGTTAGTTCACCCAAAAATGAAAATTCTATCATTAATTACTCACCCTCAGGTCATTCCGAACTTGAATTAAGATATGTTTTTATAAAATATAAGAGATTTCCATCCCTCCCATAGGCAGCAACGTTTTTATACACCGTTTATTCATTTTTGTATTCATTTCATTCTTCTGTTGAAACACTGATTAAACGATTACATGAGACATGGTACATTTCAATAAGCTGTACTGTATATCTTTCAAAATTCCTTCTGATGTTCATTCATGTATTTTTGGAGCAATAACTAGTAATAGTGGAAGACAGATCGGTTCACATGCTACTTTCATTGAGCTGCATTCATACATTAAAGGCGTGACAGATCCGTAAACGGATTCGAATTCAGATCCGAATTTAATGTTTGAATTTTGAAATTGACAGAAATTAAAAGAAGAGACTTTGTTTCATATCAACATTAACCTACTGTCATGTCTGTTGGCTTGAGAAAAAGGGTGTGTGGTGGAGAGAATGAGAACAGTCCTCTTGAAATGTGTGAGTCTTATGCTGAATGCCTGGGAATTGCCATCCCTGCTGAGACAGGGATGGCTGCAGTATGGAGTGATATGTGTGCCAAAAGGAGGTGTCCCGAAAGGTACAAACAGAAATGAACCCCTAATCCTAGCCCACACCCTGACAGATTTCATGACCAATGATAAAGACCTTTCTCCAGAGACTGCAATCTTAAGCCTCCTTGTTAGAAAGCCCGCCTCCTATGTGGACGGGATCAGTTTCTCATCCCACTTAGAGCGGGTGGTCCGAACTAGAGGGGCTACAGTGGTGCCGTGACCCTGATGGGAGTGAGGTTTAGGGGATGAGTGTAACAGACGTAGGCTAGTGTGAACTGTGCATGTAAACCTCACTTCCCTGATCTCAAGAGGCGCTCTAGCCACTGACACTACAGACTACAGTCTTTAGCCTCCTTGTTAGAGCTAGAGATGAATACATTCACAAAATTAAGATTAACTTGTCAATTGTTATTCTAATTTCGGACCTCAACTTGCCTTTTTTTTTCTTTCCAAGTAACAAAAGTGCAAAATGCCTAATATATTTTTCATCCGTAGCATTAATGCTTGTCCAATCACAAAATGACTGATACATACCTTGTGCAGTGACGGTTACAGCGTCTGATCTCTGAGATCCATGTTGATTGTGAGCCTGACAGTAGAAGCGTCCACTCTGTAGTGCACTGAAACTCTGTCCAGATCCAACAGCTGAGGTTTCATTCTCCTTAAACCAGCTGAAGTTCACAGCAGGAGGGTTTGAGTCACTGATGCACTTCAGAGTCACTGAATCTCCCTCCACTATTACACCAGATCCATTCATCAACACTGAGACGTTCCTGGGAGGATCTAAAATAGACAAAAATTAAAATTCACAAAAGCTATTACAAAATTATGTGTTTGGAAATTTTAAACAATGTGCAGATGATTATTAACTCACACATGATGTTTAAAGTCACAGTATTAGAGTATTTCTCTCCATGTTCATTGGTGGACATGCACTTGTATTCTCCACTGTCATCAGATATGATCTTTGAGATGTTGTAGATTCTTCCAGATCCTACAATCGTTCCTCCTTTAAACCAGTGGATTTCTGCAGGAGGGTTTGAGTCACTGATGCAGTTCAGAGTCACTGAATCTCCCTCCACTATTACACCAGATGGACTGATGGACACTGAGACGCTCCTGGGAGGATCTAAAATAGACAAAAGAAATGGGTTTATTAATGTTTTGTGATTGTAAATCCATTCATTTGATGGTTACTGTAACTGAAACATCATTAACTCACACATGATGTTTAAAGTCACAGCATTAGAGTATTTCTCTCCATGTTCATAGATGGACTTGCACTTGTATTCTCCACTGTCATCAGATCTGATCTTTGAGATGTTGTAGATTCTCCCAGATCCCACAGTCATTCCTCCTTTAAACCAGTGGATTTCTGCAGGAGGGTTTGAGTCACTGATGCAGTTCAGAGTCACTGAATCTCCCTCCACTATTACACCAGATGGACTGATGGACACTGAGACGCTCTTCGGTGGGTCTAAAAAGAAAAAGAACAAACAACCTTAAATCATCTAATTCACAATCGCCTAATTTAAAAAAGAACTCATGAATCTGTACTCACACATGACACTGAGCTGAACATCAGGGAGAGACGTGTGTGTGTCCGTCTACAGCACAGCTATATCTGCCTGAATCCTCTCTTCTGACTGGATTGAGGATGAGTGTGTTACTGAATTTAGTCTCAGTTAATATCTTCAGTGAGTTTCTGTACCAGATGAATGTTGCTCTGTCAGTCAGAGCGCAGCTGCTTTTACATGTCAGACTGACTGAATCTCCCTCTGTCACTCTCTCAGGAGACTCCACCTGAAGATCTGAACACAACACACACATTATATCTAGTGCTGCTGCTGTCACACACTGATTATTATTCAACATAATGCACAGAAGAAGAGATAAACCTCATCAAAGTCACCTGTGACAGTAAGATTCACTCCTGAAGCACCAGTCCATTTTCCTTTATCTTCATCAGTGATGAATCTGAAATAGTACATGCGTGAATCCTTCAGTGTCACATGACTCAGTCTGACGGTGCAGTCCTGCTGTTTATCTCCCAGATACTGAAGCCTCTGTTTGTATTCAGTGTCATTAGACAGATCTGGAAGCTCTTCATTATCCTCTTTATATATTGTGTTGGTCCAGAACACTTTCTCGATCTTATATCCAGTAGAGGGGTATGTATAAGTGCATCTCATTATCACTGTTGAGTCCTTTAGTGCACAGATGTGTGGACGACTGTAAATCACATCCCAATCAGCACTAGAAACCCCTGAAACACAGGAATCATCTCAAACAATTTAGCATCACGATCACCAGCCACATCCCAACATTTTTCACTGAAAACACCTGAAATTATTTTCTTTATTCAAATTAACTGCATCTGTAGTGCTTGAGGATGTTGAAAAGCAGAAATAGGTCTGACTTACCCGAAATCATGAGCAGCATGAAGATCAGAGGAAGAGGAGGAGCCGTTCTGACTGACAGCAGCAGGAAAACCTACAACACAATCGATACACAACCACTTATTTTAGCTTCTGTGAAGATGAATCATATGAAATTTGGCAAGAATAAGTTCAGGTTATTGTGAGATAGTTTTCATGACAAGATAGGTTTTTTATGTGAAATATAGGCCCAGTATCACAGCTGGGGCTTAGATTATGCCAGGATTATCTTAGTACGATTAGGACATTTGAGTAGCTTTAATAAAAAAAAACGGTGTGCACCTTCAGACAAAACAAGGCACTGAGTGACACATTTATCAGTGCAGTTTGCTTTCAGTTAACACAGTTCAAACATGCATTTTAGTCTGGGACTTTTTTTCATATTCTCAGGTAAAACATGATTTTTTTTTCACCCATTCGCAACAAAATTGAGTGAAAAAACTGCTTGGTGTTTGGTACTACCTGATAAATACTGACAGATTTTTCCTCTCAGAAATCAGTAAAAATCTATATTTTTGAGACCTGATATTTTATTGATGCACCATCTGAAATGTACACATGCAGATAACAAGGATTATTCCTATTTTTACTTTTAAAATGAAACGTTGTATACAAACATAAAAATTCTCTTACCATTTTTTCAGCGATGAAATGATGTAGTGAATCTGAGGTTTACAACCATAAGATGAGCCTTGAAGACGAACTATTTATCTTCTTCTTTACATTTTACCTTCACTTGCTGCTTCAAACCCAGCTTTGATTAAAACTCTTCCAATACTTTTTGTAACAAGAATAATACCTCATCATAAAATGGACAGTTCAAATGAAGCAGCATTCTTCAGAGCACGAGAATTAGCCGAACGGAGAAAGAAAGAGGAAGTGAGAGAGTTAAGAACATGCAAAGTTTTTCACATTTACAAAATATTTTTAAGACGTTTTTTTTTTTTTT